>OY751314.1:11894727-12290596 GCA_963564615.1 Rhorus exstirpatorius | reverse complement strand
CCCACCTAAATTTGAAATTTTTCATATACGTTCTTTTAATACTTAAATTACAAGAAAACATGAACGACCAGAGGCGATCCCCATTGCCGGAGTTCACCGCCTAACGCACAAAAACTTTAATCTTTTACCAACGAGGCTCGTCACGGGGGGAAGGTGCGTGAGTGACAAACCGGCGTATGTCGCACGTTATCACCAAGCTCCCGCAGATGCGGGAAGTTAGTGAAAATCAACGCCTTGCTGGCTCGCACACGATAGCCGCGCTTATCGCCTAGGGACGAGCCTCAACATAAACAACAAGCTTCTTCGTGAGTATCGATATCCCTGAACTGGCAGTAGTCAGAAATCAGTCTGGACAATGTCGATTACACGAAGCTGACATGAAAATCGCCAGCCATAATAACTGGAAAGCCGTCTGGCAATTGTCGTCAGCAGGATGTCGAGGCGTGAGAGAAACCCTTCCCTCATGCGCCGACATCTCCCACCTTATGCGACATTAGAATAAGGGCCTATATAATGACCAGCAGTCAGAGAGAAGTCAGAAGAAGTAGAAGCAGCAGTCAGTGAGGAGTAGAGAGTAATCAACAGTCAAGAGTTAAGAGTCAGAGTACTCAGTCAGTCGAACAGGTTAACGAAGAACCATCGGAAAAACCGGCGGGTCTACCTCGGGGACCCGACCGCGTGTAAAGCAGCTTAAAACTTAAAAACTGTAAAAATTGTGAAAACTTCTTCTCCGATTTCCCCAACGGGGTTGGTCAAGGACTATTTTAATAAACACCGAAAAATTTACTTGTTGAAATTAAAAAGTGATTCGACAAACTCATTTAAATAACCCGCTACGCCTGCATCCGCTCATCCAACGAGGATAGATTCAGCCGGTAAATACGGGAAAGTAATTGATAAAACGTACGAACATACTTCAAGTTGTTCAGTTTCGATTGGGACACCCACCAAAACTCACGTGTTCCCAACGCCTCTTCCCAACTACAGTTCTGTGCGCCAGATGCACGTTCTCTAGTAGTTTCCTCTCATACTCTTTAACTACAGTGCTGTGCGCTTACGTAGATGCACGCGCTTACGTAGTTACTACTCTCTAACTACAGCATAGTGCGCTAGATGCACATGCTCACGTAGTTACTTTTCTAACTCTCTCTCTCTAACTACAGCATAGTGCGCTGGATGCACGCTCTGTACTCTAACCAGCCAACCACAAATCCGTGCACTAGATGCACGCACTGGGGTGGAGGTTCCAACCCCATCGTGTGGAAGTCCCACCCGAAAATAGGACACACTCGAAGGATAACTTTTTCATTCAGACTTTTACGAGCAAACGACGAAGCGGCAAATACGAAAATAATAACGACTCGCTCCAGGGAAGAATTGTTTAATGTACAAGCACAGCAACAACAACTCGAGCGACACCTCAATCGACAACGTCGTCTTCATCACTAAACACCCGCTACGCCCAAACAAAAATCATCTAACAAAAACCACGGTAAAACACCACGTTTTACCAAAGAAAGTAAGAAAAATCTACGTTTCACGTAAGTAGCGTCACACGATCACCTCACTCTTGCCTCTATCCCCGACCGGCGCATTCCGGTCCCAACAACAGGCACCCCTATTTCTACTTATACCCTATCGTTCTCACCCAGGACGTAACAATAATAAAGACATGTTCTCTCTCTCTCTCTCTCTCTCTTTCACTCTTTCTCTCTCTCTCTCTCTCTCTCTCTCTCTCTCTCTCTCTCTCTCTCTCTCTCTCTCTCTCGATCTCTCTCTCTGTTCGCGCGCGGTCTCGCGTGTATGTGTGTATGTGTGTGTGTGCGTGCGTGGGCGCGTGTGTGTGCGCTCGTGTGTGTATGCGCGCGTCCGTGTGTGTGTGTGTGTGTGTGTGTGTGTGTGTGTGTGTGTGTGTGTGTGTGTGTGTGTGTGTGTGTGTGCACGCGTGAGTGTGCACGCGTGAGTGCATCTGCGTGTAAGTGTGTTTGTGCACGTATGCGCCTGCGTCTGCATGTGCATGTATGTGTGTGCGTATATGTGCCCGCGTGTGCGTGCGTGTGCGTATAGGTGTGCTTGTGAGTTCCGTGCTCGTGCGTATGTGTGTATGAGCGTGTTCGTGTGAATGGGCGTGCATATGCGTGCGTGTGCTTGATGCGCGTGTGCGTGTGCATATTGGTGTGCATGTGCGTGCGTGTGTGCGTCTGTATGTGTATGCGTATACGTTCAATCGCGCGTGTGTATTTGGGCGTGTGCGTGCATGTGCATGTGCGTGCTTCTGCGTCCGTGCGGGCGCACGCGCATGCGTGTGTCTGTGTGTTTGCGTGCGTGTGCGTACGTTTGCGTCTGCAAGTTCGTGCGTGTGCATGGGCGTGAGGGTGTGAGTGTTTGTCGCGTGTACGCGCAAGTGCGCGAGTGTGTGTGTGTGTGTGTGTATGTGGGTGTGTACACGCGTATGCGCACGTGGGTGCGCGCGTGTGTGTGTGTGGGCGTCTCTGCGTCGGCGTCTCTGCATGCACGTGAGCGCGTGTACGTGTGTGCACCCGTGTATGCGCGCGTGCGAGTCTGTGTCCACTTGAATCAGCGTGACGTTTGTGTGTACTCTATCTCTCTCTCTCTATCTCTCTATCTCTCTCTCTCACTCTCTTTCGCTCTCATTCTCTCTCTCGCAATCTCTGTCTCTCTCTCTATCTCTTCGCGAAACGCGAAGTCGTGAGAGTTACGAGCGGTATATATCTACTCCCCCTCTGTCGCACTGAAGCTGGTGACAAGAACCATCAAATAAACTTTTCATTCGTATAGGTGAATAGCCGAGCGTGCAGTGTGCCAGTGGCTGGATTGTTAAAGCCTTATTAATGGTCTATAATCGGTTTTTCGATCTTCTTCTTCTCTGGTAAGTCTGAACTCTCGTAGCAAAGTGTCTAACGCGTTGATTCCTTGCGCATATTTTATAAGAGCTAAATCTGTGTTAAATGGCACATCAACGAATTGTTAACCGTCACAGTTGAACTGTTTACTGTGTCGACTTTGCGTGTGTCCCTGAACCAAGCTTGGCTGTGAGAGTGACCATGTTCTAAGCCATTTCCCGCGTCTTCGAACGTTGAACGAATTATTGACTGTTACCAACGAATTAGTAACTGTCACATCAGGGCCGTTTACTGTGTCATCTGTGCGTGTGTCCCTAAGTAAACCAAGCTCACTAGAGTGAGTGACTATATTTAGAGCCATTTCCTGTGATTTCTTGATTGTTTGATACCAGCTTACTTTAACAGTGAGCTGTTCTCTGTGTCACCTGTGTGTGGGTCTCCGTATTTACTGTGCTCTGCTCCACTATCTATCTCTCTCTATATACATTAGTAGAGAGTTTATATACTCTATTCGAAGGTGTGTGAGAGAGCATATGTACATTGTATTACTATTTACCTTCGGTGCTTATTTCAAGCCAAGGCTTTACAGAAGCTTCAAGAATTTCAGTGGTATATGTAATTATGCCTGTGAGTGGTACACTCATCAAGATTCTTTCGTCTTTCTCTCCCGACTCTGTCCGTCGTATTACAATTACACCATGGCAACTCGATGCGGGTTTTGCAGTAAAACAGCACGAGGTAGCGAGCGCGTCAGATGCACGGGGATTGCAGACTATTTTTTCATACTTCGTGTGCAGCAGAAAAATTTTCATTTGACCTATCCAGCCCGAACAGTGCTTCCAAATTTCGCTGTGACACTTGCTCAATGCATCGGTCAACCAATTTACAGCGTACGGCACCACGATCACGCGCAACTACTCTCGATGACGTGATGCACCAGCTTCAATTATCTAGCACCTTGATTAATGATAAGCTTGAACGCATCCAAAACTTACTCACCGGCTATGAAGTATAGTTGAGCTCCGTAGCGATGTTTCTGAGCTGGTTATCTCCCATGAAGCACCGACAGATGGCGTAGTATTTCTTGAAACTCATTCTGAGAACGCTTGACGAGTAGCTGAGGACATCCGAATTGGAAACCTTTCACTGAAAGCTCAAATTTATGAAATCTACAGACCTGTTTCTACTATGGGCTGTCAGCCGCACGAGCCTCTCTCCTTAGACAGGACCAACCATCTGTCATATTCAGCTGAAATAACCTTAACTGGAGTACCATTATCAGTTGACGAAGTGCCACATGCTATGGTTGAAAAAGTTTTCAGCGCTCTCGGAGTTACGAAGCTGCTATGTAATGTTCTTGAGATCCGTAGTCTAGATAAAAATATCAACCACCCAGCCGTCGGACAGAGTAACTCCACGACGTTTATTTCCACCACAAAACAAAGCATGTCGAGATCGTACATCGTCGCCCTTAAGTCTCAACAAATTAGAGAATTTATAATGAATAAAGGACGCTTGAAGAAGGATTTATCTATCAAAGACGTCTTTGGACTCAACCTGCAGGGGGTCATATACGTCAACGAGTTTATAAGGATAAACTCTTGAGAGCCGCTAAGAGCAGAGCTTCGGAAAGTGGTTATAAATATGTTTGGGCACGCTCTGGGTCCATACTTTTCCGCAACAATGAGGATCTCCCGCTGATTAAGACCAGCACACTCGAAGATTTGGACAAATTAATCTGACTTGACGAGGCTGATGAAGTCTGTCTTCATCCTCAATCGGAGCAATCCGGTTTGAAAATTGCTCAGTTATATAAATATAAATATAAATATAAATATAATTATTTTTAGCAACCTTAATTGCGAATCTAGCTAGCAAGAACTATGAATCGTTTCACTTACGTCAGCTTGTCTTCTCTCTATCATTGTACATTGTCGATTCAACAACTACTTATCATACTGCAACATCCGACTCATGCTCAGACGTGTTCATTAAAGACAATGAGGAGAAAATACAATCTTTCGTTAAATCGGAAATGCCGTTCATAGCTGGCCACGATTTTCTCGCACTTAATTATAAATTTGAAGAGAGCCCTTCAAGCGATCGAATTATTACGCGCCGAGCTTATTGCAACCTTAATGCGTTAGGTTTTTGCAACGCATTGTCCAATAGTTTCAGGACTTCTATACTTTGCAAAAATGGCTTACAATCTGGCGCACTGTCATCAAGTCCTATTAATCTGTTAGTGGAATCATTCACCGCTACTTTTCTGGAATCTCTTGATTGTTATGCTCCGCCATATATCAAAACGGAATACTTTTTATCCTCGAGCACGTAGGTCAGGAATTGTTCTTGACTTAGTGATTTTCAGAGAGCAGCAGGATGGACTTAATAATTATCTGAAGCGAGCAAAAAATCAATATTATATTTAAAAATTGTCGACTATTACAGATCCTTATAAGTTGTGGAAGGCACTGACAACTTTGGGTCTAGCTAAAAGCTTATTTTCATCACCACTCCGTTTTTTCGAACCGGACGAACTTAATGCCTTCTATGCTAATGTATCTAGCCAGCTAGATACAGAGTAAATCACTTCAGGTTTCTTGTCAACTATTAACGAATATTCTTAATCCCTCTCTAAGGTCAGCTAAGTTTCCGGAGAGCTGGAAAAAAGGCTCACCTGAGACCGTTATCTGAAGTCTACTTTGTCTCCTTCTGACACAAGACCGATAGCCAATCTTAGTGAATTTTTAAAAGTTCTCGAGTGACTAGTGTACAAGCAAATGTCAAATTGGGTTGAAAGAAATGATGTGTTTGACGCACTCCAATCGGGATACCGTAGTGGGCATAGCACCCAATCAGCGCTTTTTCGAATATGCGATGATGTCAGGCGCGGCATTGATGAAAAACGTATTACTATCCTTATTTTATTCAAATTTCTAAAGCATGCGATACAGTCCCTCATCTGCAGCTCCTTTTAAAACTAAAAAAGATTGGAATCGCTGAAACCGTGGTTGGTCAGTTTTTTTCTTATTTATCAGGGTGAACTCAAGCAGTAATTGATGACCATGGAAACTGCTGCCCTTGGCTATCCACAACATCCGGCTGTTATACTCACATATATTTAAATATTTCAATCTCATAAGATTAACGTAAAACATAGAAGATAAGCCACCTGCGATGCGCCGGCTAGAGCTCTTCCCATTGGTGCGCTGGTTGGACGGCGTCTGATTGGTGGGCTGGTTGGGATGAGTCTGTCTCTCTTGCTCTCACTGCGCCATCTAGACGCCGTTTCGTTCGCGCTGCGCAGGCAAGACTCTGGCTCATGCACCGGTGGGTTTTTTTATCACGAGCCTCTCTCCATAGTACGTGCTAGTCTATAAGGCAGGGTGATTCACGCACATTCGACGGATTCTCCCGGGCTCTTGTCGCTGACAAGTACGAACGCTTTCCCTTGACAAATCGATCTTTTCAGATCACCTACAACTCTTTTTCGCTTCTCGAATAGAATTTTAGAATTATATTTTTTAACTTGCCTCCTCTCGCTTCTCGAGAATTGAAATAATCGTTGCTGGAACGTACGATAGCCTTTGCGCTTACGATTGACGAGATAATTCTCGTTCTCAGTTCTTGACTCAATATTAAAGTTTCATTTCTTAATTTGTTCTCTCGCTTCTCGAGAGTTTGAACTAGTCGTTGCTGGAAAGTACGATAGCCTTTACGCTTATGATTGACGAATAACATTCGTTCTTGCTTCTTGATACACTCTGTTCGCAAATATGTAACAGCTCTGTCGCAAATATAAGATTGTTCGAAAATACAACGTTGTGTCGCCCATATCATTTCGCGCCAAGATCTTGGGCGCATTCGAAGTTTGGACAGGAACCATACAGAGCCCACCAGCCTATGTCCCAGACGCGCAACACCGCATACCGCTATAAAAAGCTGCAGCACCAAGAATCCCTTGGATACGTTGGTTCGGCATCCGAGTGGACAGGCTTATCATTGAGACCTTCGCCTTCGAACAAAACACGCGGGAGACTGCGAAGTCATAAAAGCCAAACCACTGAGGAGCTGCAGAGCCCCGGAAATGCGTGGTCCTCCTTCGCACGAGGCCACTCGCGATTTTAAAGTGTCCACTTGTTTCCTTTATAACACGGCGTCCCCCAGGGTTCTTTACCCCCAGAGTTGTCTTTACGATTATTAATGGATTAAAACTGAAGATCTTTAAGTCTAAAGTCCTTCTTTTCGGTAGGAATTCTTTTACGAGACAACTTGACTTTACGACACTCCCACCCATCTCACTCAATGGAACCAATATATCCTTTGTAAGAAAGGCAAGAAACCTAGGAGTGATTATGCATCAAAATCTATCATGGAAATCTCAGATTCTACAAATTTCCCAAAAAATTAATTTTTTCATTTACAAATTGAAATTTCATCGCACTGCTCTCTCACAGGAATTACGATCAATGTTAATTACTTCGTTAATTTTCCCGATTGTGGATTACTGTCGTCTTGTCTATCATAACCTGGCCGACGAGCTGAATACCAAGCTCGAGCGTCTTATTAATAACTGTATTCGGTTTATTTTAGATCTTCGTCTTGACGAACATATTGCACCGTTTAGGCGGCAGGTAGGCTGGCTCCCTGTAAAATCGAGGCGTCTCTATTTCCTAGGCATTTCTATGCGTAACGTTATTGATATTGAGTCACCGACGTACATTCTTGAATTGTTTAGACCCTCAACCATTGCTTCTGAACGTCCTCTAAGGAGGCCTCGAGCAGTTTTTAACATACCTACCCATCGAACTGCTGCTTACCGTGAGTCATTTGCTCGTTCTGGCATGTATTTTTGGGAGACGTTGCCATTATATGTAACTTCGGCTACGAGCTTGGAAGTTTTTAAGATACGTCTCCATGCATACTTATTCAATCCTGTAGATATGAATACACATGTGCACGGATAGTCGGAATGACTTGATTTCGCGTTTCCTCACCTCATATTACTGTATTGTTCTTCCTATTTTATTTATACTTCATTGTATATACTCAGCTTAGTCGCTCTTCAATACTATTGTATTATATTATCATTTTTTTTATGTACAATGACTTAACCTACTCATATACTATTATTTACTCTTGTAATTCATTCTTATGTACTACAGATTTACTCATGTATTCATTTTTGCCAATGGCTTGCCAAGGCATACCGAACTATCAATCAATCAATCAATATCTTGCTCTCTCTCTCGGTCGGTTGAGTTCGGTTGACGTGTTTCGTTTTTGCTCCGTGCTCTCACCAGTTTATCTACTCGAAATTCTGCCAGAAAACGTTTTATCATAGTTGAATGGATGTGCGGTAACCGTCAGTCATGAATTTGAAAAAAATTCAATTGTCTTTCGCCAGTGTCGAATATAATATTGCTGAGTTGAGAAGTAATGTTGCTGAACTCACATCTAATCAAGCGGCTTTAACGTCTCGTATATCGTCTCTCGAGGCGTATTCGGAAATCACTCGTAGTGAAGTGACTGATTGAGTAAATCAAAATCATCATCTCAAGGCCCAGCTTAACGACATCTCAAATCGTGTTTCATCGATTGACTCAAACCACTCTTCTTTCGAGCTCACAGTAACTGGACTTCCAATCGCATTGACTGATTCACCGAAAATGATAGTCCAGAAAGTCTTTGCCACACTAAATATCTCTGTATTACTAGGTTATGTACTGGATATCCGCAAACTTCCAAGAAAAGAACCCTCGAGTCTGGCTGCTTCTTTTGCCACGATGTCCTTGATTGTCGCACTCAAATCTCCGATGACACGTGATCAAATCATCTCCAGGAAACGGGCAAAAAAAGATCTAACGGTGCACTAAGTTTTCTCTATTGATTTACCGGGAAAAATCTTTGTTGCTAAGCTGCTGTCATTCGCTGTTTACAACCTACTCACAAGGGGAGGGCGCGGACATCGGATTACCGATTCCAAAGTTCTTTTAATATCATAAAGTACTTCACAACAGTAGTCTAAGGTGTGCGGCAGAGCACGCTGTTTGCACCCGTTTGCGAGAAAAAGCCCATTTAGAATTGCCGTGCCAGTCATATGCCGCTAACGTTGCGTCTAGTGATGTTGAAGCGGCGTGGCTCGGTGGCTAGGTGCTCGACTACCACCCTGCCGGCCCGCGGTCAATCCCAACATAGAGACTCCATTTTTTTAAATTCCTTCTTGACTTTTTTTTATTTGATTTCTTGTTTCCCCACAATGCGTGTTACTCACTCGAAGGGAAGGTGCCATGGAATAAGTACAACGCTATAATTTAAGGTAAATATCATTTATTTAGCAAACGGAAAAAATGGGTCGGGCTAAAATTAATTGCCAGTATCGCTCGCATATTCGTCGGAGCCGGTACATTCGCGTGGATGATAGTTACCGTAAAAACATGTAAAACACAACTTTATTTCGCACTAGGCGCATGATACAAATTAAACACTGTTGCACGCGCAATTATTTTTTAAAAGCGATAGCGGAAAAAAATTTCGTTAACATTCTGAAATACACTTCGCGATTCTGCAAATTTTTCAGAAAACTGAGCATATTTCAACATATTGTTAAACCTTGGCGCGCTTTACTGGTGAAGAACTAACGATTGTATTTTGATCACGCCTTCGCGTGACGCTATTACTCGTTATTCTTTCAATAACGTAGGGGCGTTTTGTAATCGCTTGATCAGAAGTGTAACCTGACGGTAGAAATGTACGTCGCACGCCTGAAAACGGGATATAAATTTATGTGGAATAAATTTCAAGGTGCAAGTCGCTTCTCCACGATTATTAACGAAAATATCGTCATGAAAAGTGCAATCTTTCTGTCCACCCCAGGGATCAATAATTAGTATGAACTTTTTGTCCTTTACGTAAGGTACGAGAATAGTTTCTAGATATTGTTTATACAGCTCTTTCGTAAGTTTGCCGGATTTTGAACTCTGCCGTTAGTCTCTCAACGGTCTTCAAAACAATAGGTCCAAATTTATTGGATATCACCTGGAGACAAACGAACACGTTTGGAAGCGACGTTCCTGACGCAGTTATTGTGTATTGCGTGGTGTATGAATGTGTCATTTAATTTAAATTCTGTTTCTTGTCGTATATAGTTTCTGCTCCCTTAAAGTCCGAAGATCTGTTATACGTCGTTTGGTACTGACAACTCGTCTGATCTGTATTAATAACGGAATCCAAGTCAAATTTAGGAATCAAATACCGCGTTTGCGTCCGAAACTTTTCCGCTATTTCAACAGTTTCTTGGTGGGTTGCGACCTCCTGTTGGCTAATATATTTTTTGATTTTCCTCCGTCGTATCATATGCTGTCGTTTAAACATCTTGATCCATGTTGGACTAGCTTCAAAACAGAAAGTGCCGGATAGAAACGAAAACGGAGCTGCTATTGCCCATTATTGGAATGTTCTCATAGTGACCTGTAAATAAATTGAAAGCGTACCATAAACGAAACAAATTTGACAATGAGGGACCAAAAACGAATACTATCTGTTTATCAATGTTGCCGTTATGAAGAAATTTTCCTATTTTTACCTGTTCGTAACAACTTCTGGCTTCTTGAAAGCGTTCGAAAATTTCGGAATAGATTGCTCGCAACTTATCGATCCGAGTGCCACCATTTTTCACATCTTCCATCCATCACTTGAGACAATCTTTGCGTTTTAAGCGGCGTGCATGATTTTTTTTTGAGAACCGCCAATCTCTACTTCTGGTGGGCCTGCGCAATGGCTACAACTTTATCTTTGTACGCCAGTGGAATGTATTCTTGGGACGGTTCTTGATAATCATCGGGATCGCAATCTTCATCAAGCGTGGGGTATTCTGTGCACTGGACGAATGAAGCGGTTACATAACGAGTTTCAAATCTATTATAATGGAAAAAAGTGGTACATACGTGCTGAAATAGCTCTTCACTGTCAGATTCGTAGTCCAGGATCAGCTCTTCTTCGGTTGAAATGAATTAGTTGTTGACATCATCGATAGAAACCTTGCTGATTACTTCCGCCATAGCCAAGGTAACAGAAGAGATTGACTTTGAAGGGTTTTTAGATAATATATTGCGCTCATCGTATATCGCATTTGCTGCGAGAAGTGCGTTTGTGAACTCTTCCTTGGCCTTTTCGCTTGCCAACGATTCGTCCTCCGATGCATGTTCTGTCCCTGATGCAACTTTTACGCTGTTCAAGGGCACAGTTTCTTCTTCCATTTGTTTTGAAGCAAATATACACCGCTATCAATAAATTCTCACTCGAATCACGTCTGCGAAATACGATGTGTCACAGATAGTCGTTCACATTATACTGATGATTCAATGGCATCCTTTCAGTTCCAACAGGCTTCTGCGAGTCCCAAATACTTCTCGGAAGGTCTGGATTAGGAGGGTACCGCGAAGGGAGATAAATGCAATAAGCCGCCACCGGTAACCTCGTAGCGGCAGGTATACAAATTTTACGCACAGAGAAGTATGCATATTTTGATAGAAATAATAATGTGAACTCATTTCGTATCATCCATTAAAAAAAAAAATAAACATATAAAGTTAAGTAACATATACTGAAACGTTTCTGGAATTCCTTATATAGAATTTATACGTGTTAATGCGGATGTTACCGTAAATGCGAATTCCTGAACTTATTTTATTTGATTCTTTTTATTTTGTTTGTCGATCGACTCGTCTCGTTGTTTCAAGCGGACTAATCGAGATTTCGACACAGGCCCGAGGACAAGCGTATCTGTTAGGATAGGAGGATTTGCCGAATTCTATTCTTTAAGAGATTTTTATTATGTTTTTCGAGGATGCCTCAGATCAGGTAGTAGAGTTATTTCCCATTGGCCAAGACTGACCGGGGGATAACGTGACCCTTCATCATAGGCGTTATAAAAGTGGGATACTTAAAGGGGAGGAGAACCTTGGGAAGCAAGGTCTCCTTAACGGTGAGCAAAATTTTAATCCAGCGGCAACTGTGCAATAGGGTGTAGAAAGGCTGATGTAATTGGTATGATTAATATGGACGGTAATATGGGAGAAATGATTTGAAAATGTTAGGGAAACAGTCGTCGTTCGTAGTTCTTACTCGAAATACTTAACCGTCCTTGTACGTCTGTCCGTAATTGTTGAACAACTCTCGATTTGAGTGAGTTGAGACTATACTCAATATTTCGAGACTCGATACGCTAAGTGCTCGCGTCGAAACGCGACGTCTCTCTCTGTTATGCTCTTCCCGATTGCCCTTGTATGAGTGCGTCTGTGTGTGTGTCTGAGCGTGTACGTGTGTAAATCCTTCGTTTGCCGAGACGATAATGAATTCTTATTATCGGACGACAGAATGTATTTTTTTTTGTTTAACCAGCGTCCTGGGAGCGGAGGGCCACTCGCCGATATTTTAATGGCTCGAAAAATGGCTGGGAATGTGCCTTGACGAACAGATAAATTATCGCGGATGATCGGAAAATGATTTGAATTTATGGAATACTATTATCGCGTTCCTGGATGCGTCTCGCTGATATTCGGGTATCTAGGCAACTGCATCTTCCACCTTGCGCCTACACTCAGCCACAATGCTGAGTGCTTCTTCAAAGTTTCTAGCTCCCTACCTAGAGGATGGTGTGCCTGAGACGATCACCTGATTTGTAATCCTACTTCCATGCGCAATGCTGGGGCTTTATGCAAATCAGGTTCCCTAGCACCTGTAATCTTTATTGAACAGTGAACGAATGAGTTGTTTTTTGCGTGATCTTGAAAAAGACAAAGCAAGTACGTTAATTTTGAAACGTCCTAAAAAGGACGGATCACCGAAGCTCTCGAATATTCTTAAAAAAGGCAATTCGAGAATGATGTTGAGATCACTGGTGTGTCGTTGTAGGTAGTGATGATGAATATCGAATCCTTGGAGAATCTTGAGGATCTCGTAGCATGAGGTGACACAGAGTGTCGTAACGAAAAGTCATTGAGAATCAGGAGTGTTAAGAAATCGCTCAACACGAAGTATGCTCACCGATAACGTTGATCAAAATGAGATCGAGGCTTGTTAGTCTTGATCTTAAATACCTTTTTCCGAACAACGGGCGCCGTGATCTTATTGGACAAAGGTTTCGTGGTAGGGTGATTCGACCATGCTCCTTGAGCTTTTGCACACGACACGCAGGCGACGTCACGCGCTTTGTTCGAAGGATTATTCTATTTCGGGAATTCGGGGAATTGTAAAATTTATCGATTATTACATGAAAAACGGATGACGACAGAGGCTATTTACTTGTAACGGTCGATTGCCCAATCTGTCCCGTTACAATACAAAACAAAGAAAAACAAGAACAAAAAACAAAACAAAATTCCATGGCACCTTCCCTTAGAATGAATAACACGCAGTGTGGAGGAACACGAAATCAAATAAAAATAAAAGTCAAAAAGGAATTTAAAAAAAGGGTGCCTCGACGCTGAGATCGATCCCGGGCCGGCAGGGTGATAGTCGAGCACCTAGCCGCCGAGCCACGCCGCTTCCACATAACTAGTCGCAACGTTAGCGGCATATGACTGGCGCAGCCATTTTCAATTGGCTCTTTCTCGCAAATGGGTGCGAACGGCGAGCTCTGCCGCAAACCTTAGACTACAGTTGTGAAGTACTTTATTATACTAAAAAGACTTTGGAATCGGTAATCCGACGTCCGCGCCTTCCCTTTGTCAGACGTACTAAGGCCAAGGCTACTGTAACTGGCTACAAATACGTTTGGATGAGATCTGGAGTCATTCGCGTACGCAAGGATCACAATCAACCGATCATCAACATTCACCATTAATCTGATCTCTCGAAACTGCTTCGACTACCCCGTGAACAATCTGTCACCATCTAGCCTGATCTTCGCATCGCTCGCCAAGCATCGCATTCTTCGCTCACCATTGCACGATCCAACGCCAATTCACGACTTGGTCACATTGATCTCGTCCACGCTCATTTATTATTAAACTTTTACCATATAATCTCTATCTCCGAATCGTGGCTTCACTCAGGTGTGCCTGATTCTCTTGTGCCGATAGAAAACTATGCACTCATCCGGAACGACAGATAGGGACAACAAGGCGGTGGTGTAGCATGTTATGTTCACGAGTCTCTCGATGTAAAGATTCTAGCGTCCTCTCCTAGTCAATACTCTAATGCTCCTGAGTACGTTCTACTTGAAATACGCTGTCCACATGCAGAACCTTGTTGTTTATGTCTATGTACTGGAACTGTTGACGAGGCTCGTCAGGCTTCGTCGTGACATCTCGCGACAAGCATATCTATTCCCCAGCAATGTCGACATTCGGGTTGTAGCGCTTGAGCTGTCTCAGCGTAGCTCGTCATGCCATCGTGCGGGTCCGGCCTACAATATCGATTAATATCGATTACTGGTGAGCTCACCAGTGTACTCCGGTCGCGTGGGGTTCCCCCAAATCCATCGATTACCGCAAATACGCATCGTTCCTCTCCCCAGTCCACCCGGAGTCGTCGTGCGTTGCACAGCTATTGTTATATTGTGTGCTTATTTTTCGTCGATCCTCGTGGTCTCATTCGTTCAATTTATATTCTGCGAAATGTGTGTGAGTGCGAAATTATCGCAGGTACGGTAGTTATAATCACATCTAATGATCGAACCAATTGTCTCGTGTGTTCGCGGTGTCATCGTCCAAATTTATTACAGCTTCCGGGTGGAACTGGGCTGTTTCTGCACCCGAGGGGCCAAATGTCTTTATACGTGCGGGTAATTACGTCGACTCACGTGTGAGCGACGATTGCTCATCATAAATCTCGCTGAGGCGAGCACACGCGACGAAATTGTCGCTCGATTGCATCGATATTCCGAATGTGAAATAATTCTCTATCGTCTCTTTCTGCAAGACGCCATCTCCAATTGAGCATTATCAAACTCGGGGAGGCGAGGATACGCGACGCGATCGTTGTAATTTGCTTCGATTACATCATTCTGAGGAGAACGCTGACTTCACATGAAGCAGCGGCCATCTTCGCATCACGTCATCTCATCGAGCCGCGAGGCGTCAGATAAGTCTTGTGTTATAATTCTAATTTTCCCGTTCATCGACGGACTCGAATCAAAAATACAAGAGAATATTATTATCCGCGAATTTCTCGTCGATCAATCTCGCGATCCTCAATATAAAATGAACTCTCTTTAACGACCGAACGTTCCAAGTGACGCGCTTTCGCGCGTATATTTTGCTGTAAATTCACAAAGAGGTCGCGTATCGTAGCGCCTAACGTTGCCTTAGTATATCTATATTTCGTGCTTAAACACGCGTGAAGTCTTCGGACAACGTCATACGGGATTATAATCCCCGTCGTGAATTCGGCTTGAGGCCAATTTTTGTTGTTTTTTTTTTGTTGTGTATGAATGGAATATGGTGGTATGAGTCACGCTTGGATTGATCACCCGAGCTCATGATCTATGTGTATGGGGTATCATTTCGATGTAAACATTTATTTTGTATTAAAACTTCGTGGATTCCGAATTACAAACAATATTCACCCATCGCGTGAGGTTATACTATCGTGCTCGAGCCTCGGAAAATGTTACAGTTTATATGAAATACCGGATAATCGATTCTGTGAATCGTATGAATATTCTAAAGACGAAAAGTATCGTCAGTTGCCCGAAATAAAATCGATAAATATGTCATCAAATGATTCTTATTGACTTTTCCACCTCGCATCTTTATTTCGTTCTGAAATAAAAAGGCAATTTCGTTACAGTACAGGAGACCTGAAGGTCTCTTTTTAATGTCAACGTTGATAAACTATCTCGATTCTATTTTGCGTACAAAAATATTATTATTGGAGGAGATTTAAATTGCAACCTGCTTACTTCTAATTACGAATCTTCTTTCCTTCGAGAGCTCATTCACTCGCTATCGTTGTGCATAGTTGCGTCTAACGCTACGTTTCATACTGCCACTGTCGATTAATGGTTTGACGTCTTTATTATTGATAGCTTTTCTAAGCTACTATTATTTAAGAAGTCCGACGCTCCATTTATAGTGGGTGATGACTTAATTGAGTTAGATTATGAATTTAATAATGTGCCAATAATTCAACGAACCATCACACGCTGCAATTACAAATTATTTGATGTTTCCGCCTTTCTTTAGACTCTATCTTTGAAACTTGATGTAAATCTTTATTCTACACCTAACCATGCTCACTCTTCACATACTGAAAATGATCAGGATTCCGATAATCTACGTGATGCGATGTTTTCGTCACTGAACATTCACGCACCAATCCGAAAGTTCCAGGTTCGTAAGCCACATGCACCGTGGTTTTCTAACTCACTCAAATTTCGCAGAAAAAACGAAACTCTCTTTACAAGCAAGCTAAGCGAGCAGGTAGCCTACTAGGACTAGCTATTTATCGGAATTATCGAGATCAACTTACAAGCGATATTAGACATGCCAAAAACGAATATAATTTGGAAAGACTTACCGGAATCACCGATGTATTGCGACTATGGGAAGAACTCGCATCTCTGAGTCTCGTTAAGCCTAATTTTCTATCCCCACTTAAATATTTTTCAGCTAATGGGCTCAACTCTTTTTACGCAAGCATCTCGTGCTCTTCCAATGGTTGTAATGGTCAGGGTTCCACTGTAATGAAATGGATCTACCACGAGATCTTTTACTATTCAGTTTTGCTCCTGTAACTACTTAATTTGCGTCATCTCTTATACTGAAAACGAACTCCGTCTCATATTCTTCGGGTCCAGATCGCATTTCTTTGTTTGCGATTTACAGTGCTCTACCTAGAATAGCACCGAAGCTGACGTCTTTCTCTCTCGTCTTTCTCTAGACGTCAATCGTCCACTCTCTCCGTCAGATACTCGTCCTATTGCAAGCTTATGTGGGCTTTCGAAAATTCTAGAAAGAATTGTACGCGGACAAAAAAGTAAGTTCATTGAACATAATAACATTCTCGACTCACGTTAGTCTGGTTACCAAGGTGGTTTCGGCACTCAATCTGCCTTATGAAGGATTTGTCACGGTGCCAGGCGAGGTGTGGATGATAGGCGCTTAACGAATCTGGTCTTTTTTAATTTCAGTAAGGCTTTTGACACGATGTCTCATGTACTTTTATTAACTAAGCAACGAAAAATTGGACTTTCCCGGGGTGTGCTATAATGGGTATCCTCTTTGTTTTAGACAGCCTTGAGGATGTTTGAGGGATCTTGGTTTTTTGTTAAGATGTAGAGGAAAAGTTTGACGAGATGCGGGTGTTCATTCGTGAAGGAAAAAGATAGACGTGAATAGCCTTGGAAAAAATAGCTTCGGAAAAAATGGCCCTCGAAAAAAATAGCCCACAGTTCATGTGTGCATGTGTTCTTCTGTGTGGGTGTTCGTGTGCGTGTACGTACGTGTATGCGTGTGTGCGTGCGTGCGTGCATCCATGCGTGCATGCACGGCAGAATTTGTGTGAGGTGGCGGGTCCAGGCCCCGTTAGCACCCAAGGGCGAAGGCGCGGCGGAGTATTCCACCCAGCGAAGCCTCCCGCAACTCTCAAAAATGTTGATTTTTAAATTTTTAACTATTTATGTATGATTTATATGGGAAATGTCGAACACATATTACTGATAACGAGAAATGAGTCTCATAAGGGAAAAATCGATTTCTTTTTATTTTTGCCTGAAATAATGCCACTGCAGCTTTTCCCTATCAGTGTTGATCAATGAAAAAATTTACAATTGGAGTCGCACTTCAACGTATACACCGTAAACGACTCCGTATCTTTGCATACTCATTTCTCTTAAGCTTGCACACCGAGTTCTTGTACAGCATGTCCCTTCTGTGGCACGTAAACTCTACTCGGCTAATTTGTATAGATATATAGGTATTTTTGATCGCATTTTTTTGTACTGATTGTGAGATAGAATTATTTGATATTTGTTATAAGATAAAAGCTGAGGTTTTAAAGTAATAAGTACTTTTAAACTATACATTATACGTAAAAATTATGATTGTCATGTATTTATTGCGATTAACATTTTAAACCAAAATCCAAGGGGAGCAGCAGCGCAGTGGGTAGCGTGCTCAGCTCACACGCAGTGGCACGCGATGTGGCCGGATTCGATTCCCACTGTTGGCACCAATGGAAAAATTTTCTAAGTGCTTTTTATGTGGCCCCAGCGGTTCGGAATCCACCTAAAAAAATAGGTCCAAAGGAAACCAGCGCCTTGGTGTGGTGACCGAAAGGCTGGGAAGATGTCTCGGGTTCGATTTCCGATGCCGTAGCACGGCTGATGAAAGCACAACGGGCTCGGACGTAGCTCTGGAACAGGACGTACGAACGATGACGGCCTCAGTCCCAAAGTGCTGACATCTAGTGTGTGTGAGACGAGCTCCGGCAGCGAGAAGCATTGCCGTAGCACAGCAGATGGTAAAAGAACAAACGGGCTCGGACGTAGCTCCAGAGAGAGTACGAACTACGACTGTTTCTGTCCCACGTGCTGACATCTAGTGGTTGTGCGACAAGCTCCGGCAGCGGGGATCGAACCGGGGACCAACGGATACGAAAGGAGACCAAGGGTAGATGGTGTTGGGAGCCCGCAACCCTCAGGGAAGTCGGTGTAAGAACTCATACCATACCATTTTAAACCAAAATCCAACAATCTAATAAGTCATGAATCATGGATCGAAGACTTACGGGGTTTAAAGTGCGAAATACTGATAGCTTTATTAAACCTTCGAACATCACACTTGGAAATATAACTATAAGTACGGCATTGGAGTTATCGAATTTTAAATGCTGGCTAAGGAAATCAGCAATTGATAGCTGTAATTTACTTCAGAAAATATAGTAAGGTCGGGAAAAAAATCGCAGTGTTAAGTAACTGTTGAAAAAAAGCGAGTGAAGAGAGGGAAAGAAAAAATGCTGAATGAGAGTGTTTGAGGTTTCCGTGAATAATTCGAGAAAACCAAGATTTGTTTAAGACCAGCTCGAAACTATCAGAGTACATTTGGAGATACCCGAAATCTCGCTCGTTGGTATTGCGCGCGCACTAGTCTTAACGTCTGCCTGTCCAGTCAAGCCCACGAGCTATGACGGTAGTCCATACTTAAATGCGAAGATCATTCGTAATAGTAACAGTAAGAAGAGTAATTTGAAAGGGTTAATAGAATTGAACGATTCAAAGCAATTTTCCCAATCAGTCCCACTTTTTAGGTGTCGTTGGACTCATGCGGAGAGATTAAGTCTACTGCAATAATAGAATTAATGAATGTATTTCTTACCATGACCAATATCGACTCCACGAGAATTCTTCTGTTTTGGAAATGAAGTATACCGTTGACCCCACATGACTATGCGTTTGTGAATGTTCATTAAATTTGTTATTACTTTGTTGAAATAGTTTTGTAAGTCTTCGATGGAAGGCATGGTTACTATGTTTGGTATTTGTAAAACGAAGTGAGTCAGCATCAGCGGGGCTTCACCACCCTCTACACTTTCACGCAGCGTGACACTGGAAACATAAAAGTTTAAATTAATAAAATTTCAAGTTATTCTTTTTTCAAGCTTATTTCATCGTATACGATTTTCTGCTTTTTACATGTTTTCCCTTATCATCCCATTTCTGTTTATTCATTTCCATTTTTGTTCCTTGACTACGCCCAGTGAATCGTCCACAGGTGCTTTTTCCTGATGTACTACCCCAGTGAATGGAGTAATGCAGTCGCAATGTTACAGTAATGTAACCAAAACTAACACGTAATATTACTCGGATCGCACATGCAGCCCATATGTTAGTAGAAATTTCTTACTCAGCAATATAAGATGTTATATAACATATGTTACATACGCGGTATGTACCAGTTATATAGTACGGTAATGCAACAAAAGTCTTAACAGTTATATAATTGCAATATTGGAATGCACTTATTAGAGACAAGATTATTTCTCTTGCCCAAGGTCAGATTAGCGCAAGAACACGTGGAGGAATGGGAAACTTCCGGGTTAAAAGAAAATACTTGACACTCGTATCGTTCCACGTGACTCTCCCTCTTTTTCTCTTCTTTAATATTGTCTTAGCGTAATCACTATTATACGTACTCGTAAATACATACATATATATATTTTGACTCGGGATACCGGCTTTCTAACTCATCGGTCCTCACACGCACACACACAGCCTATCGCCCAGACTACACGCGACCTATCTTCGCTCTCGACTCGTCCAACACTAACTCGCAATCACTCAATCTCTCTCTCTCTCTCGTCCTTACTTTTTTTTCCCACGCACGCGCCCCGGGACCCCACGCCAGGGCCGTCAGCTCGTGACACCTACCGGGAACTTACTCGTGTACTGTCGCTAACACTCGGCTATCCTGATAATAATTCTAGTCCCTCAAAATTGATACGAATATTCCAGCGTATGGACGTTTTAGGATACTTCCTTTCTTAGCACCCGATGACAGACTCCTTCCCGAATGCACGAGCAACCACCGTACGTGTTCGTCGCTTATATTATCATCACGAATTTTTTTTTTTTTTTTTTTTTTTTTAACTACCCGGTTACATAGTCACTCAAATATGGCGGTGGTCGTCGCGCACGCTTATCATCCACTTTATCATCACCTGGTGATCCTCTCTCGCTCATATCACATTCTTTTGTTTTGCTTATAATATTTCACACCCTTTTCTCGCTCTCCCGTCGCTGTTCGGCCCCCGACTCATCTCTCCTGTGTATCACAAAATTTTGCGCTACATCATCGTTATCTTTATATACTAAATCTTGAGACTCGCTCGTCTCGTTCTCATCACAATCGGCAGGTACATATGTATCGTGCGCGCGCCAGAGCTTCAGCTGCGATACGTGTGCCGTAGTTGGTCTACTTGTATTTTTGCTCCCGGCTAGTCGTTCTATCACGTACGTATCGCTCGAGTAAACCTCTGTTATAACATACGGCCCTCGAAATCACCGCTGCAGCTTTGTGCTCTCTCCCGTCGCGATATGATTTACTTGGACGTAAACGATATCCCCTATTTCGTACTTCACTTGCAACCGACGGTGCTCGTCGTATCGCTCTTTATACTTTTGCTCGGATATCTCTATGTTTTTCTTATTTACTTCCCGGATTCCTATCGGATCTTCATACGTTTCGCAATGTCGGGTAAACTCTCTGATTCGTCCGTCCCCATAACGCGGCTGATAACCTAATAGACTCTCAAACGGTGTTCTTCCCGTCACCTTGGCTACACTCGAATTTACATCTCGCTCAATATTTTTCGCTTCGATGTCCCAGTCGGTTCTATTTCCCTGTTCTGTTCGAATAATCATCGCCGGGAGCAGCGTTCGATTCAATCGCTCGATAAGACCATTGGCCTGCGGGTGCTGACTCGAATTTAGCGTGTGCCGTACGCCATGACGCGAACAAAATTCTTCGAAACTCTTCGCGGTAAAACTAGTTCCGCGGTCGGTGATTACTCGATCAGGAGCTCCAAACATCTTTACAACATTCTCGAGTTTTAGTACCGTAAGCAAAGTGGTGGTGTTCTTGACCGGTTCAAATATCACGAACTTTGTGAGCGTGTCAATTATCCCAAGAATGTATTTGCTCCCTTTGTTCGACGCTATGAACGGCCCCACATGGTCAACGTGTATCACCGAAAATGGTCGTTTTCCCGGAGGTATCGGATGCAACTCTCCAGCTCGTGGCCCGGCACACTTCTTGCTGAGAATGCATTCGAGACATTGGGCGATATGCCTCCGCACGTACGAGCGCATATTCGGAAAATAATAGTACATTTGTATCTTCACCAAAGTCTTATCAACACCAAAATGACTGCTCAAGTCGTGATACTTGATCGCGATCGCCTTTCTCATCGAATCCGGTACTACATATAAATCTACCTCTCTGTTTTCGCGTTTAAACGCTTTATAAAGAATACCATCACGCAGTTTATAATCTCGCACCGAATCAAGTTCGGGTCGTGTACTTTGGCTTTGCGGCTTCAGCAATATGTCAATTTTTCATTTTAACACGCGATCTTGATATTGATGCATGAGTATTTCATCCTGCCGCACAACGATTTGGAAATTCTGAGCCCGCTCTATAATTTCGTCCCCCATCGGTTCTTCGACTGGAGCCCTCGATAGAGCATCGACATGTTGCATCACCGCCCCCTTCCCATGTCTAATCTCAAACTCGTACTCGGAGAGCGAGGCGGACCATCGGACTACTTGAGGGTTCGTGGTCTTATTTGCGTTTAAATAAACAAGAGCCAGACAGTCCGTCAGTATCGTAAACTTCAATGGAAGCAAAAATACCCGCAATCTTTCCACCGACTGTACGATAGCCATAAGCTCCAACTTGCTCGAGTGGTAGCTTCGCTCCACGACCGAGGTTCTTCTGCTTACTGCAAAAATCGGATGTAATTCGTTTTTCTCGTTACTTTAAAGTAATATCACGCCTAATTCCTCGCTACTCGCGTCTGTGTGTAATTCCGTTCTGATCGCACTCGGGTTGTATATTCCGAGTGCCGGTTTCGAAGACAACAACTCTTTCACTCGCGCGAATGCTCGACTCTTCCGTTCCATCCATTTGAATTCTACCGTTTTTCGCGTTAATTCCGTCAACCGAGCGACAATTCTTGCGAAATTCGGCACAAACCTTCGAACATGCCCGTGAATCTCGACATGCCCGTGAATCGACGAACTTCGTGGACATTCTTAGGGATCGGGAATTTCGAGATTGCTTCTATCTTTACTGGACCCGGTTCGATACCACTACTCGTCACCACAAACCCCAAATATTCCACTCGATCCATACCGAATCTGCATTTTCCGAGTCTCAACGTCATCCCGGCTACTTGCAACGCCTCGAAAGTTGCTCGAAGACGCCCCATCAACTCCGACCAGTCCTTTACTATTACCAGAACGTCATCCAAGTAAAAGAGAAGGCACTTGTTTCTCAGCGGCCCCAACGCCAACTCCATCATTTTCGAAAAGTAAAACGGGGCATTCATGAGCCCAAACATTGCTCTGGTAAATTCTCCGGTCTCATCTGGCGTTATGAAGGCCGTCTTCATGCAAGCTTCCTCCCTGAGTGGCATCTGCAAGTAACCGTGGGCCAAGTCCAGTGTTGCGAAAATTTTCGCGCCATTTAATACTTCCAAATATTCATCGATATTCGGCAACGGATAGTTTATTCTCTCCGTTTGAGCGTTAACTTTTCTATAATCGACGACTAAACGCGATTCCCCGGATTTTTTTCGTACAAGCAACACGGGACTCGCATAGGGCGACGAAGTTTCTCTTACCAACTCTGCATCCTTCCATTCTTTAACAATTTCTTTGATTTTGTCACGCTCTTGGCGATTCGTACGGTAAGGTTTCGCGCTCAGTGGTACACTCCTCGGTTTGAATTGGATATCCATCTCCATTGGGCTCGTTTTTCCGATTTCATAAATATTTTGCGCCACACCGGCTCGAAACTCGTTCAGTAGATTCACCAATTCTCGACGCTGATTTGGCATCGCCGTTGGATCTGTAATTACCTCTTCTTCGTCGATCGTCGCCCTTCGAGGCTGTAGTTCGGGAACTCATCGATCGATGCTCATCATCTCAGTCGCAATTCTGGTACCCTCCTTTAGTTCCTTGGGTCGTCGATCGCCGTTGAGCATCGGTATCCTCATCATCTCGTTCTCGAACCTCATGCTGACGAAATTTATCGATGCCGGCGGAAAAACCTCATCGCGTGCCAATACCGGCGCATCAACTTTCTCGTTTGTAACATCTGGCATTATTTTCGACGGTTCGAACGTCGATCGTTCGATGAAAACAAGCCGGTCATCGACCTTAAAATAGGCTATATGTTCCAGTTCCGTAAATGTCCTTCCGATGAGTATGTCTTGGCCTTGAACGTCGTCCGGTACGATGCGCAGCAACACTCCATTGCCCTCAACACCGTCCACGTTTACTTCCGCCCTTATTACTCCGCAGGATTTGACAATACGATCCGGTTCTCCAAAGCCACTCCAGATGCTGGGCATTCGAATCACAGTAAAATCGTTGCATAACACGGCGGATGCCTTGATCGTGCAATCCGAGCTTCCCGTGTCGATCATTGCTTGAAACTCACAATCATTTATTCTTATCGATTTCAGATACTTCGCGAGATTCTCGTCGAATACGTAACTGTCGCGTTTTCCCTCGGTACCAAGTGAATCGAAATTGGTATTAGTCACGAGTCTCACCTCCCCTTTGTCCAATGACACTGGTTTGTCACAATTTTTGGCATAATGCCCCGATTCCCCGCAACGTGAACACACCGATACTCTTTTCTCTTCAAGACATTTGCTCGAAAAATGACCGAATTTAGGACAATTGTAGCACTTAATTTGCTCTCGTGCCGGTTTCTCACCCTCCTTTCCCTCTCGTGGAATCACTTCCGTCGGCTCGACGCTCGGAGTTGTCGACGACGTGCTCCTGGGCTAGAATGTCGTGGCCTCCCTTGGTTTTCGTTGACAGTACTGATCGAATACTCTAAGAGATTGTTCGAATGTCACTAGACCGTGGAACAGCTCGTCCTCATCCCGATACACCAACGATAGCGCGTGCACGGCCGTATCTCTCGAAAGCAGACCCGATGACACTTGTCCTCTCGTCTCCTCAAACGACAACCCAAAATTTTTGCACAATTTCACTTTGTCGTGATAATAATCCGAAAGTTCTCGGATTCCCGCTGTCTGCGGTTCTGCATCTTCTCCCACAGTTGAGCTCGATCCAATGGAGGAATCCATGTCTTCTTGAACGTTTGACGAAAATGTTGCCAACTCTGAAATCCTCTGTTAAACGACTGAAACCAGGATTTCGCCGCTTGCTTCAAATACATCGTTGCCGTCTCGTACAGAAATGCCTCGGGCCAGCTATGCACTCTCGCGGTGGATTCAATTTGGTTCAGCCACTGCCTGGCCTCCACCGACGTCTCGTGCCCAAGAAAATTGCCAACTGATTTCGAAAGATCCGGCATAACATGAAAACTCGGCAATCCCGGAAACGTCGATCTACTTTGCTGAAAAATCGTTGCGTTCTGTTGCAGCAGCTGAGTCATTAATTCGAGAATTTGATTCGTACTGTTTCTTTTCCTCGACGGCGGAGTTAAATCCATCCTATCAAATTCCTCGTCCGATGCTCCCTCATGATCGCTGGGCACATTTTTCCTCGACAGTGATCCATTCTTATATGTCACTCGCGGTACCGCACCTCGATTATCATTGTGCATATTACCATTTACCGCATTCTCTTGCGGTAACGACGGTCGCGTGAATGTGTTACCCAACACCGGAGGCCGCAGGAGACTATTCTGCGATACCGACGGTCGGAGAGGATTTATCGTTCCTACCTGCTGTTGCATCGTCAGCTGGGGGGGGGGGGGGTCCGCTCTCTTGGACCGTAGGTAAGGAAAGAGACTGTAGTCTCGGAAATTGCTGTGAACGCCTCGTAGAGTGCTGAGCCGTCGCCGCAAGACCACGTTGGAATTCATCGAATTCTAGCGAATGCACCATATTGCTGGTTTATCGCACGCTCGCGAACCGTTAGCACTCGAAATGATCATACACGAATAAGTTATTTTTCGCACATATCAGTGTGCTTCAACGTTCACCGCGAAAGATTTTCCATTCGCATCCCACTTCTGAATTATTAGAGACAAGATTTTTTCTCTTGTCCGAGGTCAGGTTAGCGCAAGAACACGTGGAGGAATGGGAAACTTCCGGGTTAAAAGAAAATACTTGACACTCGTATCGTTCCACGAGACTCTCTCCGTCTTTTTCTCTTCTTTAATATTGTCTTAGCGTAATCACTATTATACGCACTCGTAAATACACATAAATATATATATATTGAAACGTTTGAGATTTATCGGCGAGAATATTCTATTGCGTAATTTACGCAATACAATATTTCGCTCTTAATGTATGATTTCTCAAACAATGGGATGAATTTGTAGTGGGATTTAGATTGTCGGTGTAAATGAAAACAGAGTTCGAGTGCTGGACTCGGTGAGGAAGCCGGAGATAAGATTTTTAATCGATATTATTTTGCTACACGGGCAGAAGGCCTAAGAATTTTATTTGCTTTTCGAGATGGCCTCAGAGTCCTAACCACGACGGTGAGCTATAAAAGCTAGGCGTTGGTTGACCCTTCATCATTGGCCATTCAAGATGGATTTTTGGGTCCAAGTTATTTTATATTCGAGTAGCGAAAATAAAATGATTATTTCGTGTCGTGAAGCGACGCGAAATCTTTAAGGAGCAAAATTTTAAGATTATACGATGTCGTTAGCAAAACGACTGAAATTTAATAAAGAAAGGAAATTACAGGCACTTGATAGAGAAGGTAATTAATTTAGGAATTGATCTGACATTGAAGAATTAGTGAAATGTGTTAAACGTGTCACATGGTTAAAGGAGAAAAGGAGACTCTGTTCATCGTTGTTTTGTACGTGTTAGGGTCTCGTTTCAATCGTGAGAGAGATTCACGATTGAGGTTTATTCGCCGGAGTTGCGTCGGTACACGTCGCCACGTGGTTTTGAATTTACTAGACTTGATTGGCGTGCTCGAAGAGCACGTTGACGTTATTTAAACAATCGGGTTTTCAACCAAGAGGTACCTCTAGCTGTGGTCCAACATCCGGTCGCAGTGACCGGGGCTTTCCACAGCTCGAGGGGCCCTACCTAGGGGTTATGAGGATGCTGCGAATAGCACCCGCCTCGAGATCCAACTTCTGAGCGCAGTGCTCAGGGCTTCACTCTCGACGGGCTCCCTAGTATCTGGAATCTTTATTAAAACATGAGTTGTTTATTGATTTGTCTTAAAAAAGACAAATCAATTACGTTATGAGAAAATCGTCTTGAGAAAGACGATTTGATGGTGAATTTCTCTAATTGTCTTAAAAAAGACAAGTCGAGGGTGATGACTCGATAAATATCTCGTCCTGGTCGGGTTGTCCTCGATGTTGATCAGACGTCTGATCAGTCTCAGCTTCGAGCTGTAGTACGGTTGAAAGTTCTCGACTTTCAAGCGAGAGTAAAACAGCGAGAAGCGCTGGGAATAAACATGTTAAGGCAAAGCTTAACACGGTACTTGCTCACCTTACGATAATGGCAAAAATGAGAGCGAGTCTTGCTCGTCTCGTTCTTAAATACTTTCTCACGAACCATCGGCGCCGCGGTTTCATTCGCCGATGGTTACGTGGTAGGGCAATTTCAACGAGCTCTTAGTGCTTTCGCACCTGACATGCTCGTGACGTATCACAATTTCGCGAAGGATCGGATTCTATTTCGGTCCTTCGAGGAATTCCGATTTTTGGCGAGAATAATAAGTTGTTATGATTATCGTTCACGATCTCGTTGTAACGTCCCGTTACAATATATATACATATATATATATATATATATATATATTAGGGTGTGCGGAAGAAAAAGAATTTTTTTTTTTTTCGGTTGCATCCACCAAAAAAAGTTGAAGTAAGGTAAAAAAAGAAGAATCCTAAAACGGGAGGTCAAAAAAAAAATATTTCGAACGGCGAATTGCATTTGAATATTTTCCATAAGAATAACACAGGAAAATATTGGGATTTCTGAATGTGGTGGTGCAACTCGTCAGAAAAAAATCACACAAAGATGTCATTAACATATTCTCATGGAGAATCGAATTTCCCTACAAAAAAAGTTCTTACGAAAAATTAGCTTAGAACAACCATTCAAGTGGAATATAACGCGAATGAATATAGTGGAAATAACGCTGTCTGAAATTGAATTGATAGGGAAAAAAAAATAATTCAAAAGGCTGTAAAAATCGAATTTTTCGCTGTACGAAAAAACTTTTCGGGGGTTTCTTGTAGAGAATGTTCTGCTCTAACAACGTCGCTTTGATAGAAGCATATAACGGTTCATTAACAAAAAACGAAGAGCAGCTACAATATTTATTGGGCATAGTGCAAAATTATCGATAGAAATACCCTAATTGCAACAAACAGACTCTTAAAAAAAGAAACGATGATTATTAAGCATTATAATGTAAAAATAACCTATTCTATCTTATTAAACCAAATTCATTGATAAAGCTTGTCTAAACACGATCAATGATGAAAATCGTTCCGTTTATATTTCTTGTTGTACTTGATTTTTTTTTGTATAAGAGAAGTTTTTTTAGAACAATTTCATGCAAGTATGTTAGAGCAGAACATTCTCTACAAAAAACCCCAAAAAGTTTTTTCGTAAAGCGAAAAATTCGATTTTTACAGCCTTTTTAATTATTTTTTTTCCTATCAATTCAATTTCAGACAGCGTTATTTCCACTATATTCATTCGCGTTATATTCCACTTGAACGGTTGTTCTGAGCTAATTTTTCGTAAGAACTTTTTTTGTAGGGAATTCGATTCTCCATGAGAATATGTTAAGGACATCTTTGTGTGATTTTTTTCTGCCGAGTTGCACTACACATTCAGAAATCCCAATATTTTCCTGTGTTATTCTTATGGAAAATATTCAAATGCAATGCGCCGTTCGAAATAATTTTTTTTTGGCTTCACGTTTTAGGATTCTTCTTTTTTTACCTTATTTCAACTTTTTTTGGTGGATGCGACCGAAAAAAAAATTGTTTTTTTTCCGCACACCCTAATATATATATATATAGTAGGGGGGCTTCGCCCCCCTGCGCGCTCCGCGCGCCAACCCCCCGTATTGTGTTTGTGTCAGTGGTTAGAGAAAAATATTCTGGAAAGATGCTTTGATAACAAATTGATTATATTCGTATTTTTTGGGTTTGGAATATGTTTGGGTTGAGTTTGGGTTTGATTGAAATATCGACATATCGAATCTTGACACGATTCGATGTATCGAAATATCGATTCTTGACACATTTCGATATATCGATACATCGATTCTTAAAACGCTTCGATGTATCGATATATCGATTCTTGACGTGGTTCGATATATCGATATATCAATGCTTGACGCACTACAATTAATTGTAAATCGTGTTCAAAATCTTTAAATGGATATATTAATATATCAATTTATCGATTTTAGACACGATTCGATGTATCGATTCTTGACATGATTCGATATATCGATATATCGATTCTTGACACGATTAGATGTATCAATATATCGTTGCTTGACACGGTTCAATATATCGATGTATTGATTCTTGCATTTCTGTTGAATTGGGTATATTTATAAGCGTAACATTTATATTGAATATTATATTTATGTGTGAATATTTATATTGACACGGTTCGATTATATCCATACGGTTCGGTTACATCAATGCTTGAAGCAGTAAAATATTTCAATTTATCGATTTTAGACCCGATTTGATATATCGATATATCAATTTATCGATTATCGACAAGATTCGCTGTATCGATATATCAATTTATCGATTCTTGACATGATTCGATATATAAATTTATTGATACTTGACACGATTCGATATATGGATTCATCAATTTATCGATACTTGACATGATTCAATATACACTACGACCTCGATTTAACGGCCAGTGGCGGGACCGGCTCCGCATCGCACCTTGTTAAATCGAGGTAGCGTATGCCCGCCCATGCTGTATCTGCGCATCGGCACTCCATGCTACGGGCCTGATCGGGGAGACTTTAAGCGTCCCCCACCATCTCCCACCACGCGAAAAATCGATCGATAAGTGCGACATGGTGGGGACTGTCTATTCAATCGAGGACCATTAAATCGAGGTCCTAGTGTATCGATATACCGATTACTGACGTGCTTCGATATATCGATTCTTGCCGCAGTTCGATATATTGTTTCTTGACATGAATTGATAAATCGACATTTTGATTGTAAAGTTTTTTTGGAATTGAAATTTTTAAATTTTATTTCAAGTTTTCTTTTGAATTCTCTTGATTTGAATTTTTCGTGTCAAAAATTATAGATGAAAATTTCTGTCATAATTTATATACGAAAATTTATATATGTTTGGGCTGAGTCTGGGTTTATCGATATATCGATTTTATGGCTTAGGGTTTATGTATATGACAAATATTATATTTATATATCATTCTAAATTATATACAGATATCGCCGCCGCCGCTGTGTCAGAGCTTATAACGGTTATCCAATTGAGAAAGAATGACCAAGAATCAAGCTTATAACGGGTGTCCAATTTGAAAAAGATGACCATCCCAACCCAACGTAAACCAAACCTAACCTTACCCAGGTTACCTAAGTTCCGTGGATTATATATGTTACCATGGTTACCCGGGTTATCTTGGTTACCATGGTTACCATGGTTACCATGGTTACCATAGTACGATGAGAATTTTCATGTTTATTTTGGGTTTGGGCTTGGGTTTGGGTTTTGGGTTTGGGTTTTGGGTTTGGGTTTGGGTTTGTATAGGTCAGGGTGTATTCTTGACACGGCGGCGGCGGCGGCGATATCTTTATATAATATAGAACGATACATATATATATTTTTTTTTACTCGGGATACCGCCTTTCTAACTCGCCGGTCCTCACACGCACGCACACAGCCTATTGCCCAGACTACACGCGACCTATCTTCGCTCTCGACTCGTCCAACACTAACTCGCAATCACTCAATCTCTCTCTCTCTCGTCCTTTTTTTTCTTTTCCCACGCACGCGCCCCAGGACCCCACGCCAGGGCCGTCAGCTCGTGACACCTACCGGGAACTTACTCGTGTACTGTCGCTATCAAACCGTTATAGTAAATGTATTTGTAACATTGCAGTTACGTAAATGATAATATATATTTGATATAACTGTAATATTGCATCTATATAACTACAACACTGCAGTGATATTACTGCAATATTGTAGTAATATAACTTCAATATTCTACAATAATATGATAAAATAAAGATTATCATCAAATAATCGTTTTCTTTTATCATTTTATTTTGTCGTTGTTATAGGTCATAGAAGAGTTACAGTGGAAAATAAAGAATCCTCCACGGATTTCTCGATAGGATATCATTCTTCTCGACGAGGATTCGAACCTGCGACCTACCTACCTATCCTACCTATCTCTAAAACGCTACCCACTTCGCTATCAACGGTTTATTAACTATGGTAATTCGTATAATGTATTTGACACGCCAGAGAATACTTGATCAGTTGTATGTTGGGAGCTACTCAAGGGATAGTGGTGGTCCAGTTTGCCACCCTTTATTTAGTGTAACCCTGTCGGTTTTGGAAGAAATTACAGAATTGAATGTGGTGAATCCAATATGGTGGATTGAAAATTCTAAAAATGCAATAATATAATATGTGACGGGAATCTCGCGATTCGCGTCACCTTCGGCCCATCTCACCATCCTCGACGCCGGGAGAGCCGTTGAGCGCCAGGTAATCTTTTTAATTGAACGGTGGGAATTACCAAACCCGCGAAACTTAACCGGAACTTGATAGGGACGTAAACGAAACACAAAAAGGGAAACCGGCGTGTTGGATGGCGAGATCGGTGACGGTACACCCGATTCGCTCAGTGTGTAGGTTGTGGAGAGAGGGCGTGGACGGCGGGCTAACTCTCGAGTGCCTTCCAAAACGTAATCTGAAATAAATGAACTCAACTCGACAAATAACGTATGGGGCCTTGGTTCAGGCTAGTTTATTAATTCCTCTCACGATAGCTCATAATTTCGATAACTGATAGGAGATCGAACCGCAAGTCCCGATAGCGAATAGAAAAGGTCGGTAGTGACGGTAACGTTGATACTTAACTAAATTCGAGAATGACACTCAATTCGATACTTAACTAAATCCGATAACGACGATAACCTCGATACTTAAATAAATTCGATAACGACGGTAAATGCAGTAACGCAAAATAACTGCGGTAACGACGATAAATTCGATGCTTAAATTACTCCGATAACGACGATAAATTCGGAGACGGGAACGTGGACAGAGAGCTCGAAAGTACGCCAGCATGACGGCAACGACGAAATAATTGCGGTAACTCGAGAACAGAAATTCCTCGCAAACGAGATCACACAAAGGTAGTTCGAGGAAACGGTAGCATAACGGAACGAAACGAGAGCAAATTCGGTAACTGACGATATCGGAGAAGGCGAGAACGTTAAAAAGATAGCTCGAGAGAAACGATAGCGTAGCGATACGAGAGCAAAAGCGGTAACATGACGGGAGCTTCCCGAGTGGTGAACCGCTCGGATCGAGAGCTAAGCCGAAAGAGAACGAATCGAACAGGTAAATTGATCGAGACGATAACGAGGATGGAGAGAGACGAGTACGCGCACGCGTAACGAGAACTCTTGATCCTCCTCGTCTCCTGACGTCACAACGACTCGAGCGCCTTATCTCGAAACGTGACTGACCGGCAAATTCAAACGATAACGCGAAACTCAATTGAACGATAACGCGAAACTCGATAAACGAATATTCGTTAACGACTAACGTAGACACGCCGAGATGTTGTGGCGGGTGGATCCTGTTGCTCGCGATGATCGTCCTTCGCGGGGTCCTCTTCTGGTATGGTAAATCGGAGCCAACTATAACTAATACTACGGTAACGGTGCGATTGGGCAATCCGTGGCGGATGGGGAATCGCGGGCCCATACGCCCACGGCCTTCCATACAGAAACGTAACTCAACCTGCCCTTCTTCACCCATACCTTTTCGCGAAGCGTCGAGAGTCGCACTCGAGCCTTTAGACTCCCACGAATTACTTCCTTCGACACCGAGTATACCGGGTGGCTCATCGTTTCGGCCCCTATCCACGGTAACTTGGTGTCTTACTTCGCGTTGATCCGATAACTACGGGACGATAGCTTTCGATAACTCAAAACCGGAAACTGAACTTACACGCTAATCGCTAAAATTACGATAACTGGTACGAACTCGTAGAAAACCCTGGTCGGGACGACCTGTGACGCCAAAAACCAGAAAATTGCGTCACAAATATAAACAATTGTTATATGATATCAGGATGTAAATAATCCTATTATGATTATACATACCTGGTGAAAATAATTCCTACGTCAAATTACGAAAAAGTGCCGATTCTAGAGAATTGTAGAAATTCGTAGAAAATAGTAGAAAATTGTAGGAAATCGTATATCGAAGTAATTAATTTTAAAACATTGTTCAAATTTGTAGTTTTCTACGCCAATAACTACGAATTTCTATTTTAAATTATTCCCAAACTTAAAAAAGTTTAAAAGTAATAATTGTGTAATTTACATTCGTAAAAGTCTTTAAATTTCCAAAATTTACTAGAAGCTACTGCGAATAAATACGAAAATAGTAAGATATTATATAAGTATTTACGAAAAATGCTGTGTCGCCGTTCAAAAAAGCTAGAATGTTATTTCGTCACAGATCGTAGAATTTTATGAATAACTACGAATTTTTACGCCGTCGTTGTTGTTGTGCCCGCGGATTTCGTCACGTGGGGATGAAATCATCGAGGACGGGTTTGTGGGTGATTGTCAAGTTTGAGTAAATCACCAACTCGAGTATTACAAAATTACGGTCTAGTTTATTCGTAATGATAATGAAGTATTTGTTACAATGTAGTTCTTGATTATTTGCCTTGAGACCGACTTGTCTGTAACTAACGATAGCTTCCGCTCGGGACAGCTCGTAATAGTTGACAGCCCCGTTACCAACAGAAGACTGCCTTTTTATATCATTACTTGATCTTATTAATTGATCGTCTTTCGGTTTAATTCCCGAAACGGTTGCATCGTATGATGTCTACTCAGCAATATGCGTGTTGCATAAGTCCCCTTTAAACTGCTACGTTTGTACAATTGCTGAATCGTTTAATCTCATTGCACAATCGATTGCTTAACTGTCCTCATTTTAATATAACTTCAAATGATGAAATCTGGAGCACAACATTGTCGAAAATTCTAATTTTTTATAAAAAGTAATAGAACATGTGGAATGTAAAAATCACGGATTAGAATTTCATAAAATTTCGTAACAGTTCTTACATTTTATAAAATAAAATACGAATTTTTAAACAAACAACGAAATCATTTGAATATTCTTAAGTAAAATAACTACGAGTCGCTACTCTACCGAAACGAAATTTTTTATCGTAAAAATTCGTAGAATTCTACGAATATATACTAATTTATACGACTCGCTCAAAAAATTTTTTTTTGCTTTCAAAAAGAATAAAAAATCTACTACAGTCTTCATTTCAAAAAATTATGAAATACAATTCATGAAATTGCGTAAAAAAAAAGAGGTTGTGAGAAAAAATACGATAAATTACAATTTTCTATAAAAAATAACTAACAGTTAATTCATCCAGATAAACCGAAATTGTTTCGCGTGAAAATTCATAGAATTTTGAGAATAACTAGGAATTTATACAACTCGTTTTAAAGAATGTTGTGTTTCTTTCAAAAATTCATGAAATTGCGTAAAAAGTACGAGTTTGTGAGAAAAAATACAGCAAATCACAATTTTTTAAGAAAAAATTACTATCAGCCACTACCCTGGTGAAAAAAATTTCTATGAAGTTCTACGAAAACACAAGAAAATATAAATTTCTAGGAAATTGTAGTTTCAGATAAAAAAAATTGCAGGTATTCGTAAATGTTTCTGTAAGAAAGTACGAAGTTTTACGAGAAATTACGATAATCTATGATTATCCGCGACAAATTGTGAAAATCTAATACTCTGAAAAGGTGCAACTAAATTCCGAAGCTTTTTGTAGAAGACTACAAAATTTCAGGAAAATTTACGATAATCTACGATTATAATACGAAAATTCACCCGGCGAAAAGATCAAAATAAGATTTGCTAATTTTCGAATAAAAAGTATTAACTTTTACGACAAATCAAAATGATCCACAATGTTCGACCAAAAATAAAGAAAATTCCCCCGCCGAAAAATAAAAAATAAGATTGCGTAAATCTTCGTAAAACAGTAATAACTTCTGAGAAAAATCAAAACGATCAACGATTTTCTACCAGAAAGTACGAATATTCACCAGCCAAAAAAATTAAAATAATATCTTGTTCTGTTGACACTTTCAAGATTGAAAAATTTACGAACTTTGATTGCTTATAGTTATTTTAAACTCAATTATTAATTAACAGAGGGGGAGCAGTAGCGCAGTGGGTAGCGTGCTCGGCTCGCACGCAGTGGCGCGCGATGTGGCCGGGTTCGATTCCCACTGTCGGCACCAATGGAAAAATTTTCTAAGTGCTTTTTCTGTGACCCGGTGGTCCGGAATCCACCTAAAAAAGTAGGTCCAAAGGAAACCAGCGCCTTGGTGTGGTGACCGAAAGGCTGGGAAGATGTCTCGGGTTCGATTCCCGATGCCGTAGCACGGCTGATGAAAAACACAACGGGCTCGGACGTAGCTCCAGAAACAGGACGTACGAACTACGACTGCTTCTGTCCCAATGTGCTGACATCTAGCGTGTGCGAGACGAGCTCCGGCAGCGAGAAGCATTGCCGTAGCACAGCAGATGGTAAAAGCACAAACGGGCTCGGACGTAGCTCCAGAGGCAGGGCGTACGAACTACGACTGTTTCTGTCCCAGGTGTTTAAATCTAGCGAGTGCGCGACAAGCTCCGGCAGCGGGAATCGAACCGGGGACAAACGGATACGAGAGGAGACCAAGGGTAGATGGTGTTGGGAGCCCGCAACCCTCAGGGGAGTCGGTGTAAGAACTCATACCATACCATACCATACCATTATTAATTAACAGTTGAATAAAATTTTCACTTACTATCGCCGAGCATATAGTCTTACAAGGCCGTATAACAATTTTTACTTTTAAATTATACATGGATCTTGAGTAATGTGATTATTGACTAACATAAAGTGCACCAAGTAATTTAATTACATGAATATTATGTTTTCTACATAATCCTGTTCTGTTCACACTTTTGATATTTTACAAATGAATTTTATAATCTCAATGCCCCTGGTTCTTATGCCACCCATTTGTTAATTAACAGTTGAATAAATTTCGTCAATGTATATCACCTTTTTACTAAATATCACGCTGTTCTATGCAGCCCGGTGAGACAGCGCTTTTTCATTACAACTCGTAGGCTATATGTCATTTAAATACAATAAAGTCATATAAGGAATCAATGGCGTAGTGGTGGTGTGTCAGTCGTTAGGTAGGTTGATAGGTAGGACTCAGGTAAAATCTCAGGTAGGCTCAAAATTAATTCCAACGGAAAAACGTCCGGACTACGAAGCCGGAAACACTCGTAAAAAAAAATAATCTCTGAATCTTCATTTTTTTAAAATGATTATTTGAGTATCGAAAGTGCTGAATTCATCGACTGGAGGATTGCGGGTTCAAATCCCGGTCGATGACTTTTTTTCTTCAAAATTTACAGGGTTTAAAAAAATGATGGAATAACAATTTCGAGTTCGTTCATCGATCATTCCTATAATATTTATTATGCAAATTTGACCCGTGTTTTTCATTTGGCATTCGTTTTTTACGACTATCTACGAAATACTATGAACTTCTAAGAACGCGTACAAATACCGGTTGATTTTCGTAGAATGTCATAGAAATTATTGCGACCTAAGGGTTACGCAAAACTAAGAAAAACTACTGTAATCGACGAAAAACTATGATATTCTAGGAAAGAATGAAGAAATGATCTACGTCATTGTTCCAATCGGCTTAGTAAATCGTAGAAATTTTCGTAGAAATTTTTCGTAAAAATTCGTAGCAATTATTTTCACCAAGGTACACATTAAACAATATATTTAACATTTGGATTTTATATACGTTATATTGCTTTAGTAATAAAAATTTCAATAGGGTTCAAAATGCTTTTGATTTTTTCATCTGTTGAGTACGTTTATTAATAAACGTACTCAAGCGTACTAGACAGTTGATAGCGTAGTGGGTAGAATGTTAGGTAGTGTTACACACGGGTTATTTATCCCGTGGTAACTTATTATTATTATTATTATATTCGCTGAAGTCAAAGGCCCCGGCGAATGGATTCTCTGTCCTATTTAAGCTGGGTAGCACCTCACCTTGTATATGCATGTAGTTCGTGATGATCGGATGAGCTGTGATGCAATGAAGGAATACAGGTGGTTTCACACGAATGTATTTATTCAAGAACACACATCGATCAGTCACTTTTACAATAATAGTTTAAGTTGTTACAAATGTTATACTCTATGATACACTGACGCGCAATGCCGCTAAGGTAATTGGCACGAACAATTATATCACAGAGGTAGTGAAGCGCCGCTAAGGTGTTCCTTCACTAAATGAGTTCTTATACACTTGTCTACAACAAGGGTTTGAGAAGATCACGTCAATCACGCCCGCGAGAACCTAAGTACGCGAACGGACTTGCCGCTAAGGAACGGGATCTCTCGACCGATTGCTAAGAGCGTCGTATTAAGACAAATTTGATAATATCTCGAGAGAACCCTCGTTAGCTTTGGGCGTCCGGCTACAAGGGTCTCGTGGGGGTGGATTGAGAAATCATCGATCGATGTAGGTCTCGATGATTTCGAAACCTATGAGTTGAGAAATCATCGATGGATGGAAATCTCGATGATTTACGAAATCTGGTGATGCAAGGGGTTTACGAAATCTGATGCAAGGGATCCAATAATCCAGGTTATAAGTGATGCAAGGGGTCGAATAATCTAGGTCATTTGGTAAGGTAGCAAGAGTCCGAGGACGAAAAGAGGAATCTGCTGACGCGCGGTTTGCTCGAGTTTCCAGAGAGTGACTGTCGCAAGAGTCGGCGTACTCTCTGGAATCTGATGACTCTGTTGTGTTGCAATGACCGCAGGTAGCGATACCTCGGTTCGTCACAGTAGATAGGTAGCTTGTAATATAACTGTTACATACCGGCTATATCACACGTGTTATATAACATGTTATATTGCTGAGTGGGAAATTTCTACTTACATGTAAGCTACATGTACTACCCGGGTAATATTATTTTTTACTTTCGGTTGCATTATCGTTAAATTGCGACTACATTCCTATGTTTACTGGTATATATTGAAACGTTTCGTAATATTCCTTCAATAATATTTTGAAGGAATTTACGATTTTGCTTTTTTTTTTTATTTTGACGTTTTTTTTGTGTACTTGTCTGTCGTCCCGTCGTTCCGTACGGGCGAACAGAAGGTTCGACACAGGCCCGAGGTCAGTGACTTGTCTTTTCAAGGAGAGAGGTTTGCCAATATTCGATTTGATGATTCTTCATTGTAGTTTTTCGAGAATGCCTCAGATCAGGTTGCAGAGTTATTTCCCATTGGTTACGGAGTACCTGGGAATAACGTGATCCTTCATCATTGGCGTTGTAAAAAGTGGGCCACTTAGGCCCGGTTCCACAAGCGTGGTTTAAAATTTAAGCCTGGTTTAAGTCGCTAAAGATTGCCTGCCATTGGCTGAAATCAAAGTTAAACTCAGTTTAACGCTTAAACCACGATTGTGGAACCGGGCCTTCAAGGGGAGAAAAACCTTGAAAAGCAAGGTCTCCTTAATGATAAGCAATATTTTAATCCAGTGGCAACTGGGCAATAGGGAACAGAACGGCTGAGGTGGTAGGTAAGATTAATACGGAGTGCAATGTAGGGCAGGTGATTCTAATTCGTTAATGGTTCTGTCACAGTTCGTAGGTATGACCCTACTCGCTTAAGTACCGAAAAATTCGAGCAAAATGACCAAAAAATTGATTTATCGTTTTTGTCGGAAAAATGTCCTTGAAACCTTCCTCAATCTATGAAAAACATCATGGTGGTGAAAAGAAATTTTTTTAAGGTGATTGTGAGCCCCATAAACCAAAAAAAGCGTTATTCGCGTCATATTTGCTACACTAACACCTCCATCGGTCGTCAGCGTCGTGGATAATTTGTGCAATGATCAATTTGTGTTATACTTTTCCCATCTGTAATTTTTTTTTAATATTGCTTTTATTCAAAGAGTATACCTAGGATATATTGTATATACAATACGTGGCGCTTTTACCGCCTTTTCTGTATGGTTCATGAGTTCGACTCCACAGGTGGTGCTGAAATTCGATATCCTCATTGCGGCCTTATGGTAGCTTCCACTCTATCCTATCCTATACTCATTGCTTTTATCGAAAGATACACGCTTGATTCACGACTTGAAAGGAAATCGTTTGATGATGATTGGTGGCCTAATGAAAATGTTTGGCGGTAAATAGTTTTTTTTTCCAAATAAATAATAAAAAATTTACGGTCGCGTTGGAATTAAAAGAAACTCGTTTGATAATGATTGGTGGCCTAATTGAAATGTTTGGCGGTCAATACGTTAAAATTTTGATTATTCATTTATAAAAAAAAAAAAACGATTGACCGCCGAACGTTTTAACTAGTTCACCAATCTTCACCCAACGATCACCAAACGATTAGAAAAAAAAATGTTGTACGGCTATCTCGTTTCCTTCGTTTCCGCTGTAACGCTCCAAGCGGGAAAACGTGCTATTACAAAATACTGCTTAATTCAATGGGTTTGATTGGCAAGGAGCTAAATCTCGCTTTGGGAATTGTCCAGATACGTAAATCAAAACTCAAAAATGGTTATAAAGAATATTGAACACTTTTATTCTTTTTGGGATTATCAGTCATATAAAAGTGTGTTCTCGAGGGTGGCCGGAATAACTCTCCACTCTTTCTGCTCTTTTTAACATTACAAAGGTCCAGACTTTTTCTAGAGTCTTCGCGCAGACTCCGTACGCTCACTCGCATGCATCCAATCACACCCCTCACACTCTCCCCACCCAAAGGGTCTGACCCGTTGTGCGTTGGCCCTTTCATTCCCACAAAGACCGTTCTTGTTCTGAGCTACTATCCTTACGATCCGATGATCTACATATCCCGTGTACGGAGAGTCGATTTGAAATACCGAGCAAATTCGGTAATAAGAAACTATTTATATGAGTCGAAAGGTTTACTCTACGTCGAAACGGTTACAGTGTTCTGTAAATGATAAAGGATATAGAAATCAAGGTGTATATATGATAGTCACGTATTCATAATACTATAAAATAGTTATTATTTCTTGTTATTCTTAAATATTACTTCTTATCGTTATAATTTATCAGTTAAGCACCACATCCCCTATCACGAAGTGAATTAGTGGTGCGAAATTCTTTGAAGATTCTTGAAGAATCGATCTTTATGTCGTTAGATTAATCGATTAATAATCGATTTTTTAGAATTTCAATTACTATCGAATCGATTCTTTTTTTACATGAATCGATTCTTAGCCAATTTATTAGTCAACTCATGTTGCGACGGTACGACGCAACGCGCGACGCGCGCCGTGGGAATGCACCCTTAGCAACTATGAATACCGCCCTTTGAAGCGTCGACGTGACACCTAGGCGGTCAAACGCCGAACTGGTCTCAGCGCATAACTTAGAAGTTGATCTCACGCGATGAGACTAGTTCGGCGTTTGACGGCCTAGGTGACAGGTGTCACGTCGCTCCAAAATAACAATGCGAGCGTGGTTCGAGATCCCCATACTCATTTCTGTCATCACTAGACTAACGGACAACTGACTGCAGTTCATGAAGAAAAGCTAAGAAGAAGGTAAAATATACAAATTTTATAGCGATAAACTTACATATTTTAACAATATTGGTCAAGAATAATTGTTAACATCGCAATAGTTCTTCATGCTGATTCTAGATTCTGGAATTTACAAAGTAAGGTTAGGCTTAGGATACGTTTACGGTTTATTACAATCTCATTATTTTTAGAATTAAAACAATCGACGTAATGAAGTTTATAATGGTAATTAAAATGTATACCGTAATAATAACTGAAATATTGACGTAAATGTTTCAGATTAATGTACTCCGCGTGAAAAATGTTGAAACGAAAATCAACAAAAAATATATTTATCAGAGAAAAAGGTTTCGAAAAAATTGACGCTGTTTCGGCTCGATGCCGTTTGTGCCATAACGTTTATAAACACTGTGGCAATACTACAAATTTAGTAAATCATATATTTCGAAAGTATCCATTCGAAATTGACGAAGTACAGGACCCGCTACAAAAAAAAATTGCTCTGTCCCAATCCGTCCAACCGAGAACCTCATCTACGATTGAAGAAGAAGAACTCGTCGACGACCCTAACTTTGAAAATGTGCCTTCTACTTGTACCGGCATCTGAAAAGATCTACAGACATCACATTCTTGGGCTTCTTTCCGTATGCATGAAAGTGAAGGGCCTATGCTGCGTTCTTCGACACCGTCGATAAGTCTTTGTAACAATGACACCGTTTCCTTTTGTGCTACAGAGAGTCCAAAAATGAAGACCCCTTCAATTGCTGAAACCTTCACCAAAATGAAGTCCTACATAGGTATATTGATATTCATTGTTCCTCATTGATAATAGTGAAACTTTATGAAGTTGAAGTTCATAACGTTACTCTAACACGAGATTTAAAAAAAAATACAAATGAGGCTTGCGCCACATCGAGATTTTACACGGGCAACCTCAAGACATCGTTTACTTTTTAGGAATTTTTTACTCAGTATGTAAATAGAGATTGCAAATGTCAAGTCCTGACAAATGAAGTGTTCTTGTATTACAGTAACGTTACAAACTTCACCTTCATAAAACTTTGGTGCATTAAAAACTTTCATATCTCATAGTGAAGAGACTTACTATTGTTCCCACTATTGAAATGATTGGTTATTGAGAGTGATTCTTTATTTCTACATGGAGGAACCATGGCTGGTAAACTTACTGACGGCATTATGGACATGATTGCCAAAGATCGCCAACCGCTATCAGTAGTTGAAGATAAAGGATTTAGAAAACTGATGAATATTGCTGTACCTTTATACAAAATGCCATGCAGAAAAACCATCACAACCGGATTCGACGATGTATACCATCTGCTTTAAAATAGAGTGAAAACTATTCTGTCGAATGTTGATAACGTTTCACTGACGTCAGATATATGGACTGATCCATACAATACAAAAGGTTTCATATGTGTAACTGCACACTTTCTTGACAAATATAATATGAGACTAGAGTCCATGGATCTTCGAATGCAGGAGCTTGAACACAACCATGACTCAGCATACATTTCCCAAATTCTGAAAGACGTTCATCAAGAATGGGGTATAGAAGTAACGAAAGTGCGTGCTGTAGTCACAGACAATGCAGCAAATATATGAAAAGCAGTCTGCGATATGATTGGAGCGCATAAACATTTTCCGTGGTTTGCCCACACGCTAAATCTATTGACTCAAGATGCTCTTGCCGCAGCACCGGAGCTTTCAAAGGTTATAAAGAAAGTTAAAAACATCGTTACTTTTCTCAAGCGGAGTGTTGATTCAACAGATGCACTGAGGAAACTGCAAAAACAAGGAGGAAAAACCGATGACAAAATTCTTAAGCTGAAGCAAGAATGTGAGACGCGATGGAACTCCACGTACTACATGGTGGAAAGATTCGTGGAATTGCCAAACCATGTTAGTATTGTACTAATAAACTATTCATTTGGAAGTGTAGAGACACTAGAAATGGTATCACATTCGGAGTTAAGAGTGATTGAAGAGGCCATTGAAGTATTATCTCCAATAGAGGTAGTTACCAAGGAAATATGCGGGGAATCCTACGTCACGTGCAGCAATATTATCCTAATTGTCAACTGCCTAATAAAGTCCTTGAGCAGAGTAATCACCAGAACTGAAATATCGACATGCTTGTTGCAGAATATCCTGAGAGAAATTAACAGGAGATTTTATTCAGAAAAGTCGAGGATTGAAAAAAATCGTTTTTTAGCGATATCAACATTGCTGGATCCACGATACAAAAAGTTGCATTTTCAGAGTGCTCTGGCAGTTTCAAATGCGTAATTAAAAGTATGTCAGCTTATGAGGGAGTTAAAACCGCAAGATGGCAACTAAGGAAATAGCAATTTGACTGCAAATAACTCTGATAAACGAAATAAAATTTAAGAAACCAAAGAGGATAAGTTGTGGAATATTCACCAAGAAATAGTAATGACCAATTCATCAAATTTAGATGAGCCTGGAGATGTTCCAGTAGAACTCCAACAGTTTCTAAACTCTCCGGTTATAGACAGAAGAAATTGTCCTTTGAAGATCTGGGAACAACTGAAAGATGTTTATCCCTATTTATACCAAACAGCCGTGATTTTTTTCTGCGTTGTTGGTACATCTGTACCTTCTGAAAGATTATTCAGCAAAGCCGGCAATATTAAACGAAATCGGTTGAAAGGTAAAAGGGCTTCTCAATTGATATTTTTGGGCTCTCTTCATGATGACTCCTGGTAATAGTAGGAACGTTGAGTCAGTCAAAAGTAGAGTTTCACTAAATTGGAGAAGAAAATATTTATGAATACTCGTCTAGTTATAGTTTCGAAAGAAGAAAAAGTGAGCATCGAGTTTTCATATGTTTGTATTTTCCTAAAGAGAACTATAAGTGACTATAATAATAATTAGTTTTAAGGTTTTAAAGTACTTACAAGTGACAGGTCTATTGATACAGATAGTAACGTGGAACTAGTCTTCCAATCCAAAAAGTCAAAAAGATTTATGAATACTCATCGAGTTATGGTTTTGAAAGAAGAAAAGTGAAATTCGAATTTTCATATGTTCCTATTTTCCTAAAGAGTACCTATTTTATAAGTGATTATAATAAAAGTGTTCTAATTTATCTCTATAATAGTTTTGTATTCTACATCGATATGATATAGTCTAATAAATAATTATACCCTGTTGAAATACGTCTATTTACTGTTTCTATCCCCTAAATACGTAGAATACCTACTTCTGCGGATGAAAACACCTAAAATACTGTTTCTTCGTTGTAATTTGTGAGTATTTCGGAAAAAATGTTCTTGCGATTAATCCAAATTGATACTTTTTTCGTCTGATATATCGATTCTCAGAATCGGAGAAAAAAAATATAATTAATCGATTCTTAGAATCGATTCTTCTTTTTTCGCATCACTAAAGTGAATATCGAATGGTGACGGACTTTGTCGTAAATATGGAATGTTAAGAAATCGCTTAACACAAATAATGCTCACTGATATGGATGATCTAAATGAGATCGAGGCTTGCTCTTCATGATCTTAAATACCTTTTCATGAACAACCAGCACCGTGATTCATTGCATTCATCACACACACAAACACCGGTTATGTAACTGCACTATAACTTTCTATAACATTGGTGTCACCGGAATATCACCACTGTTATGTAAATACAATTACAGACATGCTATGTAACTGCCATAAACACTGATTATGTCACTGCAATATTATCACGTTGTATGACATATACATTACCCGCATATTGCCAATTTAATGTATGTGATGTTATATTCATGATAACGTAACTGTTACCAACATTGGTTATATGACTGCAATATTATAAAGTTTGATAACATATGCGTTACTGGCATAAGATCAATATTACATACACGATGTTACATGCATGCTATGTCACTGTTACAAACGTGAGTTGTGCAACTGCAATATTATAATGTTTTGTAACATTTGTGTTACTAGGAGATCACCAATATTATGTACATGGCGATATCTGCATGGTACGTAACTGTTACAGACAGTAGTTGTATAACTGCAATATTATAATGTTTTATAAAATTGGTGTTACCGGAATATCATCAATGTTATGTACATACAATTACACGCATGCTATTGTTACGTCCCGCGACTTTCGGGACTTTTGCATCGATTTGAGATTACTTATATCTTGTAATTCTCAATAAAATTCAATACGAGGAAAGGGACCCGGTCATACGAGAGAAACGTTTTTTTTCTCTGGAGAACTCGGATAGTTCGGGCTGTCTTCAAATCAAGCCGTCGACACGAATATGGTCTCAAGTGAGCATAAATTATCGAGAGGTGACGCCATGGCGGCGTCGATATCGCAGCTCTTTATAACAAAACTTCCATCGTCGGGCGTGAAGAAAAACATCCGTTGATGCTGAAAAAATCTTTGGCCATGGCATCAGATTACTCAGAAATGGTGGGGCCTTTGTGCACAACGAAAAGCAATGTGCATGGGACACTAATACAGGCTGAGTGCAAAGTCTCTGCCTTCGTGAGAACCACAGGCGGTCTCTTTGGGTGTGTGTGAGAAGGAAAGCAGGAGAGACAGAGCGTGTATGGCTCATCTAAAGCTAAGTGACCGGTGATCCTCTTTTTCCTTATCCCCGAATGAAGACTTTATGAACTGAATTCCCGAAAGTACGTGAGTGAACGGATGTAAAAATGTAAAATCAAGAATGAGCATGGGTACCTGGGTCAGGTCATCGGTGATGGTAAAGGTGGCGTTAGATTATAGATTATTGCATTTAAATGTTCAATTTTATTTTAAACTAGGTCGGGATTTCCATGAATCGAAATTGGTCGAAGAGAAGAGAATTCTTCTTCGAATCTTTGTTGTTTTTCTTTTTTTTCTTGCTCCGAAATTATGGGAGGTTTTAGCCTTGTTACGACTTTTTGGGAACAGCGTCTGGAAAAAGTCATCGGATAATTCTCATGGGTGGTCTACATGAGCTCTGCACGTGATCGATAAATTAACGCATTGGTCGAGTCGAGGAGACTCGATGGAAGAAAGATTTCGGCGAAACACCCAATCATCGACGACCAAAATTAAACAAACTTTTGAGAATATCTGTTTATGCTTGGACTGTTATTGGACTCCAATTTAATGAGCACTGAATGTTTATGCTGCACGAAGAGAACGCCGAGTCTATAGCCAAAGAAAGAGAGCAAGCAGCGCTTTGTCCCAAGTCTTGGGATTCAGAAGGCGTATGTCCCATCAACATACGAATCCAAGCTCTCGCCTATGAAGGAGGGGCGACACCAAAATTCGGCATCGCATCCAACAAAGACCCCAAAAGCGTAGCAAGCGCATTATTTAATTTACGTTTTCCTTTTTAATTAACAACGACCAAATCCAAGGATTTCAGGAGATTTCGTAATGCATGGGTAAAGGTTTATGTGGAAATGAAAATTGTGAACGAATCCTTTTCCTATAATAATTACGAGTTTGATGAATGAATGTATGTGTGATAGTTGCGTGACCATGAAGATAGATCTTTCCTGTAATGACAAGTAAGAGAAATGATAAAGCCGGAATCATCAAATTGCACAAGATCCGGAGTATATAAATAAAATTTCAATTGTTGTAACAAATGTAGAATCTGAATAACTGGTTAATAATTATGAGAATTTTGAGTAGTTTGGATACGCTAAAATAATTTCCTTTCGTATAATTATTGGAAAGAATTAATTATAATCCAAAAGAAATAGCATGACATACACCATTGCATCCGAACCTCCGCATGGTAAATAATTATAAAGAAATAGGAATGAATAGAATGAGAGGAAAGATCGAACGAAATCCAGAGCGAGAAAGATACAGAGAAACAGAGGAGAAGTTGTCACCGAACGAGAGTACGAATGGGAAAAGACGAATGGATGTGTATGTATGTGTGTGTGACATCGAGAGCCTATGACGGGTCAACGCGTGGCCCGTAGGAGAAGTCAAATGCAAGCATGGAGGGATGAGAAGGAGAGAGTGACCAGAATGAAGTAGAGGGGTTTACTCCTCCGCTGTGTGGAACCTCCAAAACGAGGGATAGAGTGAGTGAGAAATTAAATACGAAATATGTAAGTATGAGAGAGACAGAGTGAGCGTCTTCATGAAAAGACGGCGTATGTACGAGAAATTCGTTTGCTGATTATGAGGTAATAATGAAATAATTATTATAAAGGAATGCAGGAGTGAATATTATATTATAAGGATGAATTCGTGTTAATCATAAGTATAAATTTTCGATTATATAGATTCCAGGGGATCATCGGGGATGCGAGGTGGAGGCGGCGGAGGAGCCTGGAGCGTCTAAGGCGTTTAAGGGCGTACCTCCCCACCGCCGAAAATAAGCCATCCTAGAGGACCCTATATAAGACCGGGTAATGAGCCCGCGGATAGTTCGTTAGAATCGGGAGAAATCTTAAGTAGGCGGAAGTTCGTTAGAATCGGGAGAAATCTTAAGTAGGCGGAAGTTCGTTAGAATCGGGAGAAATCTTAAGTAGGCGGAATGTTCGTTAGAATCGGGAGAAATCTTAAGTAGGCGGATTGTTCGTCAGAGTCGGAAGAAAATTTTAAGTAACGAATCGCTGGCAGTCGGAGGCCAGAGTAGATCTTAGTTTGAAGTCGCGGTATGTCAGAATGTCAGAAAATCCGGAGAAATTTCTAAGCCGAATCGCTGTTCGTCGCGTCAATTATTTTTCCTTATATACTTTTCATCATTTTTGACACATTATCTCAAGTTTATTTTATTTTATTTTATTCAACCGATTTCAATACCGAACCACTTTATTTTTGCGAATAATTTTATTTTTGTGAACCATTTTATTTTTGCGAACAATTTTATTTTTGTGAACCGTTTTATTTTTGCGGACAATATTTTTATTCCTATTTTGTTGTGAACAGACATTTCATTTTCCTTTCGCTGGACCTTGTGTTTTAAAGAGCAAAATATATTTTTTTTCTCGTGTGAACATTTTGTTTTGTTGGACACTGTTTGCCCTGCCACAAATTCACCATTACGTTCAACCTCGTAAATCGTTTTCATCGTCGTCATCATTCAATTTTTGCCGGCCTTACACCTCGCTTTGTTCTCATAATCATCGAAGTAGTAAGTATCTCAAAATGTTTTCTCGCATGTGTCAGTATATTTTCGTTCGTGTTGCGCGGTGTCTCCGACCCCGGTCGACACCCCATGACGGGTCGAGGCCCGTAACCGAAACTACCGGGTTACTCACCGTTGAAGGTCTATGAAATATTTTCGTTGTTGTTTTCCCTTTTCGCGTTATCCGTTTTGTATTAGATTCCGATTTTTGTGTTAAATTCAGTTTTATGGAGATTCAGATTTTTGGTGTTAAATTCAGTTTTATGGAGTTCAGATTCTTGTGTTAAATTCAGTTTTAGGGAGATTCAGATTTTTTGTGTTTTATGGAAATTCAGATTTTTTTTGTTAAATTCAGTTTTGTGAAGAGTTATGTCAATTTAACTTCAGTTTTGCGAAAAGTGTCTGACCAAAATTATTTTCTCAATTTTATCTTCCTCATGCTTAAGTTCAATTCTTTGTCCAATTTATTTCGCGTCGTTTAAAATTATTTTTGTTTGTGCAATTCAATTATTTCAATGTTCCGAGTAAATCATTCCGAAAAACCTGTTCGTGTTTCGATCATTTGTAGGATTATTTTTCGTGTGAATTTATTTTCTCCTAGGAAGTGCTCATATTTGTAAATTCAGTGAAATATCTGCGAGTTAAATTCATTTGAGTCATTCACGTTTTGTTCCGGAAAATAATGGATCAATGGTGTTTTTTTTTGTGTTTATCATTTGATATTCATTTCTAATATAAATTTTATGCATTATCCGTGGTTAAATTCATTTTCGGAGATTTTTGAATTTCTTTGAGTAATTAAAATTCAATTGAGTCGTGGTTGAGTAAACTCTGTGTTGTTTCTTTGCGTGAGTTGTCCGGTCAAATGACCATGGACCTTTTCCAATTAAAAATAGCTATCGTTGTAGTAGCGGTCATTTTAATACTCGCGATAATTTCGTTTGTCCTTGTAGTTTGCGCGGATAAACCCCAGGAGGCTTATCTTGAGGATGGCCCTGTAGTTCATTTTCTTCCGCGTCAGTGACAGTTTAGTTCCCGTTTTATTCAGAATTTATTTAATGTGATCATGCAATTTTTGTCCCTTTATATTACGAGTTTATTTGTCCGATTTTGCCGAATTACAATTTATTAGTATTTCCCGATGTATCTCGCGAAAATTAAAGAGTTTTGTTCGTGAGATCTTATTTCAATTTGCCATTGTTACCAAATTATGCACTCTCCGCCCATCCTGAGCAATTTTCCGCAAGGTTAGGCTCAAAACAGGGCAATAACCTGGCTAATTCCGATTTTATCTCGAATAACGTGTTAAAGGGAAAGCCGCGCTTTTCTTGGCCGAGATGAGAAAAATCGAGGGTCAGGACGTAACACTATGTAACTGCCACAAACACTGATTATGTAACTGCAATATTATGAAGTTTTATTACACTTGCGTTACCAACATATCACCAATGTTACGGATACAAAGTTACACGTATGCGACATAACTGTTGTGGTTATGTAACTGCAATATTATGATCATTACTGTTATACGTTTTGGCAATGTAACTGTAACGTTACAACGGTACATAATATTTGCATCACATGCTGGTAACGAATGCTACATTACAGGTACTTTCCCAATTACATACCAGTTATGCTATACAAGTAGAACATCGTGGCTTCACTTGTAACTTCCAGGGTGTATTCTGTTATAACATGTGTTTACTGGGACGTCATCGCATTTTCACGAAGAGACAAGGAAACTGCAAAAATTCTGGCCAATATTGGCGGCCGCAAGTTGGTAAGTTTCAGTTGTAGTATTATCGGAAACTATAAAAAATTGCTTGCCTCTCACTATAAAAGTACCCGCAGTGCCCCCATCCCAGATTTCGATGAAATTTTGCAGGTGAGAAGAGTGCTTTGAGGGATGAACTATGCACCCAAAACTAACGCCCCATTTTCAGTTCTAGTGGATCGAATATCGCTGTGCACCCAGATAGAACACTGACATCTAATATCCGTATATACGACGTCGCCATCGACGTCGGTAAGACGTATTTAGTACGTATACTGAAGAGCTAAATGTCCGGCTAATATCTGTATATTTGACGTATATAAGACGTCGAAAATACATAAAAAAAATGACGTATATACGACGTCGAAAATACATCAAATCTACGCACAGCACAATAATATTTTTAAAAAACATAAACAAAAACGAAAAACATTACTGGCGGTTCCATACGCATTTTGTCGTTGTTAAAGGTCATAGAAGAGTTACACTGAAAAAAAAAAAATTCTGCACGGATTTCTCGATAGAATTTTATTCTGCTTCGACGGGGACTCGAACCTGCGACCTACCTACTTATCCTACCTATCTTTCTAACACGCTACCCACTACGCCACCGACTGTTTATTAACTTTGGTAATTCATATCATGTATTTGACACGCCAGAGAACACTTGATCAGTTGTATGTTAGGAGCTACTCAAGGGATGGTGGTGATCGCGTCTTTAACCCTTTATTTAGTATAACCATGTCAGTTTTTGAAGAAATTACAAAATTGAATGTGGTGAATCAAATATGGTGGATCCAAAATTCTAAAAATTCCATAACTTGTCTGATTCACTCTAACTATAGTCTTCGCAAAGAGAGATAGAACATAGCCCCTCTATTTTCTGTCTCACTCAGTTCTGCTGCCATCACGTTTAGGACTGTAGACGGAGTCCATATATACATATATATATATATATATATATATATATATATATATATATAGCTTCATGGTCTCAATTCGGATCGCGCGCAAAAATTATTGCGCACGATCTTCGTGTTATAATGTATTTATATAGTATACATCATAGAATGTAAATAAAGTGTTATAAAATATATTTTAATTGTAAGAATTTATCCATCCACTTATATATATCTCATATAGATCACTGACGTCTAATATACATATATTACAAATATACATGTACATGATACGTATACGTGATATACGTATATTTTACGTATATTATACAATAAGCATTTGACATCAAATTTTATACATATATTATATGTATAAGGAACATCTACTTGACGATAGAAACGAAGCCAACTGCATTGCTGTCAAAATCACGTATTATATATATTGGACGTGTGTTTTTTAACAATATCTCCGTGGAATTTTGTAGATTTCATATACGTATAATATTCGTTCACTATCTTTCGGTTGTAATTCCCGGATCTGAAGCTATAATTGTATATAAATATATATAAATATTCAATGTACGTATGTACATTAAATATATATATGTATATGCTTCAGATCCGGGAATTACAACCGAAAGATAAAGAACGAATATTATACGTATATGAGATGTACAAAATTCCATGGAGATATTGTTGGAAAACACACGTCCAATATACGTATATAATACGTGGTTTGACAGGAATGCAGTTGGCTTCGCTTCTATCGTCAAGTAGATGTTCCTTATACATATAATATGTGTATATAATTTGATGTCAAATGCTTATTGTATAATATACCTAAAATATACGTATATAAAATTCTTTCACTACATCAGTTAAATAGCACCACAATATACACTCAATATATGTATAATATACGTATAATATAAGTCTATCATAGACGTATACATATCATATACATATATACCTAAAATATACGTATATTAGACGTCAGTGGTCTATCTGGGCAGTTGTAAGATGACTTTCCCATCATATTTATCAAAATCTTTCATACAAAAGTTCCATATGTTCCAACCCCCACGGGAAAAATTTATATGCGAAAATATATACCAAATTATATTGCGGAATATATTTGAAATATATGTATATATGGGGCATTCCATCCCAAATGTGTGAATCCATGACCCTGATCCTCTCGGATTTGTTTCATTATTTTTTCTATGATTACATTAAGTCTAAAGGGTACCTTAAAATTTGTTTAGATTTTTCGAAATAGCCGTTTTTGAGAAAAATGTTTTTTTGCTAAAAAAACACGTTTTTAAAAAAGTATGAAAAAATTCGAAAAATCCATGATTATGTGTAGAACATTTTAAGCAATCATCCAGAGTGGGGAGATTTTTGTCCTCTGTGTTTTTTACGTTTTTAACATTGAAAAAATTGCAAAAATAAAAAAAATCTCCCCACCATGGGTGATTGCTTACAATGTTTTACATATTATCCTAGATTTTTGGGAATTTTTTCATATTGTTAAAAAAGGTGTTTTTTTTTTAATTTTCGGCATTTTTTCGACGTTACAAGCGTGTTAAACACAGAGAAAAAAAATCTCCCTACTCTGGGTGATTGCTCACAATGTTCTAAATATTATCACAGATTTTTGGGAATTTTTCCATATCTTTAAAAAAGGGTGTTTTTCTTTTTTTTAATTTTTGGCATTTTCTTGAAGTTATAACCAGATAAAAAAAATTTCCCTACTTTGGGTGATTGCTTAAAATGTTCTACATATAATTACAGATTTGTAGGAATTTTTTCATATTTTTTTGAAAAGGTGTTGTTAGCAACAATTTTTTTTAACGGCTATTTGGAAAAATCTAAAAAAATTTGAAAGTACCCTTTAGACTCAATGTGATCATAGAAAAAATAATGAAACAAATCCGAGAGGGTCAGGGTCACGAGTTCATTCACTTGGGATAAAATGCCCCATATATATACACACATATTGAAGAGTTTGAGAGCTTCGCAAGTGAGTGTTATTTCGTGTAAACACACGATATCATCTTGTGCTTTCGATCACCCTTACTCTTGATGAAATCACACACAACGATCAATTTGAGGTACACTTGAAAATCAATATAAAACAATTAAAAAAAAAAAAACAGCAGAGAAAAGATACAACAAAATTAACAGAAACGATGGTCCTCGAATACACGAGAACCTGCGAGAAAGTTCGAGGTTATGTTTCTGTCTCACTCACTCTCACAGTCACTCGAGAATTCCAGATCGAGAAAATTCCCCACATTTCTATCCGACGGAAGAATCACCTAAACAAAATACAGAACCAATTTAAACACACCTATGACATAATAAACGAAATATTATTCTTTCCACACACCACATACACGAGTCGCAGCTGTCAGCTGCTGGGCCACTCCAGCCTCAAACGCTCGATTGCTTCGATCGATCGATCGAGAAACTTCCTTACCAGCGAACTCTCTAGATTACCATACGGTGGATATATAAGCGGCAGTGTTCGAGCACTGCGACAGTCTTCTTCTGTCCTTTTTAGAACGCCGCATGGGAAATTGAGATATCTTCATTTTTCAAAGAGCGATACAACTTCTTGTGTGGCTCGGATCTGGGGCGAGTGTCCCCATACTTATGGATGGTAGTGTATGTTGAAAAAATAAGTTTTCGTGAGATATTTTATAGCGTACCTAGTTAGGATGAAAAATAAATTGAAACATCCTGTTATTCGCGGGAAAAGTGGACAGGGTCTGGATAACACCTATTTTAGCGTCATGCCGTGACGCCAGGATAATCCCTATATGAGCACTACAATTTCCTAAGGCCATGACATTCATATGAGCTCCATATGAGCACAACGTAGTTTCGTTGCACCGTGACGCAAATATGAGCTTAATATGAGCCCTATAATTTCCTCACGCCGTGACGTTCATATGAGCTTGATATGATCACAACATATTACGTCACGCCATGACGCTCATATATGAGCCTAATATGCACTCACTTATTGTTGGATGTTGGTTAGCCGATTTTGCTAGTGCTCATGAATTCACTGCATGCATACTCGAATGAGAAAAACTTTGCTTCATTTGGAGGTGTTTATTGTGAATGATCAATATGTGATGCAAATATTACTTTAAGGTGAGCACTTATAACCGACGCATAGCTGTCAGCCTTCCTGTGCCTCATAGAAGATGTACATATGATGCCAATATGAGCTAAATGGTTCTATTTGGGTCGAGATCGTTCAATATCGTTGTAATATCGTGGATTTTGCGTCGCAAATCTCGAATCGACATTCCGTTCAATATTCCACTGGAAAATTCACGCCAATCTCGGATTGGCTGGCGTAAGTTACCCCACCCTGCACAAGCCATACTCCCGCCTACAACCCTTCCTTCGGCTGACACGCGACGACCGGAAACCGAGGCTCATCACATCTCAGACGCTCACTGTTCACTTCTTGCGAGAATCGAGAGCAATACGTGTCGGAGTGATTTTTTCGGAAGTTTTTTCGTGCGTGATTAAATTTTTTTTCTTAGCGATATTATCAGGATACAATCTAGGTTGACAAGACGCGATGGCAGACAGGGGTGAACTGGAATCGAGGATGCAGGCTTTATCCGATGAAATTGCCGATGAAAATTATGTAAGTACCAGAAAAAAGATTTGATAATTTCATTTAATGAATTCCTGATATTTTATTTGCGACAATTATTGTAACGACTTTTTGTAGATAATACTTTTTCCAATTTATCTTTTCTGATCTCATCCCCCTTTCTGATTCTATTCATTATTTTCTTTTGCCGGGTTTTCTACATTATCTCCCAATTTATTCTTTCATGTATTCATTGTTATCGTCTTCCATTTTTTTCCAAATTTTCGTACCAGGCAGCACAAAATATTGGTCCAACATTGGGCGAATCGTACTAATTATCTTGGCCCAATGTTGAGACGTTATATTGGGATGATAAAGTGGCGACATTTTACAATAATGGTCCACGATTTATTTTTATTTCCTCTCGATGATTTTACAGTTTGACTAAAATTATATCATATTGATTTGCGAGGTATATATTTATTTATTTTTATTTATTTAAAAAAGAAAGGTTTTTATTTATCGTGAGTTTACAGTCGCCAAGTCGTATCGATAGTTTTGACGCCATGAGAATTTTTTGTTTTCTCCTTTTCAAAAGGTCTTTAGTTTTACTCTTTTTATTATTTTGTAAAAAACGTGAATTAAAATTTTATTAATTTCGACGATATTTATTTTTAAAGTATATTTTGTATGCAATTTTTTATTCAAAATATATTTTATGTTCGATTGTTGCGAATTGCATTTTGCATTGAATCGAAAATTCTTTGTTCGTGATTATTATTGAAAATTGACTTTGCTGCGTTTGATGCAGTCTTTATTCATAATTATCATTCAAAATTTACTTTGCTGCGTTTGTTGCAGTCTTGAGATTATGAAATCATATCGATTTGCGAGGTATTTATTTATTTTTATTCCCTCTCGATGATTTTACAGTTTGACTAAAATGAAGTCGTATCTATTTGCGAGGTTTTGATCTTATTTTTATTTCCTCTCGATGATCTTACAGTTGGACTAGAATGAAATGATTTGCGAAGTATCTATTTATTTTTATCCATTTATTTATTAAAAAAAAAGGTTTTTATTTATCATGGGTTTATAGTCGCCAAATCGTATCAATTGTTTTGACGCCATGAGAAATTTTTGTTTTCTCCTTTTCAAAAGGTCGTTAGTTACTCTTTTTATCATTTTGTAAAAATCGTGAATTACAATATTATTAATTTTAAGGATATTTATTTTCAAAGTATATTTTCAAAGTTATATTTTCGAGTATCTGCCAGGCACGGCAACACCGGACTTTCGAGACAGAGAGAAGGGGGTCAAAACTCACTCGGAGCGGCCGAGTATCTGCCAGGCACGGCAACACCGGACTTTCGAGACAGAGAGAAGGGGCGGACTAGCGTGGATATTGAATCCGCGCGCGAAATTTGAAAAATTAATAGCATGCGTGACGCTTTAGCACAGAATAATTATAAGAATACCGAAAAATAAATTAAATTTATTTTGTTTATGTTTTCATGGTCGTTTGAAGTTTGGAAAATGTTCGGAAAAATGACGTTCAAAAAATAAAATAAAATAAAATTGGTATTATTAAATATATATATTTTCTGTATTGTTTTAATTTATCACATTCGTCTTTCCATCTCGCTCACTATTCATTATGATGTCGTTACAATAATCAATTCGTCAATGAAAACATTTTACCGCTGTGTACTTTTTTGAGGTTATATCACTCACATCAGCAGGCAACGAACTTTGAGCCTACGTTACTGGAAACGCGGGCGACAAAAGGGGCGCCAATGTTACCGCGATTATTGGCGATTTCAACATTTTTTATTATCGATATGTTGAACCATTTAAGAATGAACAAAAATAAAATATCATGAAAACTTTGATGAAATCTCCAACTTATGTGAATTTAAATCATAATTGACGAATAAAAAAAAGGAATAATGGATGGATGGGCACAAAAAAAATTGCTACGGCGCCCAATGTATAAGCATAGGAAAATCTCCCCCACTCTGATCCATTCCCACCATGCATGACATTTCACCGGGCAGCCACCGTGTCGCTAGGTTGGCGTTACGAAGAGGCTCGGAGCAGCACGGCGTAACGTCCCCGTGTTGCTACGGTGACGTTGCGGAGCAAATCGGAGCTAGACTGTGTGAACCGTTTGTGCCGCTACGGTGGCGTCACGAGGTAAAAGCGAACGGCACAGCGTGCCGTCTTCGTGCCGCTACGTTGGCGTTACGAAGAGCATGAAGCAGCACGCTGTACCGCGTTTGTGCCGTCACAGTGGTGTCACGCGTATGGGCTGCCAGCACGGCGTAAAGTCACAGTGTCGCTACGGTGTCGCCACAGCGGGCAGCAAATGGCTGCACGCCGAGCAGCTATTGTGCACTCCCAGTGTCGTCACGGCATGCCCAGCACGGCGTACTGCCACTGTGTCGTCAGAAGAGGGTACATATAGCGACACGGTGGTGACACGGCGGGACGGCACGTAGCGCTACTGTGGTGTCCCCGTGCCGCCATTTTTCTATCTAGGAGCGGCGCACAGTGGTTCCAAATCCCGAATCGCTGGCCAAAAACCGAAAAATGAAGTTTATATACGAGGAATTCTATCTGTGGGGTCAGGTAGAGGGGTTTTTCGGGGAACCCTTCCAAGGGTCGGTAGGTTGCAGGTGTTGCGTTTAGCCGTTGGGATCTCATTCGTAACGGAGCGCTCGAACAGGTATAGTCGGTCGTGCGCTACGCTAGAAAAATATCGTTGTATTCAAAGTGATATATCTTCAAGTAAAATTTAGTTATTTTAATTCTGCAAAATGGAGTCTCTTCCTGGATGTAAGTACACTTATTATATCATTGCGATTTCTTATATTAATCATACACCGAGCAACAAAAATTGTGAACATCTACCGAAAATTCTCGTGCTCGCTGCGGAAAAAAGTTATTTTCACATTGAGTAAAAGTTAATAATTCTGAATAATTTTAATTCTGGTGAAGTGCCACGTTATTGTATACACTCTAAAGTAATAGCTCATCAAAAAATTAGGTGCACCAAGTTGCCCCTCTGGTAATGGTGAATTTTTTAATAAATGGACGCGGGAATTCAGGCACAGCGCGTGCTGGCGTGGCATGTATACTATACTGTGTGAAGTGCACCACAGTAGGGTGCGAATTTAAGTGATTTTTTTTTCATAAATATAATTATGATTGTACCGGATTCGACTATCATTTTCATTAACAAATCATTACTGATTCTTAACAATTTTCTATTATTGTCTAACTTTTGAATTGATTTTCCAGGCTCTCGTGATAGGAGTGAGGCGGTCAATTTCACGCGAAAGGAGTTGTTTGATTTATTCGCTGATCATATGAATGATAATGCGAATGACGGTACGAAATCGTAGAGGTCGAATTGTGTAAAAAATTCCATTGCTCATAGTAGTATATGGACCACTATGGCGACCCCCACTCCTATCCCAACTCCTATCCCCTCCACTTTCGACCGCGCTGGAGCCTCTTTCCGAGCGTGGTGGGGGTAATGGTAGGGAGAGGTGGTGGGGGAAGAGTTCTGAGGGCTCGCTATAGTGGTCCGATTATTATTATTATTATTATTATTATTAATTTTTATTTTTATTATTTTCAATATTCTCTCTCTCTCTCTCTCTCTCTCTCTCTCTTTCTCTCTCTCTCTTTCTCTCTCTCTCTCTCTCTCTCTCTCTCTCTGGATTATTATTTTTTACTCTAATAATTATTATTATTTTTATTATTATTTTTAATATTTCCACTCTCTCTCTCCGATTTATGATTATTTTTTACTTATGCTTCTTCCGAGGCTATTAGGCACATCTCTCTCTCTGTCTCTCTCTCTCGCTCCTGTCACTTAGGTTTTTCCTCTCTTTCTCCTTCTCTCGCACACACTCTCTGTTTTTCGCGCACATTTTATCTCTCTCTCTCTATTCTCCCTCGTTATTTTGGTAACTAATATTCATTCCGAATCAGTGAAAAAAAAAATCACCGCACAGTAGAATTGCGAAGGAGTTTAAAAACACTCGTACTAGCACTCCAAAATTTTTTCCGATATTCCTACGAATAAAGTTTTGAGTGATCTACAGCAGGAATTATTCTGAAAAACGATAGAATGCAAACGCGCACAGATATATTCGTTATACTTATCTCCGTGAGTCCCGTCTTTGTGAAATATTTCTATTAGCACGAGCACACACGTTAATCCTGAGGGCACATAAATTATTTAAACGAATAATATTTTAACCGATTGCCATTGCGAGAACGTTTTCCCGATGTTACACGATTAAAAGAACGACGATTACTGAGCTCTACAGATGCTTGGAAGCAAGCTCCACACGCCTTTAGGGATAATATTATGAAGACTTCTCGGCGCGCGCAAAATGCACCGTCAGCACCACGTGCATGTCTCATCGTCGCCCAAGCTTGCTCGAATTCGCGCATTTTTTATTCGTATGGAGGATAATATATTTAATGTATATAATGTGGTCTGAAGATGCAACGCGAGTATACCTACAGACACAATAGGTATACGCTGCGAATATACATAGGTAAGCTAACGAGGTACCGTTCCGTAGCGCTCGAGAGTCAATAACTATGGGCATGCTCACGCGGTATCGTTCAGCAGCAGCAGTTCTTTTACATATAGGGCGAAGAATGAATCAAAATTGTACTGATCACAGGAAGGCAGGGGCGCTTTAGCATCGAATGGCCCATCTACAAGAGTATAGCGATGACTGATACTGTTCTCCTTTGCGATTGAATTTTTCAAATTTTTTTTTCCACCCGGAGAGAAAAGTTGCATAGCTCTCGCCGCTACACATACACACTGGCGTGTATATAAGAGGATGTCAGCTAACTTGCACGCGCCAAGGTTTGCTTTGTTTTGACGAAAACAGAGTATCAATATCATGATGCTTTATATGAAAGCGATGTATAAGTCTGATTCGAGCTATGTAAGAAAAATTATAAATTAAAAATTTTTCTCTACACGGAAAAAAATTTTGCCTCTCGGGAGAAAAACTTCGGAAATTCTTTTGAAAGATATGAGCTAGAGGGTCAGCAAAGAGGTACGGCTGAGATCACGAGCATAGTTATCGAGCTCTCCTCTTTGTGCGAATATTCGCTAACTCTGTCTCTCTTTCTCTCTGTCTCTTTTCTGATGCATATCTTTTTCCATGCCTCGAATCTTTCTATCGCAGCAATAGCGGGGCATTTTTTAATATTTTTCGATGTACACCGAGTATTCGGGTATAACACTACGAGATTTCTCGATTTCTCGAGGTGCGTGAAACGCACCATCAGTGGAGCATCAGCAGACTGTATGCCTTCTTTGCTCATTGCTGCGAATCTCTCCTTATTCTTCATTTAATGTGTTTTCGTACTTCATGCTCTTTATAGTAATATAATTTTAATATATTTAGGCCTCAAGACCCATTAAGACTTATGAAAATTATTGAGACCACCTACCTATTTCTCGTTTGTAAAAGTATATTTTTTGAAAAATGATATTAAGTTTTAAAATGCATATCAAAGCTAAGCGATCTCCACTTCGTTGCGCTTTTCGAAGAAGTCGCTGTTTAAAAAATTTGATCAAAGTCTCGCTATATCATGTTACATTGAAACAATAAGAGCATTTGGAATGCTTATATACATATGTGGCGAGATCTTGAAATCTTGATATCTTGATACCTCATCATGCATATTTTTGTGTCGCAAGGGGCATCGATTTTTGATGGCGCTGCAATTTCAGTAAATGAGTAAACTCGCTCAGAAGGCAAGCGCTAAAAAATTTGATCAATCTCGCTATATAATGTTACATTGAAACAATAAGAGGATTTGGAATGCTTATATACATATGTAGCGAGATCTTGAAATATTGATATCTTGATATCTTGATACCTCATCATGCATGTTTTTGTGCCGCAAGGGGCATCGACTTTTTATGCCGCTGCAATTTAAGTAAATGAGTGAACTCGCTCAGAAGGTTAGCGCTAAGTATTTATATGGCCAGAACAAGATGCAATGTTAATCAGTCTCAATCCAACAGGGAATTGTCTCGTATCGTTATCAATCATGGCAGATCGAGCACTTCGCGAGTGTATATTAAATTTTTTGCGTTTGGCCATATTACATAGTTCCCAGCTTCGTCGTCGGTGTAACGAGCAATGGTGCAATGAATTCAATCGATTATCGGGCGATAGACTTATAAGACGCCTAAAATATATTGTATGGTGGGCGCCCTTGCGAATCATAGTGGCAGCCTACAACAGAGGCATACTGAATGGTCAACAAGTGCTAGCGTGTGTGTTTGAAGAGCTGCAGCGTCAAGGATTGGAAAACGCGCCGTGTGTCCGCGGTATTGTCGATTAAATCAGAAGTAAGTTCTGTTCTATCATAAAAAATAATCATGTATACATGTAATACTTAAACTGTATTGAAAAATTTTTTCACGATGCCATTATTACGCCAGCACGTATTGAAATTTTTTTCACGATGCCATTATTACGCTAGCACGGGCAAGCCTTATTTATCGGGCTCTTCTCTTTGTGCCATGCTTCGCGTGGTCCTGAGCTCTCTCTCTCTCTCTCTCTCTCTCTACCTCTCGCTGGCTCTCTTTCATGAAAGCGATACAGAGCTTATGTTATCGTTAGAAAATTTTACGAATTTCAACGCGAAATATTCAAAAAGTATTCTTATTGATCAATTTCCTCTTTCTCTCTCTCTATCTCTCTTTCGTTAAAGCGGTATGGATCTTGAAGCGTATTGAAAAAATATTTCCACGGCTGTTATTTCGATAGTATGGTCAAACCCTATTTATCGAGCTCTACTCTTTGTGCCATGCTTCGCGTGGTTCCGCATTCTTTGCAATTCTCTCACTCTCTCGCTCTTTCTTCATGAGCACGATGCAGAGCACCTGTTTGCGTAAGCAGAGATAATCCCTATTTATCGAGCTCTACTCTTTGTGCTATGCTTCGCGTGGTTCCGCGCTCTCTACCTCTCGCTGTCTCTCTCTCTTTCATTAAAGGGGTACAGAGCGCCTGTTATCGTTAGAAAAAATATTTTACGAATTTCAATATGATATATTTAAAAAATGTATTCTTATTCACCAATCTCCTCTTTTTCTCTCCTTACATTATTATTATCGTAAGAAAAACATTTATATGAAATTTTAACACGGTTCGTTTACTGGAAAAATTATGAGTTGAAAGCACTACTTTTATTAAAAGAGGGATATTATTTTTGATGGCTGTGCACCTAATACAGTATATCGACAGCTCTTGGATGCATCGCCAAATGAAGAAGCAGCTCTTATAGAAGGGGCTTGTGCTGTGGAATTAGCATGCCAGCAGAGGAGCACAACGAGTCAGCACCTGTCATGCACCGAGCTGAATGATGAGCGACCTACGAGTACGGTTTCAAGTATCGAGCATCCTTCGGACATATTTTCTAATTCGTCGCTTTTCGAACGTAAGTTGAAATTAAGGTGCAAAAAAAAATAAAAAAATTAAAAATTGGTGTGGCGTCAATTTTAAACTATAAATTTATCCAGAGGGCATAGATAGGGAGAGGGTAACAGACGCTGCTGTACCAGGCCCATCAGGCCTATGCCATTCTGGACGACGAGCAACCTCAACCTCTGACCCTGATGATGTTTTTGACCATCGCGAAAATCAGCTGTGGGTATATCGGATCAAGAACGAGAGAGGAGGAAATAGCATTTCAAAGAGCTGACGATTGGCTTCAAATGCTCGTGACTGATGACGACTCTGGTAAATAATTTTTCTTACACATGAAAAAATTAATTACGCATGTAAGTAAGTGGGTCCTTTTGTAACAGGGTATTCGTCAGCATCTTTGTTTGAGTGGTGATATCGGTCTATTTAAGCAGTACTATGATGCGCGAGAGGTACAAATATTGATAAAATTTAATAATTTCATGTTAATCAGCTCTAGAATCGAATACATGTCTCTTTTTCTAGAGTTGCAAAGTGGGTCAGGCAGGCAACGTACTGCAGCAAGGAGCGAGCCGCTCCATGAAATACACCCGCCGGGAAAGCATTTTGAGATCATCGGTGATTACACGAGGTACTTCAAGCGCTTCAAAATACGGGGGCGTGAAACGTCGTTGCGAATTCGTCAACCAGTCTCTGGAGTTAGCGTGGTGGACTGGCTCAACGGTGCGTTTCGTGATCTGTTAACACACATCATGAGCTCCTGCGAGGGCAGCGATTATGTAGGCGTTTCGTTTACAGCGAATAGTTTGCCGCACGGGCCCGTGCGGTTATCTTTCCGACCGGCCCGCGATTATGTATTCGAAGATATTTGGAAATTGATAAGCAGCGTGGCACAAAGTGCATCATCTTTAAACATTGATGACTCGTGCACGATAAAAATGTGCGCTGTCAAGGGGGTTGAAGGGCGCGGTCGGAAAGGTCTCACACACGAGGCTGTCGCAAAACGATCTATTCTCTCGATCCGAAACACCGACAATCTATGCTTACCGCGCTCGCTGGTGGTGGCTCGAGCATACGCAGAACGAGGTGAAATACGGTCGGGAGCTTTACATAATAATTGGCAGCGTATTAGACAAATTAACGGGACTGTACAAAAACAAGCGGCACTCGAACTTACGAGAGAAGCAAATGTTCGCGTACCTGTAGAGGGCTGTGGTGTATACGAGATTACGCGCTGTCAAGATTATTTGGCACGAGACGGCTTTGCAATTGTCGTTTACGAGTTTTCAACTCTGGGTCGCGGGGAGGAGCCACTATTTGACGGTAGACAGGGTGTTCTGAACAGCGTAGGCACAATTCACCACACCCTGTACATTTTGTATTACGAGCGTTCACACCATTTCGAACCTATCCTAAATCTCAGAGCAGCTGTCGGTAGTAGAGATTTTTGTTCCTCGTGGAATATGGCCTATCGTCGACTCGGTCATAGATGTTCAAAGAAAAAATGTCCTCGATGCTGGGGTCTGCAGGCGTGCAATACGCGCTCGCGCGATATAATCAGATGTGAGGCGTGCAATCGCGATTTTTTTGGAGAGGACTGCTTTCAGAGACATGAGGTACCGATCGTGACCATGAGGCGTAGAAAGCCTAGCGTTTGTGAAGCTCTGAAACAATGCCGGAACTGCTTTCGAGCAATAAGGCCTTTGGAAAAATCAGAGAAGCATAAATTCGGAGTAGGGTACTGCAAAACGTGCAAATGCGATCAACCGAATAACCATTTGTGTTTCATGAAACCGATTCGTAGTACTCCAGACTTGAAAAAAATACTATTCATTTTTTATGATTTTAAAACACAGCAGAGCACATCTGTGAAGGGTGATGCGACTACTCTTGTACACGAACCAAATCTTTGCGTGGGACAGCGCGTTTGCACGTTTTGCTGTGTTAACGACTCTATGACCGAACCGTGCGAGCATTGCGGGGAACACGAATTTGTGTTTAGTCACAGCCCCGTAGCCCAGCTTGTCGAACTAGCCATGCAGCCGCTCGAAGGCTTTTCGCGTACCATCTGTATCGCTCATAATGCAGAGGGTTTCGACGCTCAATTCATCCTGCGTTATTTCATCGAAGAGAAAAAAACTCAGCTCCCCACACTAATCATGAACGGTACGAAAATTATTACGATGCGCATCGGATAGCTCGTATTTCACGATAGTCTGAATTACTTCCACATGCCTCTGAGTTGTTTACCGAAAGCCTTTGGGCTTACCGGTGCTATCGTTAAAGGCACTTTTCCGCACTTGTTTAACCGACCGGAAAATCAAAATTACGTAGGTTAATTACCGCCTCTCGAGCATTATTCTCCGGACACGATGCGTGCCGATGAGCGCTGAAAATTTCTCGATTGGTATCGCAAAACAAAAGACAACAATTACGTATTCATTTTTTCGGAAGAGCTTATCAGCTATTGTAAGACAGATGTCACGATTTTACGACGTGCGTGTATGGCTTTTCGGAATATGTTCATTATCAGTGGTCGCGTCTGCCCGTTTGATGAAAGTACAACAATAGCATCACCCTGCTTCAGAGTTTTTCGAAAAAATTACTTGAAAGATAATTCAATAGGCATTATACCCACGGGGGGATACAGATGGGCGCAAAATCAATCGAAAAAAGCGGTTTCATGGCTATCGTGGATAGAGCACTCGCTGGGTGTTCGTATTATTCATGCGGGCCGATCACGCGAATTCAGAATACCTCAAAATCTCTTGGTAGACGGGTACTACGAGACTCCTAACGGGGCGCATGTATTGCAGTTTCACGGTTGCTACTGGCACGGTTGCCCACGTTGCTATCCCACAAACAGAGACAGTCGACAAAGCGACGGAATATCCATGCACGAGCGCTTCGAGAGAACTACTGCTGTAATTGAGAGGATTTGAGCGGGAGGGTATTTGCTCACGGAAATTTGGGAGTGTGAATATGACCGCTTATTAAATTCGACAGCCGAGATGAGGACTTTCCAGCAAGATAATCCTCTCAATCCGCGTGAAGCTTTTTTCGGCGGACGGACAGAAAACATGGTTACGCTCTATGACGTTGACGCTACGGAAAAAATACGTTACGTAGACGTTTGCTCTTTGTACCCGTATATTTGTAAATTCGGTAAATACCCCGTGGGCCATCCGAAAGTATACGTGGGTAACGAGTGCATGGAATTAACAGGTCCTGATAACACCGATCTAACTCTCGTTGAGGGTCTCGTAAAATGCACCGTATTGCCGCCTCGTAATCTTTACCATCCTGTATTACCAGTGCGTATGCATAACCGCTTATTATTTGCTCTATGCCGAAGCTGTTGTGAGGTTATGAATCAGGATGTTTGCACACATGAAGACCCTGTAGAGCGCGTGTTCAAGGGTACATGGGTTGTCGACGAGTTGCGAAAAGCCGTGTCGTGCGGGTACAGAGTGATAGACGTGACTGAAATCTAGCAATATGAAACGACACAATTCAATCGCGTTCCACAGACAGGGGGCCACTTTGTCGAATACATTAACACGTTTTTAAAAATCAAACAAGAAACCAGTGGGTGGCCCGATAATTGCTCCGAAGATAACGCCGCGCAAGACCTCTATATAGCCGATTTTGAACGATCGGAAGGAATCAAGCTAAATCACGACGCCATAGCTAAAAATCCGGGGCTGCGATTTGTCGCAAAGCTATGCCTCAACTCATTTTGGGGGAAGTTTGGGCAGTGGGAAAATCTACCGCAGACAGAAATAGTTTCGACGCGTAAAAAGCTTATGGAACTATTGACTAGCCCCAAGTACGAAATCACGGGGATTTTACCCGTAAATAACGACATATTGTATGTAAGCTACACGAAAATCAGTGATGCTGTTATACCGTCCAGCATAGCGAACGCCGTAGTAGCAGCATACACCACAGCCCAGGCCCGCCTGAAACTTTATAGTTATCTAGAGCGTCTGGGTCATCGTGCTTTGTACTGCGATACCGATTCCGTAATTTACGTATCGCACGAAGAAAAAGACGAGTACGAGCCTCCAACGGGACAGCTCTTAGGGGATCTCACAGATGAGCTGAGCTCTTATGGGGAAGGTAGTTATATTAGAAGTTTCATTTTAGGCGGACCAAAATTTTATTCTTTTATCGTATGCACTCCCAATGGAGAGGAAAAAGAAGTATGTAAAGTGAAAGGGATAACGCTTAATTTTGCGAACAAGGGATTAATTAATTATAACTCTGTGCGCTCCTTTATAACCGGTGAGAGAGACGAGCCTGTTGTGCTAAAGTATGACGCTATACGGCGCACGGCGTTTCATCAGGTCGTCGCACGTCCTGAAACCAAATCATGCAAACCATCGAGCGTCAAACGGAGACGAGATGGCGAATATGGCACTCTTCCTTACGGTTATAAAGAATAATGGATATAGATATAGACCTCGCACTACTTTGTAAATAATGTGTATAAATAAAACTTTATGTTCTTACGTATATTCGTCTTTTCGAACCCTATATACGTTTAAGCTAATACGAAGATTGTGCTCATTCGCAAAAATGGATGTGCGGTGGAAACATCCTTGGACGGCGATGGTTTGCGGGCCCACGGGCTGTGGTAAAACATACTTTGTGAAAAAGTTTTTGAAATTCATTTCGCATTCGAATAGTGAACCGTTTCAACGAATTCTTTTCTATTATTCCGAGTGGCAACAAGCGTATATGGAGTACGGTTCTTCGATAGAGTTTCGCGAAAGTTTGCCGCAATCCTCGGATTATGCAAACGATCCGCGTGCAAAACTTATGATTATTGACGATTTGATGCGCGAGGCATCGAACAATAGCGTTGTCGACCTCGTCACCAAGGGTAGTCATCATAAGAATTTGAGCGTGTTTTTTATAACACAAAATTTATTTCATCAGGGCCACGGGCAACGGGATATATCGCTGAACGCTAATTATATAGTAGTTTTCAAAAACCCGCGAGATCGCGCTCAAATACAGCACCTGGCGCGTCAGGTTTACCCCGAAAACCCCCGATTTCTGCAGGAAGTTCATTACGACGCGACGAGCAAACCACACGGTTATCTGCTCTTGGACTTGAAACAATCGACTCCCGATAACTGTAGATTTCGAACGTGTATTTTCCCCGATGATCCGCAGCATTTCGTTTACGTGCCGCGAAAAAAGTTGAAAAGCACCGACACAGCCGGAGAAGTACCAGTCTTGCGGCAGTGATGGCGGGTAACAGGTCCTCTCTCTGCAAGAAGCACGTTGCAATATTACACGCACTCCAGCATCTCAACAAGGAGCAGCGAGACGCCGTTTTGCGTAAAGCCGATCCACGAATAATTCGTTGTATTTGTGAGTGTGCGTTAAACATTCTACGTGGTAACGTGCCTTTGAAGCCTGAACAAAGAAAAAAGTTGCGTCGCCACGCATCTATTCTTCGACGACTAGCTGTGAATAGCGGTAGTTGGAAGAGCAATAAACGTTTTGTGGTTCAAAACGGTGGGTTCCTACCGCTGCTGCTCGCCCCCGTACTGGGTACGCTCTTGTCACGTTCGATCGGCGGCAGTGGATAATGAAGCATGCGAGAAAAATGGTGCTCGTGCCTGAAGAGAATCTTCAGCATATAGGCGTGCAGAATAATCGTCAAACGGAATCTATTCAACGGCAACAGCAGCAAACAGTGCAAACCATTGGTACGACACTGAGTAGATTGGACACTGAGATAAACGATATTCTGAATTCTAATTCGTACAAGGATGAGAGGGAAAAGTGGTCGGCGTATTTCGCGGTGTTGCAGCGTTATCTCCATTTTGCCGATAATGAGCGAGCGCAGCAGCATCGTGCACTCGCAAAAAATGATGATTACATCACGACACCTATAGAGGAGGAGGGGAATAGTGAGAAAGGCGCTGAAATTCCACGCATCAACGACTCTATGATCGTTGAGAGTGTCCCGACAAAATATCGCAGCAAAGCAAAACTATTGCTCCGTCGTTTACGCCTTGTACCAGTAACAGAGTTTTGCTGGGATCCTACAGGCACCGTCTCAATCGCAGGCAAAGAAATCAAGGACTCCAATATTGTCGATCTTATAAACGATGCTATGCGCGCGAGGAAAATATCAACGCCGGCGGGTCGTCATGCATTTGCAGGATTTTTAAAAGCGGCAAAAATTCCACGCGAGTTTGTTGGAAACCAGGATCTGTGGAGGTCCGATGTGCCAACCTCGACGCCTTTTCGGAAAAAAATAAAAATACCTGTGCACTCCCACGACTTGTCGTTGAGTGACGCGGGAGACAATCACAGCAGCGACGAATCCACCGATCCCAGTATTTATGAGCTCTTCAGTACCTCTGAGAGGGAGCAAACAGGCGCTGGCCAGTGTAAAAAGAAGAAGAAGAATCGTGTAATTTGGGCTAACCTAAAACTCTAAACCATGAAAACATTGGAAAAGCTGTACTATAATCCCTCCCACGAAGCATCGTTCGCGGGCGCTGAAAAATTATTACGAGCAACGCGAAAAAAAATTTCTAACGAAAAGACCGCGCAGTGGTTGGAGACACAGGATGCTTACACGAAACATCGTCCTGTAAAACATCGATTTCCACGACGTCATTACAGCGTGCGAAACATTGACGATGTCTGGGAGGCTGATCTCGTAGATCTTCGCTCGATCAAAGATTACAACGATGGTCATACCTATCTCCTCGTAGTCATAGATGTGCTCAGTAAATATGCATCGGTCGAACCTTTACGAGACAAGACTGCTGCGTCTGTAGCTAAGGCTTTTACGCGGATACTCACGCAAAAACACACTAATAGCCGATCACCCGTATACCTGCAATCGGATCGAGGCAAAGAGTTCATGGGTGCTGCATTTCATGAGCTCCTAAAGAAGAAAGATATTCAGTTTCGAGCTGCACGGAATCCTGATATAAAAGTCGCAATTGTGGAAAGATTCAATCGAACATTGGAAGAAAGAATGTGGCGATACTTCACGTATACTCGCGCGAAGCGATACATCAACGTGTTGCAAAATATAGTGTCTGCATATAATAAGGCCCGGCATGGCAGCATAAAAATGGCCCCAGTAACGGTGACTCTTGCCACTGCAGCTCAAGCTCGTGCTAATTTGATGCAGCGTTACAAGGATTCGGAGCGAGAACCCCTCCCTAAATACGGGATCGGTGATGTTGTACGAATCAGTAGTGCAAAAGCGGCCTTTGCAAAAGGTTACGAGAGTGGCTGGAGCAGCGAACTGTTCAAAATTCATCGCATATCGACGACTAGTCGGCCGACGGTGTACTTTTTACGCGATCTTCGCGGCGGAGATATTGACGGTATTTTTTACGAGGCCGAGTTATCGAGAGTTCGTACTATTACCGAAAAAAAAAATAAAAAATCACGATGAGAGACGAGTTTTATATCGTTTTACCGAGCAATAGCAGTATGAAATATTACTCGGAAAATACGACAACGCGTTATACCACACGTTTGCCACAGCGCGTATCTTTGCAAGGCAATTGGGCCGTTGGACTTACAGAAATACATATACCCATGACGATTCTGCATATACCTCAGGAAGACGAGCAGAACTTCATCAAGACCGCACCGTATAAAGTACAATCGGGTATTCACGATTCTGCTATTGACTTTGAAAAGAGCTGCGTGTATGTTCCAGCCGGTGTATATAAGAGTATAGACTCATTGCTCGAAGTAATAAATGAACTACAGGGCGTTGCTGATCATTTAGTATTTCAGCGCACTCGCAATGGCTACGTACAAGTGACCCGTATCTGCGATTCTTGCGAAAATTTAATTCATGCTTTCCATTCCTCACCAAGGCTCAACAAGATTTTAGGGTTTACCACACCCAGCAGTGTGGCGCTCCCGCCTGCATTCAGAGGTGTTGGCTATACAGGCGCACGACCTGCCAGCCTAACTAATGCTATTCCCGATATGTTATTCGTTTATACGGATATTTGTGAACCCTACATTACCGGCGATGTGCATGCACCTCTGTTACGTGTTGTACCATCTTATACCGCGGATAGCAACAATTACGGCTCTGTGAAGATTAGAGGATTTTCGCCACCACACTACGTACCTCTGCTTCATACAAACTTCCAATCGATCGATATCGATATAAGAGATGAGTTTGGGCAGCCGATACCATTTGAGTACGGGACGCTGACGGTGACATTACACTTTAAGCGTATGGATTAGAGAAGTCATCGCAATGACTTATTACGATGAATACTTTGATATGCAAACGGGCGGTGCTCGGACCGGATATGGGGGTATCAGTAACGTGTACATAGGCTCACCGAATCAAAGGGGCCACGGGATTGGCAGCTTTCTCGGGGGTCTTTTCCGCCGTATTATACCTCTTTTGAAGAATGGAGCACGGGCTGTCGGCAAGGAGGCTCTGCGTGCCGGTGTTAATGTTGCCACCGATATAATGGACAATGGTGTACGACCAAGAGAAGCGTTCAAAACGCGTCTACGCAAGTCTGGCGAAAATCTGAAGCGAAAGGCGGAGGAAAAAATTGATACGCTCATGAAGGGTTCTGGCTATAAAATGGCAAAAATGAATCGATCTCGGCATTCCATTTCCGGCCGCGGTGTGCGACGTATCCATAGTGTGAAAAAAAGAAAGAAAGCTACGTCTTCGTCGAGAAAACCGAGAAAGCGGGCAACGGCAAAGAGGAGGATAAATAAGAGAAGGACAACCAAGAAGAGGAAGGCTCTACGAACGGTGGCTGATATTTTCGCATAGAGAGAGAGAGAGAGGGTAAATATGGCTTTCTTACACACACACTCTTGCGAGTGTCTAAAGTCAGAGCTCGAGCTATTTACACTGCCTCCTACACAAACAACCATCGAGAGAACATAATGGGTGTACTACAAACTGATCTTATCTTTAACAGATGATTCACCAATTGAGTTTGTGGTACCTGGTCAGGGTGATGAATACATTGATCTTGCTCACACCATGCTAAGCATGCGCGTTCAAATACAGTGTTTGGCTGAGAAGCCTGATTCAACGATTGAAATAGGCCCCGTCAATAATCTGATGCATCCAATGTTTAATCAAGTAGATGTGTTTTTCAATCAGAAACTTGTATCGCCCCCGAATAACGCGTATGCATACAGAGCATACATTGAAACACTGCTAAATTATGGAGACGGCACAACAAACTCTCATCTTACGAGTGTGCTCTGGTTCGCCGATACACCGGGAAAAATGGAGGATACGGATACAGCCAACGATGGGCTTGTTAGCCGCAGAGACCTTCTTAGCAGTGGAAAAACTATTGATCTCCTCGGTCATCTTCACTGCGATGTCTTTAATCAAGAGAGATTCTTATTGAACGGTGTTGAAATGCGTCTGCGACTCGTACGCACGAATAATTCATTTTGCCTTATGGGCGGGACGGCAGACTATAAAATACATATTGTTGAAGCGTCGCTTCTCGTACGTCGCGCGAAGATAGCACCTGGTATACTTTTAGCACATGCAAGAACTCTGTGTAAAGCTACGGCAAAATATCCCCTGACACGCGTGGAGGTAAAGGCTATATCCATGCATAGCGGAGTACATGGCGAAACTCTCGATAATGTAATCCTTGGCCAGCTACCAAAACGTATCATCATTGGTTTCGTCGATAATAAAGCGTTCAACGGCTGCCTCGATAAGAACCCGTTTCATTTGAAAAATTATCAAATCAATTATCTATCGTTGTATGTGGATGGTATGCAAATACCGTCAAAGGCTCTGCAGCCCGACTTTTCGCGTTTGATCTTACGCCCGATTTATCAGCAAACAGCAGTACTCATTGGAATTTGGTAAAACACGGCAGTGTTAGAATAGAAGTACGATTCGAAAAGGCTCTCGCATCAACGGTAAATTGTATTGTGTACGCCGAGTATGATAATGTGCGGGAGATTGACTCGTCCAGACAAGTAATCGTTGACTTTTCTGGATAGTCAGCAGAATTTGTATTCGCCGAGCTAGGTCTCCGTGACGCAAAGAGCTTAACAGTATTATCAGAAAGAGCAACGAGAAAGCATCATGAATATCGCAATCGATATACAGGGTTTGCGAGATAAAAACAATCGTTTTGTGCCGAAAGAAGTTGCGATCATTTGCCTACACGGCCCGTACACCGCTCACTGGTTTGTGTCTTCACCTCACGATAATGAGGATCTATCACCGGCGCGGAAGCGTCAGAATTCCTGGTTGACTAGAAATCATCATGGCTTACAATGGCGTGAGGGTGATACAACGTCGCAACATATGGAATCAATTTTGAAAAATATTGCGCAACAGTCTGATCGAATATTCACAAGGGGTTCAATAAAATCAGAGTAACTGGCAACAACATTATAAATTTAGAGGAGGAGGAGGAGGCTCCTTCATTCCGCTATCTTCATCAGGACGACACTCGTTGCATATACCACGGATCGCTACATAACAATCTCACGTACAAATGTGCGCTGAATAATGCGAAACAAATAAAAGATTGGCTTTGTCATAAAGATCGCATCGACTCCTTATGGGAATATAGAACGACCACGAGCTGGAGCTTAGACGGGCCTCGCGAGGAAAAGAAAAAGAAACCTTCTGCTTCAGGCTGCTATGAACCGTCTAGAAATTCTGCAGGCCTTGCGGAACATACCAGACCACACGATAGGCGTATACCCAGCCGATCGTATCCCGAAGGTGTGGACGTGGCCGACAGCTTTTGTCGTTAATACCGATGGCCACAAATTACCCGGATCCCACTGGGTCGCCATGTACGTCGATCGAACTGGAGAAGGACGATAACTTGCCAGCTACGGGATCCCTCCAATCGTTCCGCAGTATCTCATCCGACTCCGAAGAAACTGCAAGCTTTTCCGATGCAACGCTACTCAGCTTCAGGGTCCAGATTCGCAGTGTTGCGGACAGTATTGCATTATGTTTCTTCATTATATGTCTACTGGCTTTGGTATTAATAAGTTTCGAAGCGTATTTTCAGATGATTTATCCCGAAACGATAAAACAGTGAACGATTATTATAATGCGTATATAAAAAAACGCGAAAAGTCTAAGCCTCGGGGCAAAGTTTTCAATATGGACTCTGCGGTTGGTGGTGGCTGTGGTACAAATAATTTTAATCATAAAAACTTACACTGTATACAGAACTGTTGTTCCTATGTACGGCAATAATGAATCTAATTTTAATATAAGAAATAAAATCGACCTTGAAATTTTTCACGTTTTATTTTTTCTACCTATCCTTGAACTGCGATCACACGCCTTGGAGTCAGCATTCTTTGGGTACAAAAGTCACTTCTAGCGACTATCATATTTCAAGCGGAATGTGCATCAAACCATCGATTCTTCGAATCGGTAGGAAAAAAAATCTTTTTGCCTTTGTTATGTCGAAGGAAATGAGTCATCATTATAGGGTATCATATGTAGACGATCAGATTTCTTTTTGTCTTTGGTATTTATAATAAAATGAGTGATCTTTATAGTGGGGGGGAGGTCTAGTGGAGGGGCGACTGCAGGATATAAGTTAGACCCTGGAGAACGACCATCATTCGTGATCAAACCGTGGTCAGATATCGAAGAATCTTCAAAAACTCTTAAATACTTCATTTGCTGTCATTTGAGGTGTATGCTGAGAAAACGACGCGAATTGAAGCGGCGAATAGAAGCACTTTCGCACGACATTGCGAGTATCAAAGCAGTAATACAAGCGAGATCGCAATTTCTCTCTTTAACACTAAAATTTGACGAGATCGATATTTACGATGGATTTCGCACGAATCAACAAAGTGGGACAAACTGCCGCGTTTCTACCTGTGAAAAAGTTATCGGAACTAGAGCTCAAAAAAGACTACAGCATCAACGACATAAGAACCGTTCAAACTAAATGGGGCACGCGTATCGTCATCGACGTGGAAAACACATTTGCGTGCTTCCTACCAGCCAGATTCGTCCAACTGTTCGAAAAAGACGATCAGCTATTTCAGCAGATGAAAGCCGCAGCCCGTGAAAATAATTTGGCCATGGAATATCGTGGAACAAAATTCAATAATCTGGAATTCAAACCGTCAACAAATCATTAAGTCCTGCGATGTATGCGAAACGTGCTAAGAATCTACGTGCGCTACTTCTACCGTTCGCCTATAAGCTAAATAATTTGGGGACGAAATCTGTGTGAGTGGGCCTTGATATTTGTCGGAACGGTACGTTACGGCCTGTGATCAGCTTCAAATGTTATATCCATGGTTGTTTAACTATGGATGGTCGTTCTTGGCACGATTTTCAAAATCATTTCAACACAGAGGATGAAGAAGACCCTGCACATCGCTCGTTACCGATATTCTGTTTTACAAAACAGCAATTCATTATACTGTCATTATTACAAGCCAGTATAAACAGAAATATCTCGTGGCTTCGTCGTGTTTGCAACGAGGTAACAAAGTGCAGAGACTCTCTTGTAGATGCAATAACATCAGAAACATCTATTTTTACAACGAGCTGCATACGCCGTAATATTCGCACGAAGCGTGCGAAAATACGAGAGAGAGCTACCCCAAAACGAACATCGCCGAATAATTTATATAACGAATTACCTACTTGTACAAAAACAACGATAATTGACAATCTACTGACGCATCATTTGGATCACATAGTTAAAACTGTTATAGCCCGTAAAAGATAAATCCTTTTCTCATTATATAAATGCATTACGTATAATTAAGTAAAAATGTATATAAAATTAAATAAAGAGAAAAAAAGTGTGGATTATTATTATTTGAATAATGATAATAATCGGACCACTATGGCGAGCCCTCAGAACTCTTCCCCCACCACCTCTCCCCACCATTACCCCGACCACGCTCGGAAAGAGGCTCCAGCGCGGGGGAAAGTGGAGGGGATAGGAGTGGGGATAGGAGTGGGGGTCACCATAGTGGTCCATATACTACTGCTCATACACATTATCTGCGGATGAAAAACAAAAAATTCGCAAGTTATTATATAATATGAAAGACAAATGGCAAACAGCTAGAAGAATGAAGGCGAGGTTTATGAAGAAAAATACGGATTGGCTAAGCAGAATCATCACCTTTGTAAATAATACGGAAATTTCGAAGGAAAACAAAGATTCAGATGCAGTTCGTGGGCCTGGTCGACATTCGCAGAGCTTCGAGGACTCCAGTGAGTGGTCGGAAGGGAGAAAAACTGCAGCAATTCGTGAGCAGTCCAGTGCCGAAGAGCTTGCATTTGCCACCCACATGAGTCTTCGAGCTGCAGGAAAATTGGAAGCAGCAAAAGTGGTGAATGAGGTTGCTCTGGGCAGTCCTACAAAAGCGTCCAAATACAAGGAAGCCTTACGCACTGTTACGGACATGACGACCAACCGTTATTCCGCTGATGCTGCGTTATCTCTTATAATTGAATACCGCATGTCTAAACATGTATATCAGGGAATACGGTCTGGAGCACTGGAACTAAATTCGAAGATGTACCCATCGTACAAATCTGTGTTGGAGGCGAAGAAAAAATGTTACCTACCCAAAGATGACATCACGATTACTGAGGGTAAAGCTGCGGTCAAACTTCAAGCACTGTTAGACCATATAGCGAGTCGCATATTAGCAGTGCGAAGTGAAGTTTTGCATCTCCTCCTATCCAGCGAAATTTATAAATTGAATTTTGTCTGCAAATGGGGATGCGACGGAACATCTGGGCAAAGTACATTCAAACACAAATTTGATAATGACGACGGAGATAAAACAGACGCAACTATTTTCTTCACTTCCCTCGTGCCACTGCAGCTCGTGTTTGTTGACGGGGGTGATAACGAAAGAATAACCATGTGGAAAAATCCGCGACCCTCCTCCCCTCGATTTTGTAGGCCAATAAAAATCGAGTTTTTGAAAGAGACTGCAGAAGGCACCTTAAATGAAGTTCAAAACATCAAGGAACAAGAAGAGCAGCTTCAACCTTTTTATACGATTGTGAACGGCAAAGAAGTCATTGTATCCTGCAAATTGGGCGTAACAATGATTGATGGAAAAGTCTGCAATTCACTAACATCTACTGCATCAAGTCAACGATGTTATCTTTGCGGTGCTACATCCAAAGAATTCAACGACATCGACAATATTTTGAAGAGGAAAATAAATGAAGATCATTTACAATATGGGATGTCACCACTGCACGCGTGGATTCGTCTTTTCCAGTGCCTCATACATAGTTCATACAGATTAGAAATAAAAAAATGGCAGGCTGATAAGAAAAGCATCGAAAGTTGGAAAAAGACCATCCAAAGAGGTTTCCGTGAACGATTGGGACTTTTGATTGATCAACCAAAACAAGGATATGGTAGCACGAATGACGGTAATACTGCTCGTCGTTTCTTTCAAAATTCCGATGTTTCCGCATCTCTAACGGGAAGAGATGAGCATCTAATCAAAACATTCCGCGTGATCTTGCAAATAATATCGTGCAGGTTTGAAATAAATGTTGATGAATTTGAAAGATACGCTGTAGAAACAGCCCGTAGATACGTGCTACTATATCCTTAGTATTACATGCCGACTACTGTGCACAAACTTTTAATTCACGGCGCAAAAATAATAAGGGTTTCCATGTTGCCGATAGGACAGATGTCCGAGAAAGCCCAGGAATCTTGCAATAAATATATAAAATCATTTACACTAGACTTTGCTAGAAAATTTAGTAGGAAACAAAATATGGAGGATGTTTTTGCGCGGCTTTAGGTTGCATCTGACCCTGTTATCTCAAGTTTGCATAAACTACCAGCTAAGTCAAGCAAATCATTATCGCGTGAAGCCATGGCTTTGTTGGAATCGCCAACTGCAAACAAACCAAGAGTAGTTTTAATGTCTGACTGCAGCGACTCTAGCGATAATAATAATTATTGCGATTCGGATGACAATTGGAGCCTTTAAGATTAAGTGCCTTTTATCATATTAGATATATATATATATATATATATATTGAAACGTTTGAGATTTGTCGGCGAGAATATTCTATTGCGTCATTTACGCAATACAATATTTCGCTCTTAATGTATGATTTCTCAAACAATGGGATGAATTTGTAGTGGGATTTAGATTGTCGGTGTAAATGAAAACAGAGTTCGAGTGCTGGACTCGGTGAGGAAGCCGGAGATAAGATTTTTAATCGATATTATTTTGCTACACGGGCAGAAGGCCTAAGAATTTTATTTGCTTTTCGAGATGGCCTCAGAGTCCTAACCACGACGGTGAGCTATAAAAGCTACGCGTTGGTTGACCCTTCATCATTGGCCATTCAAGATGGATTGTTGGGTCCACGTTATTTTATATTCGAGAAGCGAAAATAAAATGATTATTTCGTGTCGTGAAGCGACGCGAAATCTTTAAGGAGCAAAATTTTAAGATTATACGATGTCGTTAGCAAAATGACTGAAATTTAATGAACGAAAGGAAATTATTGGTACTTGATAGAGAAGGTAATTAATTTAGGCATCGATCTGACATTGAAGAATTAGTGAAGTGTGTTAAACGTGTCGCACGGTTAACGGAAAAAGGAGACTCTGTTCATCGTTGTTTTGGACGTGTCAGCGTCTCGTTTCGGTCGTGAGAGAGATACACGATTGATGTTTATTCGTCGGAGTTCCGTCGATGCACGTCGCCACGTGGTTTTGAATTTCCTAGTTTTGATCGGCGTGCTCGAAGAGCACGTTGACGTTATTTAAACAATCGGGTTTTCAACCAAGAGGTACCTCTAGCTGTGGTCCAACATCCGGTCGCAGTGACCGGGGCTTTCCACAGCTCGAGGGGCCCTACCTAGGGGTTATGAGGATGCTGCGAATAGCACCCGCCTCGAGATCCAACTTCTGAGCGCAGTGCTCAGGGTTTCACTCTCGACGGGTTCCCTAGTATCTGGAATCTTTATTAAAACACGAGTTGTTTATTGATTTGTCTTAAAAAAGACAAATCAATTACGTTATGAGAAAATCGTCTTGAGAAAGACGATTTGATGGTGAATATCTCTAATTGTCTTGAAAAAGACAAGTCGAGGGTGATGACTCGATGAATATCTCGTCCTGGTCGGGTTGTCCTCGAAGTTGATCAGACGTCTGGTCAGTCTCAGCTTCGAGCTGTAGTACGGTTGAAAGTTCTCGACTTTCAAGCGAGAGTGGAACAGCGAGAAGCGCTGGGAATAAACATGTTAAGGCAAAGCTTAACACGGTACTTGCTCACCTTACGATAATGGCAAAAATGAGAGCGAGTCTTGCTCGTCTCGTTCTTAAATACTTTCTCACGAACCATCGGCGCCGCGATTTCATTGGCCGATGGTTCCGTGGTAGGGCAATTTCAACGAGCTTTTAGTGCTTTTGCACCTGACATGCTCGTGACGTATCACAATTCCCCGAAGGATCGGATTCTATTTCGGTCCTTCGAGGAATTCTGATATTTGGTGATCATAATAAGTTATTATGATTATGGTTCACGGTCTCCTTGTAACGTCCCGTTACAAAATATATATATATAAATATATATATATATTATCATATTAGATATATATATATAATTTAAAAAAATAATTGTAGTTAAGTTAATGTGCTAAATAATTGTAGCTAAGTTAATGTGAATACTCGTTTCGATAGATGTAATAAAGTCGTTCTGAGGAGGGCCCGCTCTCGGGTCGAAACGTTAACGTAACTGACGCTTCGTCTATGACCTTTATATCCAATAATCCACATCATTCATTTAGTGCCTTTACCTCATTTTATTATATGAATGTAATATTCAATGTAATTTCTTAATAAATAAGTATTTGTATTCAAATTCGTATTTACATCTACATACTTTCCCAATCTACTATATCCTACACATGTACGAGTCGTATGTGGACCACTCTGGCGACCCCCACTCCTATCCCCTCCACTTTCCCCCCTCGTCGGAGGTTTCGCCAGAGTGGTCCGATTATTATTATTATTATTCATGTTTATTATTCTCTCTCTCTCTCTATCTCTCTCGCTCTCTCTCGGGAGAGGCGGTGGGGGGGGGGGGGGGGGAAGAGTTCTGAGGGTCTCGCCAGAGCAGCCCGATTATTATTACTATTATTTAAATAATAATAATAATTCATACTCTTTTATTTTTATTGTTATTTATTAATAAATATGAAAAACTTACGTGTCTGTGGGGAGATCCTTACACCGCTCCGATGACGCCTACAGCCGATGCACTGTGGGGCGCATGCACGCACGCACGCACGCACGCACGCACGCACGCACGCACGCACGCACGCACGCACGCACGCACGCACGCACACACGCACGCACGCACGCACGCACGCACGCACGCACGCACGCACGCACGCACGCACGCACGCACGCACGCACGCACGCACGCACACACACACACACACACACACACACACACACACACACACACACACAGGGGGAGTCTGTCCACAGGGGGAGTCTGTACCACAGGGGGAGTCTGTACCACAGGGGGAGTCTGTACCACAGGGGGAGTCTGTACCACAGGAGGAGTCTGTAACCCCTACGTGGCGCGACCCCAGGTGGCGGATAGGGGAACGCCGGCTAGATATAGCAGGTAGGAGGAAATTTCCTCCCGCGGACCAAACAGACTAGGGGAAGGAACCCCGAAGAATAAACCAACTATGGAGAGTACGACAGTATTACCAATTACGGTGCAGGGGCTCGGATCCCCAGTACCGGCGGCAGGGAGTGAGCAAGCGGGCTCCCTGGCGTCGTCATCCAATGACTGCAGTGCGACTGTGGTGGTCAACTTGGCCACAGCCAGCATTAATGCGACAAGGAAGAAGAAGTTCGAGGCATATGAGCGCCTTGGTAGCAAGCTGGACGAGCTTGCTGATTATGTGGACGGCAAGATGAACGTCCACAAGGAAATTAAGCGGCTCATTGCTATATGCCGGAGCAGCTACAGAGTAATGGGAAAGCCGGAACTGCAACAACAGGAAGCCGTGCTGCCGCCCGCCACTGTGCAGATGACGCAAACCACGCCAAGCCTGAAGCGCAGAGTGGCAAGCGTCGCAGAGGTTCGTCCACCCCTCAGGGTATCAAACCGGACCTGAAAAAGACCAAGCGACGAGTAAATACAGCGGTACTGAGCACCCCCGCGTCGCTAAGTACTCGACCCGCTACGGAGCCAGAAAAGGCTAAAAAAGCCGAAGGAAAAGAAGGAGAAGACGCAGCATGGTCAACGGTCAGGAAAAAGAAAAGGGCCCAACGCTCGAGGCCTCCGCGACCAGATGCCCTAGTCATCAAGGCTGGTGAGGCCAAAACGTATGCCGACATCCTACGTCGAATGCGCACGAATGACACGGTAAAGGGCATTGCGACCGACGTCCAGAAAATTAGGCGAACGGCAGGGGGCGACCTGCTCTTGGTCCTGAGCCGCACCGCGGAAAAACCGACACACGAGCTCAGGGACACGATGAAGACGTTCCTTGGAGACTGCGCGGAGGTCCGTGCGTGGTCCCACGAAATACAGCTCGAGATCAGAGATCTCGACGAAGTCGCGGATAAAGAAGAAGTCGCGATTGCGCTGGCTGCGCAGCTGAGTGCTAACAACATCACAGCCTCGGCAGTGAAATCGCTGCGGAGGGCATATGGTGGCACACAAACTGCCGTCGTGAGCCTTCCAACTGCGAATGCAAAAGCAGCTTTGGAACTGGGGAAGGTGAAGATTGGCTGGACCGTCTGTCGCATCCGCGAGCGAGACAACAGCCATCTGCCCTTAAGGTGCTTCCGGTGCCACGAATTTGGTCACCGGGGGCAAAGTTGTCGAGGCACGGACCGATCGAAGCAGTGCCTACGCTGTGGAGAAGATGGACACGTTGCAAAGAGGTGCGAACGGGAGCCTACCTGCATGCTCTGCAAAGAGAAAGGTGCAGAGAAAGTGGACCACGGAACTGGAAGCAGCCGTTGCCCGGTCTACTTACTGGCCCTCGAGAAAACTAGACGGAAAAAGAGGCAATGAGATTTATCCAAATAAATCTCAACCACAGCGAAGGAGCACAAGACCTGCTCGTGCAGACGGTGCGAGAGGAGGACATGGATGTGGCGATAATTTCGGAACAATACCGAAATAGGTTAGACCCTTCCTGGAGGGCGGATGCAACCGGCTCAGCTGCTATCTGGGCTTGCGGTAGCCGCCCTATCCAGGAGATCATGAAAACGCCTACAGAATATTTCGTGCGCACCAAAATTAACGGTGTGCACATATACAGCTGCTATATGCCACCTCGACTGACGCAGCAAGAGTATGAGGGGGCCTTGGACCGATTAGTCAACGATGCCAACAACCGACATCCAGTCGTCATTGCCGGGGACTTCAACGCCTGGGCCGTGGAATGGGGCAGCAAGCGGACAACAGAGCGAGGGCGAACGCTTCTGGAGGCTTTCTCGGTACTGAACCTCACGCTTCTCAACGATGGTAAAGCCCCAACGTTTACTAGAGGTGAGAGTAGGTCTATCATCGACCTCACGTTTGTCAGCCCAGGGCTCTTAAGGAGCAGCGGCTGGCAGGTAACAAAGATCAGCACACTTAGCGACCACTGCGCCATAACATGGCTCATACAGCTGCCATCGAAGTGTGGAAATCACGCACCGAAGCAAGCCAAAACCATCCGCTGGAAGGCGAACGCTCTCGACAAAGGCTCCCTATGTGCATCTATCGAGGATGCTAAGATCACCACCGAGACAGCAGAGGAGAAGACGAAGCAGGTCATGGATGCTGTAGCGAGGGCATGCGACGCTGCCATGCCGCGACGCGGCAATGGAAACCAGCACGCCTCAGCATACTGGTGGAGCGACGCGATTGCTGAGCTGCGTGCCAAATGCAAGCACGCCAGGAGAGTCGCCCAAAGAGCCCGAAAAAGGCCAACTTTTCCGCAACTGGAAATGGCCTTTAAGGAGGCACGGTCCCAACTCGCTAAAGCTATCAAGCAAAGCAAGAGAGAGGGATGGAACAGGCTCATAGCGGAAGTCAACAACGACCCATTTGGGAGACCATACAGGGTTGTTATGTCAACAATTAAGACGCAGTCCCGGCAGCAGCCCACTTGCCCCAAGCAGCTAGGAGAAATCGTTGCGGTCTTGTTTCCCAAGAAACCAGCGTACATCTACCCAACGCCGCGGGACGAGAGTGAGGTAGTTCCTCCGATTACCCGAGAAGAACTACTCCGGGCCACCAGGAGAGTGGGCAATACTAAGGCACCAGGGTTGGACAACATCCCCAACACTGCGCTGAAGTCAGCCATTGAAGCTGCCCCGGAACTGTTCCTGGAGATGTACAACTCGTGCCTCTCAGAGGGAACATTTCCGGTACAGTGGAAGCGATAGCGACTCGTGCTGCTCCCAAAAGGCAACAAACCACCGGAGGAAACCTCGTCGTATCGACCTCTGTGTATGCTGGATACAGCAGGGAAAATCTTCGAGAGGATTATCTCCAACCGAATCGATGCCTCTGCTGGGCATCGCCTCGCGGAAAACCAATACGGATTCCGGAAGGGCATGTCAACCATCGAAGCCATTGGTCGCGTGGTAGCTAAAGCGAAGGATGCAATCTCCGGAGCGAGCTGGACCCGAGGAGCCAAGAAATACTGCCTGCTGGCTGCAGTGGATGTTAAAAACGCATTCAACTCAGCCAGATGGGATGTTATATGCAAGGCACTAGATCAACTGGGAACGCCAACTTACCTGAGAGCGATGATCAAGAGTTACTTCTGCGATAGGCGCTTGATGTACGATACCGAGAATGGTCCTGAGCATTATAAAGTCTCTGGAGGAGTTCCCCAAGGCTCGGTCCTGGGTCCACTGCTGTGAAATGCGATGTACGACGCGTTGCTGAAGACTCAACTACCGCAGGGAGCAGAAATGGTGGCATTTGCCGACGACGCAGGACTTGTCGTCACGGCTAAGACCCTTGAAGAGGTCAACTGCACCTTCGGAGAGGCATACGACACCGTAAGAGAGTGGATGCAGTCGGTCGGTCTGGAGCTAGCGCACCATAAAACCGAGGCTGTGCTCTCTACGAGCCGAATGAAGATCGAAACCATCACACTGGACGTCGGCGATTGTGAAATCACGTCGCAACCCTATATCAGGTACCTCGGAGTGATGCTGGACGCAAGGCTCAGTTTCAAGCAGCATATGGAGAGCGTGGCTGCCAAGGGTGCAAAAGTCGGCGCGGCACTAGCGCGACTTATGCTGAATATCGGAGGGCCCAAGCAGGCGAGAAGAACACTGCTCGCAACAGTTATAACTTCGATACTACTGTACGCTGCACCGATTTGGCACGAGGCACTTAAAGTTGCTTCATACCGGAGAAAAATGGTGTCGGTATATCGCGGAACTCTTCTGAGAGTTGCTGCCGGGTACCGCACCATATCGTACGAGGCAGTATGCGTAGTGGCTGGCATGCCACCGCTGGAAATACTTGCGGACGAGCGAAGCAGGACCTACACCCGAGGCCGGCAGACTCCACTCGACAAGGAGAACATTGCCGAAGAAGAAAAGGCAGCGTCACTACTGCAATGGCAGCAGCGCTGGGACGAGTCGGCTAAAGGCAGATGGACACATCGGCTGATCCCGTCGCTTCAGGCGTGGGTTAACCGCAGCCATGGCGAGGTAGGTTTTTACCTTACACAATTCTTGACGGACCATAGCTGCTTTCGGAAATATCTCCACCGTTTCAAGCTGGACGATAATGAGGACTGCCCGGCATGCAACGTAGCCGAAGACGCGGAACATGTATTCTTTACGTGCTCACGTTTCAACAACGAGCGAGACAAGCTTCAGGACCACCTCAACAAACGGATCACTCCGGATAATATCGTGAATCTCATGCTCGATGCAGCGAATTCATGGGATAGCATTAAGGACTTTGCAACGATAGTCTTGAAGAAGTTGCGCGCGGAAGAACGGCAAAGACATGAGCCGGAATGAAACTTAAACATCGACGCGGCCGTAGCCGATTCCTTGCCTCGCAAAGTAATGCCTGACGGCGGTCCCGCGGGGGCATCACAAGGCAGGGACGAAGGGAGGTGGTTTTAGTGGGTAAAAACCCCACACTCTCAGGTAACACGGGTTACCTAAAGTCTTTTTGAAGATTTCCACCTGCCCACGAAAAAAAAAAAAAAAAAAAAAAAAACACACACACACACACACACACGCACAAGTGGAAGCGCTACGCGTCACCACCCTCTCCATCCTCGGCGAACCGATCATGGGGGTACCCCCGATCGTAGGGTATGTTGTCACCGAGAGCATCTATCAAAATGCCCCCTACATCCCGACGATCAGGGCCCCGCAGGCGTATACATGGTGTAGTATCGTGACTACGGTACACCATGCGAGCCTCCATGAGGGGCTCGCCGAGGCACAGCTTCTCCAAAAGAGTGATGATGCCCGCGTTGTCCACGCTAGCCAGACTCATCGATCGACATACCACGCACTGGGGTGGTAGCATGGCGAACAACGGTTCCGGCTCATATAGGTCCGCGACCTCGAAATATTCTCTGTGCCCCTCGTCGATGAGGCGTACCTCCGTGAATCCGGCGTCATCGGAAGAAACTATCTCCCCGCGTAACATTATCGCGTCACACCGTGCAACGCATGACGCGCCCGCCACCACATCATTGGCCGTCTTACGATTGCCTTTTAGTTGTGCGATATAAAAATCGCACAACAATTGGGCCAATTGCTCATACGTATCCACCATTTCGGCGGTACGTATGGCTATAAACTGTTCGCTCAGCACCACCACCACACGACACCAAAACGCACCCGATGGAATGGCCTCTTTGTATCGCGGATACAGTTTAATTCGGTTTGGATGAAAAAATTTTCGCGCACGAGTTATGATTTCTTTGACTGCTTAATAGCGACTGAAGTCTACGTACTATAAAATACAGCAGCAGAGAAGATGCTGTGGCTGTATTAAAGGTGCGATCGTCAAGAAATGCATGGCCCGCAAAAAGGCACGTGGTCCGTGTAAATGAGCCTCTTTGTAATTGATATGAGAGTAAGCAGAGCCCGGAGACACGACTGTCTGTTTAGCATCTACAGCATCTATTTTATTTCGCGTCTTTCGCGAGCACCGTAGATCAGCATATAAATCTCTCTATAATATAAAGATGTATCGCCGCTGCCGCCGCCGCCGCCGCCGCCGCCGCCGCCGCCGCTGTTTCACAAATTGAGCTTATACCGGGTGTCCAATTTAAAACGAATGGCCAACCCAAACCTAAACCCAAAACCCAAACCTGAACCTAAGTGAGGGCGCTACGCGCCCTCACTTAGGTTTGGGTTTAGGTTTCGGGTTTGGGTTTGGGTTTTGTCATCCTTTTCAAATTGGACACCCGGTATAAGCTCAAATCCTGAAACAGTGGCGGTGGTCGCGGCAGCGGTGATATATCATTATATTATAGAGAGATATACACTACCGTCCATAAGTATGGGGACACTCGCCCCAGATTGGAGCCACACAAGAAGTTGTATCGCTCTTTGAAAAATGAAGATATCTCAATTATCCAAGCGGCGTTCCGAAAAGGACATATTTAGCTTCATTTACCCTTTTTAGAAAGAATTTTGCGATTGTTTCGAACCCGGTACACACTTTGAAAGATAGTCATTTTTTGGCTTTTTTTGGAGGGTGGAAATTTTCCCGCATATCTCGTAAAAAAAATTTTTCAACTTTTTTTCCGTGGAAAACTTGAAGTGGGAAGTACAACCTTCAATCTCATTCTTTGGGAAATTTTTTACGATTTTTTTTCGCAAAGATATTCAACATTTTGCAAAAAACGACCATATTTATAAGGGGTAGTCTCCCTCTGAAACTACTGGGTTTTCGTAAAATTACTAAGAGGGTAAAAAGTTGCATACAATCATTTTGGATGTACCACATTTTTTTCAGAATTAAAAAATTTTTTTCAGAATTAAAAAATTTTTTCAAAAATTAAAAAATTTTTTTTTTTCAATTTTTTTTTCAAATCAACGAAATATTTTTTTTATCGTGAAAAATCGGGTCTCTTACCTCAATTACACGGCTTTTTAATCGTCGTTTTGTTTACATTTGTTTCGAACGTCGAGCGGCTGCCACGTCTCGACAAAGCTGTAATCGCAACGAGAAGTGGTTGTTTCGATGAAAAAGCCGGGTAGATAAAGTAAGAGACTTGATTTTTCACGATAAAAAAAATATTTTGTTGATTTAAGAAAAAATTTTGAAAAAAACAATTTTTTAATTTTTGAAAAAATTTTTTTTTTCGAATTTGTTTTTTTAATTCTTAAAAATGTGATACATCCAAAATGATTGTATGCAACTTTTTACCCTCTTAGTAATTTTACGAAAACCCAGAAGTTTCAGAGGGAGACTACCCCTATAAATATGGTCGTTTTTTGCAAAAAGTTGAAATTCTTTGCGAAAAAAAATCATAAAAAATTTTCCAAAAAATGAGATTGAAGCTTGTACTCCCCGCTTCAAGTTTTTTACGGAAAAAAAGTTAAAAAAATTTTTTTACCAGATATGCGGGAAAATTTCCACCCTCGAAAAAAAGCCAAAAAATGACCATCTTTCAAAGTGCGTACCGGGCTCAAAAACGATCGAAAAAATTTTTCCAAAAAAGATGAATGAAACAAAATATGTCTTTTTTGGAACGCCGCTTGGAAAATAAAGATATCTTCATTTTTCAAAAAGCGATACAACTTCTTGTGTGGCTCGGATCTGGGGCGAGTGTCCCCATACTTATGGACGGTAGTGTATATATATATGTATACTAGGGGTGCGTAGGGCGCTACGCGCCCTCACTTAGGTTTAGGTTTGGGTTTTGGGTTTGGAGTTGGGTTGGTCATTCTTTTCAAATTGGACACCCGGTATAAGCTCAATTCCTGGAACAGCGGCCGCGGCGACGGCGGCCGCGGCGGCGGCAGCGGCGATATATCTTTATATTATCGAGAGATATATAATATACAGCCCTTTATTTCGAAGAGTAGCATATGCATAGAAATAATAGTTTATAAAAAATTTGCAAGTCAAATCCATAAGTCATATTCTTTGGAATAGAGGATGACAGCTAGTTTGCGCACGCCAAGGTTTACTTTGTTTTGACGAAAACCGAGTATCAATTTCACAATGATTCATGAAAATGATATAAGACCTATTAGAGGTATGTAAGAAAATTTGATCGGACTTGAAGAAAAAAAATATTGGAGAGAGAGATATGAGCTCGAGGGTCAGCAAAGAGGTACGGCTGAGATCACGAGCATATCGTTATCGAGCTCTCCTCTTTGTGCGGATATTCGCTAACTCTGTCTCTCTTTCTCTCTCTCTCTGTCTCTCTCTCTTTTTCTGATGCAGATTTTTTTCCATGCCTCGAATCTTTCTATCGCAGCAATAGCGGGCTTTTTTTGAAATATTTTTCGATGTACATCGAGTATTCGGGTATAACACTACGAGATTTCTCGATTTCTCGAGGTGCGTGAAACGCACCATCAGCGGAGCATCAGCAGACTGCATGCCTTCTTTGCTCATTGCTGCGAATCTCTCCTTATTCTTCATGTAATGTGTTTTCGTAATTCATGCTCTTTATAGTAATATAATTTTAATATATTTAGGCCTCAAGGCCCATTAAGACTTATGAAAATTATTGAGACCACCCACTTATTTCTCGTTTGTAAAAGTATATTTTTTGAAGAATGATATAAAGTTTGAAAATGCATATCAAAGCTAAGCGATCTCCACTTCGTTGCGCTTTTCGAAGAAGTCGCTGTTTAAAAAATTTGATCAGAGTCTCGCTATATAATGTTACATTGAAACAATAAGAGCATTTGGAACGCTTATATACATATGTGGCGAGATCTTGAAATCTTGATATCTTGATATCTTGACACCTCATCATGCATGTTTTTGTGTCGCAAGGAACATCGGTTTTTGACGGCGCTGCAGTTTAAGTAAATGAGTAAACTCGCTCAGAAGGCTAGCGCTAAGTATTTATATGGCCAGAACAAGATGCAATGTTAATCAGTCTCAATCCAACAGGGAATTATCACGTATCGTTATCAATCATGGCAGATCGAGCACTTCACGAGTGTATATTAAATCTTTTGCATTTGGCCATATTACATAGTTCCCAGCTTCGTCGTCGGTGTAACGGGCAATGGTGCAACGAATTAAATCGATTATCGGGCGATAGACTTATAAGACGCCTTAAATATATTGTATGGTGGGCGCCCTTGCGAATCATAGCGGCAGCCTACAACAGATGCATACTAAATGGTCAACAAGTGCTAGCGTGTGTGTTTGAAGAGCTACAGCGTCGAGGATTGGAAAACGCGCCGTGTGTCCGCGGTATTGTCGATGAAATCAGAAGTAAGTTCTGTTCTATCATAAAAAATAATCATGTATATATGTAATACTTAAACTGTATTAAAAAATGTTTTCACGACGCCATTATTACGCCAGCACGTATTGAAATTTTTTTCATGATGTCATTATTACGCTAGCACGGGCAAACCTTATTCATCGAGCTCTCCTCTTTGTGCCATGCTTCGCGCGGTCTCGAACTCTCTACCGCTCCTTGTCTCTCTCTCTCTCTCTCTCTCTTTCTCTCTCTCTCTCTCTCTCTCTCATTGGCTCTCTTTCATGAAAGCGATACAGAGCTTCTGTTATCGTTAGAAAATTTTTACGAATTTTAACGCGAAATATTCAAAAAGTATTCTTATTGATCAATTTCCTCTTTCTCTCTCTCTCTCTCTCTCTCTCTCTCTCTCTCTCGATAAAGCGGTATGGATCTTAAGGATGTATGAGCACAAGGTGGCGGGAAATGAGCGGAAACGTGGGGGCGGGTGAGCGCGGTGAGCGAGGGGCACGCATGAAACAAGAGAGAGTCGGACCGCTCATTATGCGACACACGCGAAAAATTTCCTTAAAATCGATAATTGTATGTCAAAAGGTTCGTTGACCCCCATTTTTTATGGAACGTATGTAATCGTGATAGTTTTCTGAACATTTCACAGTTTTAATAATTATCGTATCTGATCGTGAAAAATACGAATTTCTGTTTCAAAGTCGCGTCAGCCCAGAATTCGTATATGGCGTGGGGTAAATATCTTGATTTCACGAATTAATTACTCGCGTAAAGAGTCGTTGACCGACTTTGAAATCTTGCAGGTTTTATCATATACACTTCTGCTACACCTAATAAAAAATTCAGATTTTTATATGATCGTGAAGCTAGTGCTCATACATCCTTAAAGCGTATTGAAAAAATATTCTCACGGCTGTTATTACGATAGTATGGTCAAACCCTATTCATCAAGCTCTACTCTTTGTGCCATGCTTCGCGTGGTTCCGCATTCTCTGCCATTCTCTCACTCTCTTGCTCTTTTTCCATGAGCACGATGCAGAGCACCTGTTTGCGTAAGCAGAGATAATCGTTATTTATCGAGCTCTACTCTTTGTGCTATGCTTCGCGTGGTTCCGTGCTCTCTACCTCTCGTTGTCTCTCTCTCTTTCATTAAAGTGGTACAGAGAGCCTGTTATCGTTAGAAAAAATATTTTACGAATTTCAACATGATATATTTAAAAAATGTATTCTTATTCACCAATCTCCTCTTTCTCTGTCTTATTAAATTGATATGAGCTCTCTCTCCTTACATTATCATCGTAAGAAAAACATTTATATGAAGCTTTAACACCGTTCGTTTACCGGAAAAAATTATGAGCTGAAAGCAGTACTTCTATTAAAAAAGGGGCATTATTTTTCATGGTTGTGCACCTAATATAGTATATCGACAGCTCTTGGATGCATCGCCGAATGAAGAAGCAGCTCTTATAGAAGGGGCTTGTGCTGTGGAATTAGCATGCCAGCAGAGAAGCATAACGAGTCGGCACCTGTCATGCACCGAGCTGAATGATGAGCAGCCTATGAGTACTGTTTCCAGCATCGAGCATCCTTCCGAAATATTTACTAATTCGTCAATTTCGAACGTAAGTTGAAATTAAGGTGCAACAAAAATAAAAAAATTAAAAAAAATTGGTGTGGCGTCAATTTTAAATTATAAATTTATCCAGAGGGCATAGATAGGAAGAGGGTAACCGACGCTGCTGTACCAGGCCCATCAGGTCTATGCCATTCCGGACGACGAACAGTCCCAGCCTCTGACCCTGATGATGTTTTTGACCATCGCGAAAATCAGCTGTGGGAATATCCGATCGAGAACGAGAGAGACGAGGAAATAGCATTTCAAAGAGCTGACGAATGGCTTCAAATGCTCGTGACTGATGACGACTCTGGTAAATAATTTTTCTCATATATGAAAAATTAATTGAGCATGTAAGTAAGTGGGTCCTTTTGTAACAGGGTATTCGTCAGCATCTTTGCTTGAGTGGTGACATCGAACTACTCAAGCAGTGCTTTGACTCGTGAGAGGTACAAATATTGATAAAACACAATAACTTTTGCATTTAACCATTCTAGAATCTAATACAAGACTCTTTTCCAGAGGTGCAAAAAGGAGCAGGCAGGCGACGTACTGTACCAAGGAGCGGGCCTCTCGAAGAAATACATCCACCCGGAAAACATTTCGGAATCATGGTGATTACACGCGATATTTTAAGCGATTTAAACTACGAGGGCGTGAAACCTCGTTAAGAATTCGCCAGCCAGACGCCGGCATTAACGTGGTAGATTGGCTCAACGGTGCGTTTCGTGATCTCTTAACGCACATCATGAGCTCCTGTGAGGGTGGCAATTACGTAGGCGTTTCGTTTACAGCGAATAGCTTGCCGCACGGGCCCGTGTGGTTATCTTTCCGACCGGCCCGCGATTATGTATTCGAAGATATTTGGAAATTAATAAGCAGCGTGGCACAAACTGCATCATCTTTGAACATTGATGACTCGTGCACGATAAAAATGTGCGCTGACAAGGGGGTCGAAGGGCGCGGTCGGAACGGTCTCACCCACGAAGGGGTCACAAAACAATCTATTCTCTCGATCCGAAACACCGACAATCTGTGTTTACCGCGTTCGCTGGTGGCGGCTTGAGCATACGTAGAACGAGGAGAAATACGGTCGGGTAGCCTTCATGATAAACGGCAACGTATTAGGCAAATTAACGGGTCTGTTTAAAAACAGGCAGCGCTCGAACTTACAAAAGAAGCAAATGTTCGCGTACCTGTAGAGGGCTGTGGTGTATACGACATTACGCGCTATCAGGATTATTTGGCACGAGACGGCTTTGCTATTGTCGTTTACGAGTTTTTAACTTTGGGGCGCGGGGAGGAGCCTCTATTTGACGGTAGACAGGGTGTTCTGAACAGCGTAGGCACAATTTAGCACACCCTGTACATTTTGTATTACGAGCGTTCACATCATTTCGAACCTATTCTAAATCTCAGAGTAGCTGTCGGCAGTAGAGATTTCTGTTCATCGTGTAACACCGCATATCGGCGATTCGGTCATAGATGTTAAAAAAAAAACATGTCCTCGGTGCTGGGGGCTACAGACGTGCGATATGCGATCGCGCGATATAATCAGATGCGAAGCATGCAACCGCGATTTTTTCAGAGAGGCGTGTTTGCAGAGGCATAAGGCACCGCTGGTGACCATGAGGCGTAGAAAGGCCAGCGTTTTCGAATCTCTCAAACGGTGCCGTAACTGCTTTCGAGCAATAAGGCCTTTAGAAAAAAAAAAGAAGCATAAATGTGGGGTAGGCTTCTGCAAAACGTGCAAATCTCATCAGCCGAGTAATCATCTGTGCTTCATGAAACCAATTCGCGGTGATTCAGACTTGAAAAAAATACTATTCATTTTTTAGGATTTTGAAACACAGCAGAGCAAACCTGTAAAGGGTGATTCAACTACTCATGTACACGAACCAAATCTTTGCGTGGCTCAACGAGTTTGCACGTTTTGCTGTGTTAACGACTCTATAGACGAACCGTGCGAGCATTGCGGGGAACACGAATTTCTGTTTAGCCACAGCCCCGTAGCCCAGCTTGTCGAATTAGCCATGCAACCGCTCGAAGGTTTTTCGCATACAATCTGTATTGCGCATAACGCAGGGGGTTTCGACGCGCAATTCATCCTACGTTATTTCATTGAAGAGAAAAAAAACTTAGCTCCCCACCCTAATCATGAATAGTACGAAAATTATTACGATGCGCATCGGAAAACTTGTATCTCTCGACAGTCTAAATTACTTCCATATGCCTGTGAGCGGTTCACCAAAAGCCTTCGGGCTTACCGGTGCTATCGTTAAAGGTACTTTTCCACATTTGTTTAACAGGCCTGAAAATAAAAATTACGTAGGCGAATTGCCGCCTCTCGAACATTATTCTCCGGACACGATGCGTGCCGATGAGCGCCGGAAATCGCTCGATTAGTATCGTGAAACAAAAGACAAAAATTACGTATTCGTTTTTTCGGAAGAGCTTATCAGCTATTGTAAGACAGATATCACGATTTTGCGACGCGCGTGTATGGCTTTTCGCAATATGTTCATTACCAGCGGTCGCGTCTGCCCTTTTGAGGAAAGTACAATAATTGCATCAGCCTGCTTCAGAGTTTTTCGAAAAAATTCCTTGAAAGATAATTCAATAGGCATTATACCCACGAGGGGATACAGATGGGCGCAAAATCAATCGAAAAAGCGGTTTCATGGCTATCGTGGGTAGAGCAATCGCTGGGTGTTGGTATTATTCATGCGGGCCGAACACGCGAATTCAGAATACCTCAAAATCTTTTGGTAGACGGGTACTACGAGACTCTTAACGGGGCGCATGTATTGCAGTTTCATGGTTGCTACTGTCACGGTTGCCCACGTTGCTATCCCACAAACAGAGACAACCTACAAAGCGATGGAATATCCATGCACGAGCGTTTCGAGAGAACTACTGCTGTAACTGAGAGGATTCGAACGGGAGGGTATTTGCTCACGGAAATTTGGGAGTGTGATTACGATCGCTTGTTAAATTCTATAGCCGAGATGAGGACTTTCCTGCAAGATAACCCTTTAGCTACATATAATGCCTATTGAATTATCTTTCAAGGAATTTTTTCGAGAAACTCTGAAGCAGGCTGATGCAATTGTTGTACTTTCATCAAAAGGGCAGACGCGACCGCTGGTAATGAACATATTGCGAAAAGCCATACACGCGCGTCGCAAAATCGTGATATCTGTCTTACAATAGCTGATAAGCTCTTCCGAAAAAACGAATACGTACCTTTTGTCTTTTGTTTCGCGATACCAATCGGGCGATTTCCGGCGCTCATCGGCACGCATCGTGTCCGGAGAATAATGTTCGAGAGGCGGCAATTCGCCTACGTAATTTTGATTTTCAGGCCTGTTAAACAAATGTGGGAAAGTGCCTTTAACGATAGCACTGGTAAGCCCGAAGGCTTTTGGTGAACCGCTCAAAGGCATATGGAAGTAATTTAGACTGTCGAGAGATACAAGTTTTCCGATGCGCATCGTAATAATTTTCGTACCGTTCATGATTAGGGCGGGGAGCTGAGTTTTTCTTCTCTTCGATGAAATAACGTAGGATGAATTGCGCGTCGAAACCCCCTGCGTTATGCGCAATACAGATAGTACGCGAAAAACCTTCGAGCGGTTGCATGGCTAATTCGACAAGATGGGATACGGGGCTGTGGCTAAACAGAAATTCGTGTTCCCCGCAATGCTCGCACGGTTCGTCTATAGAGTCGTTAACACAGCAAAACGTGCAAACTCGTTGAGCCATGCAAAGATTTGGTTCGTGTACATGAGTAGTTGAATCACCCTTTACAGGTTTGCTCTGCTGTGTTTCAAAATCGTAAAAAATAAATAGGATTTTTTTCAAGTCTGAATCACCGCGAATTGGTTTCATGAAGCACAGATGATTACTCGGCTGATGAGATTTGCACGTTTTGCAGAAGCCTACCCCGCATTTATGCTTCTCTTTTTTTTCTAAACGCCTTATTGCTTGAAAGCAGTTACGGCACCGTTTGAAAGATTCGCAAACGCTGGCCTTTCTATGCCTCATGGTCACCAGCGGTGCCTTATGCCTCCGCAAACACGCCTCTCCGAAGAAATCGCGGTTGCATGCTTCGCATCTGATTATATCGCGCGATCGCATATCGCACGTCTGTAGCCCCCAGCACCGAGGACATTTTTTTTTTTGAACATATATGACCGAATCGCCGATATGCGGTGTTACACGATGAACAGAAATCCCTACTGCCGACAGCTGCTCTGAGATTTAGAATAGGTTCAAAATGATGTGAACGCTCGTAATACAAAATGTACAGGGTGTGCTGAATTGTGCCTACGCTGTTCAGATCACCCTGTCTCCCGTCAAATAGAGGCTCCTCCCCGCGCCCCAAAGTTAAAAACTCGTAAACGACAATAGCAAAGCCGTCTCGTGCCAAATAATCCTGATAGCGCGTAATCTCGTATACACCACAGCCCTCTACAGGTACGCGAACATTTGCTTCTTTTGTAAGTTCGAGCGCTGCCTGTTTTTAAACAGACCCGTTAATTTGCCTAATACGTTGCCGTTTATCATGAAGGCTACCCAACCGTATTTCTCCTCGTTCTACGTATGCTTAAGCCGCCACCAGCGAACGCGGTAAACACAGATTGTCGGTGTTTCGGATCGAGAGAATAGATTGTTTTGTGACCCCTTCGTGTGTGAGACCTTTCCGACCGCGCCCTTCGACCCCCTTGACAGCGCACATTTTTATCGTGCACGAGTCATCAATGTTCAAAGATGATGCAGTTTGTGCCACGCTGCTTATTAATTTCCATATATCTTCGAATACATAATCGCGGGCCGGTCGGAAAGATAACCACACGGGCCCGTGCGGCAAGCTATTCGCTGTAAACGAAACGCCTACGTAATTGCCGCCCTCACAGGAGCTCATGATGTGCGTTAAGAGATCACGAAACGCACCGTTGAGCCAATCTACCACGTTAATGCCGGCGTCTGGCTGGCGAATTCTTAACGAGGTTTCACGCCCTCGTAGTTTAAATCGCTTAAAATATCGCGTGTAATCACCGATGATTTCGAAATGTTTTCCGGGTGGATGTATTTCTTCGAGAGGCCCGCTCCTTGGTACAGTACGTCGCCTGCCTGCTCCTTTTTGCACCTCTGGAAAAGAGTCTTGTATTAGATTCTAGAATGGTTAAATGCAAAAGTTATTGTGTTTTATCAATATTTGTACCTCTCACGAGTCAAAGCACTGCTTGAGTAGTTCGATGTCACCACTCAAGCAAAGATGCTGACGAATACCCTGTTACAAAAGGACCCACTTACTTACATGCTCAATTAATTTTTCATATATGAGAAAAATTATTTACCAGAGTCGTCATCAGTCACGAGCATTTGAAGCCATTCGTCAGCTCTTTGAAATGCTATTTCCTCGTCTCTCTCGTTCTCGATCGGATATTCCCACAGCTGATTTTCGCGATGGTCAAAAACATCATCAGGGTCAGAGGCTGGGACTGTTCGTCGTCCGGAATGGCATAGACCTGATGGGCCTGGTACAGCAGCGTCGGTTACCCTCTTCCTATCTATGCCCTCTGGATAAATTTATAATTTAAAATTGACGCCACACCAATTTTTTTTAATTTTTTTATTTTTGTTGCACCTTAATTTCAACTTACGTTCGAAATTGACGAATTAGTAAATATTTCGGAAGGATGCTCGATGCTGGAAACAGTACTCATAGGCTGCTCATCATTCAGCTCGGTGCATGACAGGTGCCGACTCGTTATGCTTCTCTGCTGGCATGCTAATTCCACAGCACAAGCCCCTTCTATAAGAGCTGCTTCTTCATTCGGCGATGCATCCAAGAGCTGTCGATATACTATATTAGGTGCACAACCATGAAAAATAATGCCCCTTTTTTAATAGAAGTACTGCTTTCAGCTCATAATTTTTTCCGGTAAACGAACGGTGTTAAAGCTTCATATAAATGTTTTTCTTACGATGATAATGTAAGGAGAGAGAGCTCATATCAATTTAATAAGACAGAGAAAGAGGAGATTGGTGAATAAGAATACATTTTTTAAATATATCATGTTGAAATTCGTAAAATATTTTTTCTAACGATAACAGGCTCTCTGTACCACTTTAATGAAAGAGAGAGAGACAACGAGAGGTAGAGAGCACGGAACCACGCGAAGCATAGCACAAAGAGTAGAGCTCGATAAATAACGATTATCTCTGCTTACGCAAACAGGTGCTCTGCATCGTGCTCATGGAAAAAGAGCAAGAGAGTGAGAGAATGGCAGAGAATGCGGAACCACGCGAAGCATGGCACAAAGAGTAGAGCTCGATGAATAGGGTTTGACCATACTATCGTAATAACAGCCGTGAAAATATTTTTTCAATACGCTTTAAGATCCATACCGCCTTATCGAGAGAGAGAGAGAGAGAGAGAGAAAGAGGAAATTGATCAATAATAATACTTTTTAAATATTTCGCGTTAAAATTCGTAAAAATTTTTGTAACGATAACAGAAGCTCTGTATCGCTTTCATGAAAGAGAGCCAACGAGAGAGAGAGAGAGAGAGAGAGAGAGAGACAAGGAGCGGTAGAGAGTTCGAGAGCGCGCGAAGCATGGCACAAAGAGAAGAGCTCGATAAATAAGGTTTGCCCGTGCTAGCGTAATATTGGCATCGTGAAAAAAATTTCAATACGTGCTGGCGTAATAATGGCGTCGTGAAAACATTTTTCAATTCAGTTTAAGTATTACATGTATACATGATTATTTTTTATGATAGAACAGAACTTACTTCTGATTTAATCGACAATACCGCGGACACACGGCGCGTTTTCCAATCCTCGACGCTGTAGCTCTTCAAACACACACGCTAGCACTTGTTGACCATTTAGTATGCATCTGTTGTAGGCTGCCGCTATGATTCGCAAGGGCGCCCACCATACAATATATTTAAGGCGTCTTATAAGTCTATTGCCCGATAATCGATTTAATTCGTTGCACCATTGCCCGTTACACCGACGACGAAGCTGGGAACTATGTAATATGGCCAAACGCAAAAGATTTAATATACACTAGCGAAGTGCTCGATCTGCCATGATTGATAACGATACGTGATAATTCCCTGTTGGATTGAGACTGATTAACATTGCATCTTGTTCTGGCCATATAAATACTTAGCGCTAGCCTTCTGAGCGAGTTTACTCATTTACTTAAATTGCAGCGCCGTCAAAAACCGATGCCCCTTGCGACACAAAAACATGCATGATGAGGTGTCAAGATATCAAGATATCAAGATTTCAAGAACTCGCCACATATGTATATAAGCGTTCCAAATGCTCTTATTGTTTCAATGTAACATTATATAGCGAGACTCTGATCAAATTTTTTAAACAGCGACTTCTTTGAAAAGCGCTACGAAGTGGAGATCGCTTAGCTTTGATATGCATTTTGAAACTTAATATCATTCTTCGAAAAATATACTTTTCCAAACGAGAAATAAGTGGGTGGTCTCAATAATTTTCATAAGTCTTAATGGGCCTTGAGGCCTAAATATATTAAAATTATATTACTATAAAGAGCATGAATTACGAAAACACATTACATGAAGAATAAGGAGAGATTCGCAACAATGAGCAAAGAAGGCATGCAGTCTGCTGATGCTCCGCTGATGGTGCGTTTCACGCACCTCGAGAAATCGAGAAATCTCGTAGTGTTATACCCGAATACTCGATGTACATCGAAAAATATTTCAAAAAAAGCCCGCTATTGCTGCGATAGAAAGATTCGAGGCATGGAAAAAAATCTGCATCAGAAAAAGAGAGAGAGACAGAGAGAGAGAGAAAGAGAGACAGAGTTAGCGAATATCCGCACAAAGAGGAGAGCTCGATAACGATATGCTCGTGATCTCAGCCGTATCTCTTTTCTGACCCACGAGCTCATATCTCTCTCTCCAATATTTTTTTTCTTCAAGTCCGATCAAATTTTCTTACATACCTCTAATAGGTCTTATATCATTTTCACGAATTATTGTGATATTGATACTCGGTTTTCGTCAAAACAAAGTAAACCTTGGCGTGCGCAATCTAGCTGTCATCCTCTATTCCAAAGAATATGACCTATGGATTCGGCTTGCAAATTTTTTATAAAATATTATTCATATGCATATGCTGCTCTTCGAAAGAAAGGGCTGTATATATATATATATATATATATATATACTAGGGGGGCTTTGCCCCCCTGCGCGCTTCGCGCGCCAACCCCCCCATAATGTGTTTGTGTCAGTGGTTAGAGAAAAACATTTTGGAATGATGTTTTGATAAAAAATTGTTTATATTCGTATTTTTTGGGTTTGCGATATGTTTGGGTTGAGTTTGGGTTTGATTGAAATATCGACACATCGATTCTTGACACGATTCGATGTATTGAAATATCGATTCTTGACACATTTTGATATATCGATAGATCGATTCTTAAAACGCTTCTATGTATCGATATATCGATTCTTAAAACGCTTCGATGTATCGATTCTTGACATGATTCGATATATCGATTCTTGACACGATTAGATGTATCAATATATCGTTTCTTGACACGGTTCAATATATCGATGCATTGATTCTTGCATTTCCTTTAAATTGGGTTTGTTTATAAGTGTTACATTTATATTGAATATTATATTTATATGTAAATATTTATATTGACACGGTTCGATTATATCCATACGGTTCGGTTACATCAATGCTTGAAGCAGTAAAATATTTCAATTTATCGATTTTAGACACGATTTGATATATCGATATATCAATTTATCGATTATCGACACGATTCGATGTATCGATATATTAATTTATCGATTCTTGACATGATTCGATATATAAATTTATTGATACTTGACACGATTCGATATATCGATTTATCAATTTATCAATACTTGACATGATTCAATATATCGGTATACCGATTACTGACGTGCTTCGATATATCGATTCTTGCCGCAGTTCGATATATTTTTTCTTGACATGATTCGATATATCGACATTTTGATTGTTAAGTTTCTTTGGAATTAAAATTTTTATATTTTATTTCAAGTTTTCTTTTGAATTCTTTTGAATTGAAATTTTTTGTGTCAAAAATTATACATGAAAATTTCTGTCATAATTTATATAAGAAAACTTATATATTTTTTGGCTCGGTCTGGGTTTATCGATATATCGATTTTATGGCTTAGGGTTTATGTATATGACAAATATTATATTTATATATTCTATATTATATAAAGATATCGCCGCCGCCGCTGTGTCAGAGCTTATAACAGTTATCCAATTTAGAAAGGATGACCAAGAATCAAGCTTATAACGGGTGTCCAATTTAAAAAAGATGACCATCCCAACCCAACGTAAACCAAACCTAACCTTACCCAGGTTACCTAGGTTACGTGGATTATATATGTTACCATGGTTACCCGGGTTATCTTGGTTACCATGGTAGGGTAAGAATTGTCATGTTTATTTCGGGTTTGGGTTTGGGTTTTGGGTTTGGGTTTGAGTTTGTATTGGTCAGGGTGTATTCTTGACACGGCGGCGGCGGCGGCGGCGTCGATATCTTTATATAATATATAACGATATATATATATATATATATATATATATATATATATATACTAGGGGTGCGTAGGGCGCTACGCGCCCTCACTTAGGTTTGGGTTTAGGTTGGTCATCCTTTTCAAATTAGACACCCGGTATAAGCTCAAATCCTGAAACAGCGGCGGCGGCGGCGGCGGCGGCGGCAGCGGTGGCCGCGACGGCGGCGGCAGCGGCGATACATCTTTATATTATAGAGAGATATATATGCTGAACTACGGTGCTCGCGAAAGACGCGAAATACAATAGATGCTGTAGATGCTAAACAGACAGTCGTGTCTCCGGGCTCCGCTTACTCTCATATTAATTACAAAGGGGCTCATTTACACGGACCACGTGCTTTTTTGCGGGCCATGCATTTCTTGACGATCGCACCTTTAATACAGCCACAGCATCTTCTCTGCTGCTGTATTTTATAGTACGTAGACTTTAGTCGCTATTAAGCAGTCAAAGAAATCATAACTCGTGCGCGAAAATTTTTTCATCCAAACCGAATTAAACTGTATCCGCGATACAAAGAGGCCATTCCATCGGGCGCGTTTTGGTGTCGTGTGGTGGTGGTGCTGAGCGAACAGTTTATAGCCATACGTACCGCCGAAATGGTGGATACGTATGAGCAATTGGCCCAATTGTTGTGCGATTTTTATATCGCACAACTAAAAGGCAATCGTATGACGGTCAATGATGTGGTGGCGGGCACGTCATGCGTTGCACGGTGTGACGCGATAATGTTACGCGGGGAGATAGTTTCTTCCGATGACGCCGGATTCACGGAGGTACGCCTCATCGACGAGGGGCACGGAGAATATTTTGAGGTCGCGGACCTATATGAGCCGGAACCGTTGTTCGCCATGCTACCACCCCAGTGCGTGGTATGTCGATTGATGAGACTGGCTAGCGTGGACAACGCGGGCATCATCACTCTTTTGGAGAAGCTGTGCCTCGGCGAGCCCCTCATGGAGGCTCGCATGGTGTACCGTAGTCATGATACACCATGTATACGCCTGCGGGGCTCTGATCGTCGGGATGTAGGGGACATTTTGATAGATGCTCTCGGTGACAACATACCCTACGATCGGGGGTACCCCGATGAAGGGTTCGCCGAGGACGAAGAGGGTGGCGACGCGTAGCGCATCCACTTGTGCGTGTGTGTGTGTGTGTGTGTGTGTGTGTGTGTGTGTGTGTGTGTGTGTGTGTGTGTGTGTGTGTGTGTGTGTGTGTGTGTGTGCGTGTGTGTGTGCCCCTCAGTGCATCGGCTGCAGGCGTCATCGGAGCGGTGTAAGGATCTCCCCACCGACACGTAAGTTTTTCATATTTATTAATTGATAACAATAGAAATAAAAAAGTATGAATTATTATTATTATTTTAATAATAATAATAATCGGGCTGCTCTGGCGAACCCCCCCCCCCCCCCCCCCCCCCCACCGCTTCGAGCGAGAGAGAGAGAGAGAGAGAGAGAGAGAGAGAAAGCGGTTTTTATTAAGCGCCCCGGGACAGAGTCCCCTTAAGCGCGTAGACATCAGTACAAGTTTACAATATAAGAATAGTGATAAGAACATACAAAAGAAATAAATAGATAAATAATAAATATTTACATGCACATAATATAGAATAGTACCCGCAAGCACATAGAAATACAAGGATAGATATAAATATAGAAAGCGATAGATGCATCCGTTATCGACTCGGGTCAGTCCCCCCTACTACCCGTCAACAAGCTACTCGATCCACCCGTTTCTGAGTAGCAGAGGAGACCACAGAGTGACACCGGAAAGCACATGGGCATAGAGGGCCTGAAATTTTTCCTATTACGCTAAATGGCAGCAAGCAGGTGGGCATGCAGCAGCTTCTTGAAGGTCCCAATCGTCTCGGCCTCTCGAATGGTTGACGGTAGGCTATTCCATATATTCGGAGCGGCCCCTGTGAAGGAGAGTCTGTAGAGCTCGGTTCTGCATTTCAGCGGTATGAGCCAGTCCTTAGGTCGTCTGGAGCTACGTTCCCGATGTGGATCAATTGTTTTGAGCCTGTCAAACATAAACTGAGGGACATGAGAGAGTAAAACTTTATAAATAAGGCACCCCAGAAAGTAATTGCGACGGTCCTTGACCTTGAGCCACTCAAGCTGTCTATAGAAAGACGTGATGTGTTCATCACGCCTGATGTCGAGCACGAAGCGAGTGCAGGCATTTAGGCAACGGCTGAGCACAGCGTTGAGCTCGTCGCTGATGTCGAGGTATGTGAGGCAGCAGTAGTCCAGATGAGGAAAAATGAGGGACATAATAAGTTGTTTTCTAAGCCGGTGCGGGAGTAAATTCCTGCTGAGTTTAAGTTGGAATAGAATGCTGTTAATGCGTTTGGATACTTTAATGGTGTTTGCGTGCCAGGAGAGGGTGTTGCTGATTGTGACGCCCAAACACACAACCTCGGTGGAATAGGGTATGCTTACCTCACTGACCACGATAGGCAGCGTTTCGTCGATATTTATATTCGCGATAAAGCGACGCGTTCCGATTATTATGGCTTTAGTCTTCTCTTTATTCAATAGGAGCCTTAGTTCGCTAGCCCATTGTACTATGGTGGCTATATCATCATTAACCGCTCGAATATTGTCATTCAGTCTGTCAGGCTTGCAATGTAGGTAGATCTGAAGATCGTCCGCATAGAAATTATAATTACAGTGCCTAAGTATGTTCCGAAAGCCTGTCAGATAGAGAACGAAAAGAAGCGGGCCGAGAACTGACCCTTGAGGCACTCCGTTCTTCATCTCAAGCCAACCAGACTCGGCGCCCGTCTGTGCATCGTAAGTTGACTGGTTTCGGCCGGTGAGATACGAGCAGAGCCAGTTCAAGGCCGAATTAGAGAAGTCTAGGTTCCTGAGCTTGTCCACCAGAGTCTCGTGACGGACTCGATCGAAGGCCTTGGAAAAATCGAACATCACCAGTACTGTTACATTCCGGGAATCGCCAGCCTGACGTATGTCATCTAGTATGCGGAGTAGTGCAGTTTCCGTGTTGTGCCCTGCTCTGTAAGCCGATTGACAGGGATCCAGAAATTTATGTGTGTTGAGGTGATCCATAATTTGATCGAACACAATTTTTCCCAAGGGTTTCAAGAGCGCACAGAGAATAGAGATCGGGCGATAGTCCTTGGGGCAGGTGGGCGATTTTATTTTAGGTATCGGACTGACCAAGGCCGATTTCCATAGCGAGGGAAATACACCGAACATCAGAGAGTATGAGAATAGATGGTGGATCATAGGAAGTATCGCGGGTAGGGCGAGCTTCACGACCACAATCGAAAGCTTGTCCACTCCTACCGCGGGTGACTTGGAGTGAGCAATCGCTTTTGTGAGCGTTTCGTAAGTGATATCTTTGAAGAAAAATTTACGGTCGTCGTATCCCAGTTCACCAAGGTAATAAGCCTCTGGCTCCGTATACGTTAAGTCGACGCTGACCGACGCGAAAAAGCTGTTGAGGCCAGTAACCGAGGTAGCGAGCGGGAGCTCGCTTTTGCGAGACTTTATGAGGCCAAGGTTACGAAGCTCCTTCCAGGTCGCCGAGGCGCTGGTTTGGCTTGTGAAGATGCGGTTGTAGTATGCAGCTTTAGCTGCTCTAATCTGCGCTTGCACAGCGTTCCTTAGATGTTTAAAACTATTATGGGCCTCGTCTGTCTGGCGTCTGCGCCATACTCTCCGCGCACGATCGCGGTTTTTCATTTGTGCCTTGATTTCAGGAGTCAACCAGGGAGCAGGTATTGACTTGGATTTTACATTAGTCATAGGTGCACAGGCGTCTAGACAAAGCTGGAGATTAGAGTTAAAGAGTTCTACTTTGACGTCGATCGATTCGGAGTTAAAGAAGTCCTCCCAGTTAGAGGTGCTAAGCTGCGTTAGGAATGCTTCTCGACTAAAGTTTCTGAAATCACGGCATGCAAATATCCTCGGGGGGAGTCTGTCCACCGCAATCTTATACTCAACGTATATTAGATCATGCGCCGAGAGAAACGGCACGGCGAGCTGACCGTGGTCCGCGAGTTTACTATCATCATCAACCATACACAGGTCGAGGAGCGTAGATGCACCGTGTACATGATGAGTAGATTCATATGGAACAAGATATAAATTTGAGGCGTCTGCAAAATTTCGGAGGTGCATGCTATCGTGAGAGATCACGTTGAGATCTGAGTTAAAGTCGCCGAGAATAATACAGTGTTGATACAGAGTACTATTTAGGAGGTAGACTTCCTCGAATTCACTAAGATATCCGACTCGAGGAGGACGATAGACAACGCACACCAGCATTTTAGAGTGCCCTGGAATGGTCACTTCAACCAGGAGATATTCAGGTTTGCCGCAGTATGTACCGCCCGAGTCGGTGAGTACGCGCGCTCTCAGCGAGGTATGAACATAGATGCCGACACCTCCCCCACCACGCTCGAGACGATCACAGCGTAAGAGACTGTAGTTTTGCAGATTGTCAAACGCGTCAGATATCAGGGGTGTTAACCAGGTCTCGGACATACAGATTATATGGTAGAAATTTCTAGCGAAAAACAAGCGAAATTCGTCGAGATGGCATTTGAGCGATTGACAGTTGACATGGCATATTTTTAAACGGTCATTCCCAAGGTCAGAGGTCGGTCTAGCCATAATTGGTGTTTCGGGCCTTGTCAGCGATGCGTTTCGATAATATTGGACAGCTTTTACCATCCAGTGCACTGTGCGCGCAGTCGGTATCCGTGCCGGCAATTTTGCAGTTGTAGCAAACTGGATGTTCCGAAGAATTCTCGCACGCTGTGTGCTCATGCTCTCCAGAGCAATGAGAGCAATGCGCTCGATTTGTGCAGTCCTTTGCCAAGTGTCCGAAAGCTAGACACTTATAGCATTGGAGGACTCTGACATGATCGTCAAAGCGGCATGCCGCGTACCGGAGATATATTCTGCGATCTCCGCGCAAGATCGCTCTATTTTCCGGTGAAACCTCCACCACACAGGCACGCGTCTCACGATTCTCCCGCGACATGTACACCACCTTGGCAGCAGGATCAGGAGCTGTTGCGAGATTTAGCCTGATTATGTCTGACTGAATTTCCTCGGGGCTCAGCTCAGCAGGCACTCCGTGGATGATTATGCGAGGATTCATTCTTTTTGGTTGATGGATTTCGAGACCGAGATTTTTAAACGCCGGGAGCGATTTAATTTTATCAATATCAGCTTCGATTGCGTCGATCCTGATACCGTTGTTCTTTGCTTTCACGACGCGGTTTACTTTCATTCCGATTTCCGCCGGATCGATGTTTTTTATAACGGCTTCCTTTGTCAGTTGAGACGATGTGAAGGTTGAGACAGCGCCACTGGAGGGTGTGATGTAGAAGCTCGTAACCTTGTCGATAGAAACGGTTGGTCCTCGAGGAATGGAGACCCTGTGCGGCTTTTCATTCGTGCCACGTGACGTGATGCCAGCGTAGGATGGAGGCGCCGAAGAAGTGAGGTCCTTCATCGCGGAAACAGTCTCTTTTAGTCCAGCAGAGCAGGCCTCTGTCAATCGTGTCGTTACTGACTCATCGAAGGAAGATTTGAGGGCCTCTTTGATGCCCGTGATGCATGCGTGGGTGATATCGTATTTCGCGTGATTGATGGCTTTAATGCATTTATCATTTGTAAGGACTTCTCCAGCTAATGCAGAGTATGCAGCGAAGACGCTGTTAAACGCTGTCTGGTAATATTGGAAAGCCTCTTGAAGCGAGGATTTTTTATCGACACTCTCTTTTGAACAGCGAATGTATTTTGCTATATCTTCATCGTATGTGAACAGTTTGGCTCGCAAGGCTTTTGTTTCTGCAGATGAGAGGGGCAGCGCGCGCTTATCCGTGGTCGCCGGGGAGACACCGGTGTGGGGCGAGCCCGAGGGTAGGCCTGGAGGGGGACGAGATCTACGAGGATCTGACATCACGGAGATGCCCCGCCTTATCGGCGGCTGGATGAATAGAGCCCAGTCGATTACAAGTACACATGTAACGAGTGACTGATAAGCCGACAGGTGGCTATCGATACTAACAGAGCGCGTGCGCGCGGGAGGGATCGATGAGCGAGCGATAATCGATAATCGATTTTGTGATCGATGCCCAAGAGTGTACGGATGAGACGACGAAAAATAAAAGAGAGGTTAGAAAACAAGAAACCGAAAAAGAGGAAAACACAGCGAAAAGAGAAGAGAAAAGCACCTACCCCAATACCTCGAGGATGCAGAAAAGCGAGAGGAAGCCGCCAAGCACAAACAATTGCCCGTGCGAAGAGTTGCAGAACAGTATATGCGAAAACAACAGCAGAGCCAGACAGACACTCCCAATCGTCTCAAGAGAGAGAGAGAGATAGAGAGAGAGCGAGAATAATAAACATGAATAATAATAATAATAATCGGACCACTTTGGCGAAACCTCAAAACTCTTCCCCCCCACCACCTCTCCCCGCCACGTCCCCCACCGCGCTCGGAAAGAGGCTCCGACGAGGGGGGAAAGTGGAGGGGATAGGAGTGGGGATAGGAGTGGGGGTCACCAGAGTGGTCCACAAACTACTTGTACGTAATAATAAATTATTTCTATTCAAAACCCCCTGGTAACAAATTCCATAAACATTGATTCAAGTTTGAATAAAATTATCCGACATTTTGTTTTTTGGGAATTTGACTTCAGATTCGTGTTCAGCGACCTCAAAAACCTCTGAGTAATAAATCTGATAGCGATTCGATGATACATTCTATTTTTGGCCAGCAATTCGGGATTTGGAACCACTGTGTGGCGGAAGGGGCAGGCCACGAACGACTCGTGGGAATCCGCACTCCGGGTAAATAAAGGCAGAGGCACAACATCGTCGAGTATGTCTCCATGTCCTCCATGTCATCCAAGCGAGAAGAGACGACAAGGGAAACTTCTACATGAACCAATCCAACTGCATCAATAAAATTTTGGGTACGTACGGATTTGAGAACTCGAAAGGATCAACAACACCAATAGATATAGGAAATTTCAAAGCGAGAAACGACTCTCCCATAATCGAGAACGACCTTACCGAAAATTAATCGGCTCACTACTGTACATCGCAGTCAACACACGCCCCGACATATCAGCAATAATATCAATTTTAGCCAGCACATCGCAGCACCGACCAAAGTCAACTGGAACGAGATAAAACGCGTCACGAGTTATTTGAAGGCAACCATCGGATACGAGTCAAAGTTGAGTAGCGCAAATCGCGTAGAATGCGAATTAAACGGAGTTGGAGACCCCAATTGGGCAGAAGACAGAGAAAATCGAAAATCAAACACTGGATATGTGTTCAAGCTGTACGAACGAGTAATAAGCTGGGCTTGCAGGTAGCAGAAATGGGTAGAATTGTCCTCTACCGAGGCCGAACTTGTGGCGTTAGCAGAGACATGTCAACAGGCAGTATGGATCCGTCGCATACTGGAATCATTACGAAAATATCAAAAAGGACCGACAAGAATCTACGAGGACAATTAAAGTTGCCTCAACCGAATAAAATCAGGTGGTTACAGTAACAGAACAAAACATATCGATACAAAATACCACTACGTGAAATATCTCAGAGATGCAGAAATCGTAGAATTCGATTATTGCAGCACCGAAGAAAACGAGGCCGACTTGTTTACAAAAAAGCTATGTGAAAGAATCGGACTGAAGTGCTGGAATTAAGGGTCGTTGTTAACGATACGCATATTTACAATGTACACCTATATAACATATACACACTCGGATTATCAGATACACGCGAATTTGTATCGTTGAGGGGGAGTGTTCGAAAATATAGACAACGATATGCTTACCTTAACAATGCACACAGCCATAACACGCACAACACACTCACACCTTCATCAACAGACACACATGAAGTTTATATATACACATCTATACACACAAGACGTGTCTATCTCAAATCTCGAGTGTTGCTCAAATTATTACTCCTTCACATCCTAGGTCGTATCCCTTGTGTTCTCGCATCTAGAGCGAGATCCGTGAACTTATAAAACTGCAACAATGAGTACAAACGATTTTACGACGGTACAAACAGGTACAAATGATATACTAGTTGGTACAAATGATTCCTCGGTGGTACGAACGATAGACTAATTGTTACAATTGGGTACAAACGATTTTACGACGGTACAAACGGGTGCAAACGATATCTAGTCGGTACAAACGATTCTTCGGTGGTACAAACGATATACTAGTTGGTATAAACGAGCACGAACGATTTCACGGAGGTACAAACGAGTACAAACGATATACTAGTTGGTACAAACGATTCCTCGGTGCTGCGAACGATATACTGGTTGGTACAAACGATTCCTCGGTGGTACGATCGATGTACTAGTTGGTACAAGCGAGTACAAACGATTTCACGGTGGTACAAACGGGTGCAAACGATATACTAGTAGGTACAAACGATTCCTCGGTGGTAAGAACGATATACTAGTTGGTACAAATGAGTAAAAATGATTTCACGTAGTTACAAACAGGTATGAACGAGTTACTAGTTGGTAAAAGCGTAGAAACGATTTCACGGTGGTACAAATCTGTACGAACGATTGTCTTTGTAATATCTGTACGAACGATTGTTTTTATAATAACGTTAATCGAAATGATGTATCACAATATGGGTTGCGGACCATTTACTTAAGCCTCCATATCCCCCCCCCCCTTACGGTATCGATGAAATTAACGGTGGTACAAACCTGTACAAACGATTATGTTTGTAATGGTGTTAATAAAAATGATGTTGCGCAATATGGGTTGCGGACCATTTTTTGAAGCCTCTATATTTTTCCCCCCTTAAGGTCCAAACGAAATCAACGATGATACAATCCGGTACAAACCGAGTACAATCGAATGAAAAAAGAAACTTTTTGAACAGTTAGTTGCCAACCTCACATAGGTCGCAACACTGAGAGTTTTTCACATAAGAAATGTATTTTTTAACCTTTTCATTGTGACGCTAAAGATACGATAAAAATTCGCATTGAAATTTTGTCCTTAAATTTGGATATCGCATTTCTCGTAAACACCACACATTCTATTGGGCTAAAACTTGGTGAATTTATCTCTCTTGGTACACAAAATGTGAGGAAAAGTTTGATGCAAATCAAATTTTCAGGGCCCATACAATAGGAGATTATTGGTGGAATGGCCCATATATTTTATACATATAATGTTAAGCCTTATTGGTTTCACATTGTAAATAACTCAAAGAGCATCGGCGCTACATTATTTTCGGATATCATGAGTAAAGTTACATGTATGCCTCGCTCACCGTGCGCTCAGCCGCATTTACGTCTCCGCTACCCTACTGAAAAAGTTTATGTGATTTATCATGTAGAAAAGTACATGATAAATCACATGGTGAATTGTATGAAGTTATGAAATATTTCGATGCACAATTTATTGTATACTTTATTTTGTGATTTGTTACATGATTTATTGTATATAGTTCGAATCCACATAATTTATTTTGTAATTTATCATATGATTCCATATGGTCAGGGTTATCGAAGAAAAAAAAAAAATAAATTGAGGACTTCGTGCGGGATCGAACCCACGTCCATCAGATTATGAAGCAGTCTCGTACCGCCTGAACTACGCCGCTTGCTTATATAAGTTGATAGTTTGACGATCATAAAATCCACATATGACCGGAATTTATTTAATTTTCTCCCACCATGTTTAGCTTTATTTTGATCCAACTATGATTTCATGATTTGTATGGAATAAGTAGCGTGGCCGAGGTGGTAGTGAGACTGCTTCAGGATCTGACGGACGATACTTTAAGATCGATCTTTCAGGAGCGTCCGTTAGATCCTGAAGCAGTCTAGCTACCACCTCAGCCACGCTACTTATTACATATCAGATTGTGAAGCAGTCTCATACCGCCTGGACTACGCTGCTTGCTTATATACGTTAATAGTTTGACGATCATAAAATCCATATATGACCAGAATTTATTTCATTTTCTCCCACCAAGCTTAGCTTTATTTTGATCCAACTATGATTTCATGAGTTGTATGTAATAAGTAGCGTGGCCAAGGTGGTAGTGAGACTGCTTCAGGATCTGACGGACGATACTTCAAGATCGGTCTTTCAGGATCGTCCGTCAGATCCTGAAGCAGTCTCGCTACCACCTCGGCCACGCTACTTATTACATACAAATCATAGTTCGATCAAAATAAAGCTAATCTCGGTGGGAGAGCAAATGAAATAAATTCTGGTCATATGTGGACCTCATTATCGTCAAACTGTTTAATTATGCAAACAAGCGGCGTAGCCTAGGCGGTAGCGAGACCGCTTCATAATCTGACGGACGAGGGTTCGATCCCGCACGAAGTCTTCATTTTTTTTTCTCCGATAAGCCCTGACCATACGAGAGAAATCATAAGATAAATTACAAAATAAATGATGTGGATTCGAATTATACAATAAATCATGTAACAAATCACAAAATAAAGTACACAATAAATTGTGCCTCGAAATCTTTCATAACTTCATACAATTTACCATGTGATTTATCATGTACTTTTCTACATGATAAATCGCGTGAACTTTTTCAGTAGGGTAATCCCCTCTGCCGGTCACGCTCGAGCCTCCTCAATTTTTCTTTTTTATTATTTTATGCGAGGTTCCTCAAAGGTCAATCAAAACAGTTTTTTTTTCAACTTTTCATAATAAAAACAAATTTTCATTTCAAACGTTACGAAAATTAATGTTAACTTTCACTTTCAGGATCTGTTGTTACTGATTTTTCTTTAAAATATTCTCTCTATTGTTGCACATATACTTTTTTTTTGTTTTCGATTCGCTTTTAAGACGATGAGACCGATACGGCTACCCCGAAATCGATCCTCACCTACTCATGCTGGTTCATCATCAAATAATCTCTCATGTATACGAACTTCAATATAACTGGTATAGATCGTCTCATCGCCGAATATAAAAATGGACAAAGATATAACAGATCATAATCTATCACCACTTGCTGGTTCATGTAAATCGCCATCCCACAAAATCATAGATACTCCAACAAAAAAATCGACTTCCCGCACACCAAAATCACTTCATTTGAATATGTCTACACCTCCGAATAAACCAACCTCGCGTGATGGAAAATTTAGGAAACACATACTGCTCACTCCCAATTCATTGCGTATTAGTATTCAAAGGAGGATAGTAGCACTGCTGCGAAGTAAAATACAAAAGCTACAGAAGCAACAAAAAAAAAGTAGAAATTGCACAGCGAAGCTCAGAAATGGAATCGATAATTAGTCAAAGTGATAAATATGTTTCACCGGAGGCCCATAAATTTTTTGCGTCGCATTTGCGTTTGTGTAATGTTAAATTATCCCGCAGAAGATAAAGCTTAAAGATATCGCTTGGTCTATAAAATATCATTCTCCTCAAGCATCCAGATTTTTAAGAACAATTATCAATTTGCCGTCAGAAAAAACGGTAAGTGAATATCAAAAAAAAATTCCTATATATCCAGGCCTTAACGATACAATTTTTAATCAACTTAATAACAATTTTCAAGTCATTGCTGCTCGAGATTGCGTCACTAGCATTATATTTGATAAAATTCATTTAACTCCAGAGATTCATTACGATAAGAATTCTGATTCATTCAAAGGAATAGTTGATGACGGTATTACACGTGAACCAAAAGAAGCTAGAACTGCTATAGTTGCGATGGTAACGTGGAACAATAAATCAATGAAGCAGGCAGTAGGATATTGGTTTTTGGGAAAGAGTGGTAATTCTAAAAAAAACCCATGACATTATTTTAAGAACAGTTGAAGAACAGCACAGGCGCGGGGAAACAACTATGGTAAGTGTGGAGCACTCCACACCTCAAAGTTCAGTAGGTGTGGAATTCCACACCTCGGATATATGCATTCTGTAGAAATCACCACTCACAACCTGCTGTGGTTTTAAAATATTTTCTCCAAATTTTATATTTCGTTTGTAAAACATTTTCTCTTAAAGATTTTTTTTTTCGGAGACTATTCTCAAAGTGAAATTCAACCATGAAACAATTGATAGTGAAACTTTAATTTGGACGCGTTTTTTATTGTATGTTTTTGCTCAGAAACAAGCCGTTTTCACTTGAAGGTAATTCTTCAGTATATTCACGTCTCCGAAAAATAAGCCTACAATTTTTTTTCTATTTTCTCCTTTATTGGGTTATAAATTATTATATTCTATTGTGGGAGACTGTAAAAGTTAAATAAATTAAATTAGTCCTAATGTCTCTAGAGAGTAGGTTTGCCACTGACACAATCCTTTTCCTAAAAAAATGCGAGAACTTTGCCAGTAGCCGAAATAATGAGAATCTGTCGGAGATTGTAATTTTTTACAATAACGTGAGAGCGAAGTCACTTGATTTCAGCACAGATAGGTTGTTGCAACAGCGAAAGGAGTTTTTAGATTCAGATGAAAGAGAGAAAAAAATGATATGCAGTTTGAAAGACGTTGTTGCATATTTGAAGGAAAATTCGGCTCTGAGAGATATGCTGTACGATTATACTAAATTCATCATTTTGTTATTAACAGTTCTTGGATCTTCGTGTTCCAACGAAAGGTCATTTTCTGTTTTGCGGCGTTTAAAAAATTACCTTCGGTCAACAATGCTGCAAGATCGCTTGAACGATGTAGCTGCAATCCATATTTACGAAGATATGGCAGAAGAATTAGATCTTGAACTCCCCCCCCCCCCCCCCGACTCCTCCAAAAATTATCTTTATACCTCGGAAATATACGTTCCATCGCGCCTGATACAGCATTGGTTTAATTTTTAAATGCCTAATTTCTGACCAGAGCCCTAGAAACGTAGGATTATTTAAAAAAATTGACGTTACTGCAAAGAACCCATTCATTCAATTAGCAGGTAATAATAATAAAATTTTCGTATTGTTTGATCCCCCACATTTATTAAAATCGGTTCGAAATAACTTTAAAGATAAAAGATTGTATTATCGAGGAGGTTTTTTGGATTGGAATGAGATTCAAAGTTTATAAATTAAGTCAGCTGAAACCATTGAATCGTATCCCAAAAATTGGCAAGCACCCTTTTATTTTATCAACATTCTCTAAAATGAATGTCTCATTAGCCGCGCAGATCTTCTCGAAATCGATTTACATGGCACACCTACTTTATCGAACGGTTTTTCCAGATACACTGGAAATCGCTTAACTGCCGCTGATTAACTGCACCCCCTTCAGCTCTTTCTCCGCCACATGGACAGACGTGTAGGAGACGATTAACTGCCCGATTTCCCTCTCCTATCCACCCTATAGCGGGCAGTTAAACGAGTTCCAGTGTAAATTCAAAGAAAGGGATGACAGAACAAGCGAATTTATATCTGATATGGACAAATTATTTAATACGATAGTGTTATTCAACTATCCAATGATCTTCGGGAAAATTATGATGTACAAAATAGAATAAAATTATAGACTCGAACAGAAACGTAACGATATGCTCCGCACGAACGCCGGAACAAGACTGGGCGTTGGCTCGTGCGCCACGCTGGGCCTCGCGCCCTCTCACTAAGATCGCGCGACGCTCGAGGGACTCGCTCGCGCCTCCTCACGTCACCGCTCGCAACTACTCACTTCGGATATATATTTTTTTGAATCAGCCGGTAGCCTATACTACATTCGGCCATCCTGCAAGAGTATCGCCTCGATACCTCTTCGTTACTCTCCATCTTCTTGGAGAACGGACGCGTCTTTCGATGTTACTTCAGAATCGCTCTCGCTTTCCAAATCAAACTCTAGCGATTGCGTCCACGGCTTCATCGCGTCCGCCGCGCAGGTAGTTTTCTTCGGCCCCTCGTGTAGGCCCACCTTCTCGACCGCGTAGCGATCGTTTCTTTTTACGCTGACGACTTTATACGGGCCCAGGAACTTCGGACAAAGTTTTAAGCCCGTTCCGAACTGCGTCCGAGATATGGCCACCAAATCCCCGACTTCATAGGGCTTTGCGGGCTTCCTTTTCTTGTTAAACGTTTTTCGATTCTCCTCTTGCACTTTGAGGATGCTCTGCCGCGCTTCTTCCCGCATCGCGCACCTCTCGACTTCGTAGATGCCCGTCAGCTCTTCGTCAACCAGCCGCTTCAGCTCCAAATCGTCTTTAAGTTTCATCTTTTTGCCGATCATCAGCTCGAACGGCGACTTCGGATGCTTCGGTGGTACGACGAATTCATAACTTGTTGTACTTTGTGCACAAACTTCCACCATTCCATCGGATTGTCGGCTGTCAGCTTCGCCAACACGGGGATGATCACTCGATTGGCCCTCTCAATTTGGCCGTTTGCTCGTGGAACCCCCGTTGTAATTAGTACGTGACTGATGTTTTCTTTCTCGCAATACTCCTTAAAAACGTTCGACGTAAACGCCGCGCCTCTGTCGGATATTATTCTCCTCGGATTCCCAAAAATCGTAGCTTGACTTTTCAACTTGGTTATCACCTCGTCTGCGGTGGTCGACTTTGTGGGATACAACCACACGAATTTGGTGAAGGCATCAATGACCGCAAACAGGTGATTGTACGCTTTTCTCGTTGACGGCATAGGACCAAAATGATCGATATGGTATGTGTCTAACGGAACGGCTTCTTTCTCGATGGGATTAAGCAAACCGTCGGCTTTTCCGTGCTTCCTCTCCACCAGAATGCACTTGACGCAATTTTCTACCACCTTTTCCACCTTTTGCCTCATCTTCGGGAACCAAAATTCATTCTGCAGCAGCAGCTCCGTTTTACCGCTACCAAAATGTCCTCGCTCGTGTGCTTGCTTGATAATGTCCCACTGCATTGCCTTGGGCACTACCATAAGTTCTTCGCCGTTCGTCTCACGATACAGTACGCCGTTTTTTGCTAACGAAAATTCGTTGCCCCGATTTGCGCGCACTGACTCGATTATTTTCGTTAATTCCGGGTCTTCACCTTGCGCTTTTCGCAATCGCTCCGCGAGACTATCTCGAGTTTCTTGCACGGACAAAACACTCGCGGGATACCTGCTGAGCGCGTCGACGTGACGCATGGAGGTCCCTGGCCTATGCTCCATCGTATAATCGAATTGTTCGACGAGCAAGGCCAAATGAGATACTCTCAAACACAGGTCTTTCTTCTTCATTGCCCACACAAACGCATTGCAATCCGTCACGATCTTGAACGGTACGTTTAGCAAATACACTCGGAACTTTTTCAGCGCTTTGATCACAGCCAAAACCTCAAGTTCATAGCTGGTATATTTTCTCTCCGCCAGTGAGGTCTTCCAGCTGGCGTAATAGATCGGATGAAACTTCCCGTCGTCCTCGTCTTTCTGCAGCAATACCGCGCCGAGTCCGTCTATGCTGGCATCCATGTGGAGCTCTATTCCCGCACCTACGCGATACAATTTCAGCACCGGATTCTCGATCAACGACTTTTTTAATCTCTCGAACGCGTCTTGCTGCGATCTCTCGAATTCAAACTTCGCGCCTTTTTTCAGCAGCTGAGAGAGTGGTCTCGCGTGCACGGCAAACTGCGGAATGAACTTCCGGAAATAGCCCGCTAATCCCAGAAAGCTCTGAACATCCTTCACCGTTTTGGGCGCAGGGTAGTTCGATACCGCCGCTATTTTCCTGCTCGACGGCTGAATTTGTCCCGCTTGCACCACGTAGCCGAGATACTCGACTTCTCGTACCAACAGCTTACACTTTTTCCAATTGATGACCAGGCCGTAACTGCTCGCGACCTCTAGCACCGATTTTAACTTTTCTAGCGCTTTGCTCTCGTCTTTCGCTGGGATAATCAAATCGTCGAGGTAAGACAGCACCGTGCCGTCTGTAATCATCCAGCGGAAAACGGCACGCACATGGCGCTGAAACACTGCCGGCGAATTACACAACCCGAACGGCACCCTCAAAAATTCATATACTAACACTTTCTTGACACTTTCCTCCTCGATGGGTACGTGGAAAAACCCGTCCTTCAAACCCAACGTCGTAAACACGCGTGCGTCTTGAAGCCGGTCCAGCTGAGCTTCGATCAGCGGCAACGGATTTCTGTCTTTTATTACGTTCTTGTTAAGACGCCGGTAATCTACGCACAGTCGCGGCCACCCGTCTTTTTTCGCCACCAACACTATTGGACTGGCAAACTCCGACACGCTCAGTCTCACGATACCGCCGTTGATCCACTCATCAATTATCTCGTTGACCTGTACCCTTTGGTCGGCTGACAGCCGTCTGGGATGCTGAAATATCGGTTTCTCGTCTTGTAAAATCAAGCGCATTTTCACGCCGGTGTCCTTTGTCTTGGACGGCACGTAGCTTTCGACCATCTCTCTTAACTCGTCTCTTATCCTTTCGTCAACCACGTGTCGAACAGAAACGTCGCACTCCTGTGTGTCTTCGCGAGAAACATCGATATTGCACACCCTTTTCCACTCATCTTCAACCCTATCACTCGTATCGTCGTTCTTAATTTCTCGCAACGTAGCACACTTGTTTCTTACACGAATCTCGGCGTGCTCGGATAATTCACCGCCAATTAGAAGATCGTGCCCCAGAAACTCGTCAGGAACGACGTCAAACTCGAACACAAACGACAAATCGTCAATTACGACGTCCGCTGAGAAACGTCCCAGAGTACGTTGATTCGTTGCTCCCACTCCGTCGAAGCTGGTCGTCCGTCCGCTGAGCGCTGGTGCGCCCAGACGCACGTAAAAGTTTGCCCGCACGAGATTCAAGTCGCTGCCCGTGTCCAGCACCGCCGTCACCTCTTTGCCTGCGATCTTCACCTGTTTATATATCTTTTTGTCTCTCGCGTTTAGGAAGTCGCACCGCACCTCACTCTTTCCGCACGTCGACGCCCTGTGCCCGAACTCATTGCACTTGAAACATCGCGGGCCTTTACCCTTATCGGGGCAGTCGGTGCCTATGTGAGACTTGCTGCCGCAATTAAAACATCACTTTGTTTTACCGGTCGACTGGGACTGTGTCTTACTCGTCTGCGCCTCGGCGGTTTTCGTCGAACTGTCACTTTTCGTCGAACTGTCACTTTTTGTCGTACTTTTTACGTTTGTTTTCGGCTTTGCACTCTTGCGCGCTTCGTACCTCGTCAACTTTGCCCTCAACTCTTTGATTGAACTCGCGTCGTACAAAACTGCTTTATTGGCTTCGTCGTCCACTATTCCATCCACGATGTACTGAATAGTCGCGTCTACCTCAATGTCAATGTGACTCGCCATTTCTAAAACGCGATATACGTACGCCTGGTACGTTTCGTCGGACCGTTTTTTTACGCGGCTCAGCCGTTCGTGGATTTGCTTTGTGCTGACGGTTTTTGCGAATTCTCTCATCAGCGCTCTCCTTAACTGCGCCCAAGCCTTCGCATGACACTCAAAATTCGCAAACAACTTTGCTGAACCTCTCAATAGTTTCTTTGCGTAAACAACTTTTTGTGCCTCCGACCATCCACACATTTCCGCCGTCTCCTCGAACGAACCGAACCACCACGTAATGTTTTCGCCCTTGTCCCCGCTAAATAATTCTAAGGCGTCCTCCACGTCTTTAAACGTCAACACAGATCTTGAATGACGCGCCCCTGGTGACCGGTAACTAGTCGACCGTCGATGCGTTACCAACCGTTGATGCGTTACCGACCGGGCGTCTTCGTTGGCACTTTCTCTAACGACATCGTCTTCGCCGCCATCTTCGTTGTCACCCTCGTCGCCATCTTCGTCGTCATGTTCGTCGCCATCTTCGTCGTCATGTTCGTCGCCATCTTCGTCGCTATGTTCATCGCTATCTTCGTCGCTATTTTCCTCTTCTTCTATGGCGTCTAAGGCCGATCTCAGCCGCGCCAACAGCTCGGATTTCTTGCCCGACTTTTTCAGTCCAAGCTTCCCCAACCGGGCTTTTAATTCACTGACGCACAACACTGACAAGTCCTCAACTTCGTTTTCGTCGTCGGCGTCCTTATCCTCATCGTCACTTTGTTCCGTTGCTTCGCCATCTTCTCCTGTCTCGGCACCGTCTTCTTGCGCATCCTTACCCTTGCTTGTCTTGGCTTTTGTTGCTTTTCTCAGCCTGTTCAACAGCACTGCTTTTGTCCCGTTTAGAGGAAGTCCCATCGCACTTAATTTCTCTCGTATCTCATCTACTGTTTCACGCGTCGTACACGGCGTGACCGAATCCTCGGTAGTGGACATCTTTTCGTTTTTTATTCACCTTAGCACTTTTCAACTACTTGTCCGCTTGACTCGTTACGCCTCACTCTTTTCCTTCCGCATGCTACGCATCGCTTTTTCTCACTGATCTCACTGTGATCCCGGACGAGCCCCCAAATATGTAGGATCCATATGAGGGAGATCAGGGACGACACATAGAATGCTCTCAATTATCGACGGAGAAATATATTAGTTTATTGATACATAAAGAGAAATGAAAATAGAATAAAATTATAGACTCGAACAGAAACGCAACGATATGCTTCGCACGAACGCCGGAACAAGACTGGGCGTTGGCTCGTGCGCCACGCTGGGCCTCGTGCCCTCTCACTAAGATCGCGCGACGCTCGAGGGACTCGCTCGCGCCTCCTCACGTCACCGCTCGCAACTACTCGCCTCGGATATATATTTTTTTGAATCAGCCGGTAGCCTATACTACATATATATGTGGTTACTTGGCTGGCAAATTTCTTAAAAATCATAAATGCGAGGAGTCTGAGGCAAATATAACTCTTCCAGATTCCTCTGCGGCTTATAATGATTATAAACTGTTTACCATAATGAAAAACTATGCAAATACAAACGGCCTCAACTATCCCACTGAAACACTTTTCAATGTAGTGTGAAAATGGGTTCGGAAATTTCAAATTATTATTAAAAGCTTGCTACATTATAAATACAATTCTAACGAAAGAAATAAAGTACTGTGGCAAGAGTGCCCTTCGTTCAAATTGTGCTCCCTAGAAGCTAAGAATTTATTTATTAATACGTATATCAGAATTCGTTGCTGTTGGGAGGCAAGATTTATGAGACGAGCATTAACGAAAACCGCGGTACAATCAAGTACAGATGTTAGCGTAGAAAATAGTAATATTTAAAAAATGAAAATAACTCTTGAAACATGTATATTCATTTATTTATTTAGCATTACAAAAATGTGGTCATTTCATTTTTTTCAATATCAATATTCTAATATTAAAAAAATAACAAACAAAAAAGATGACAAAATTTTTGTAATACCATATTTTTAATATATTTCGTTTTATACAATTTTATTAAGATTAATAAAATGATATATTTCATGTAATGGGTTTTTTTGAGATTTGTTTCTGTTTCCTTATTATGTTACGTTATATGCGCCGTGCTTGGCAAAACATTCATTTTTGAATATACCGTCGTTTTGGAATGGTTTATGAGTCCGACTCGACAGATGGTGCTGAAACTCGTATATCCTCAATTTACATTGCGACCTTATGGTAGCTTCTCCTCTATCCTATACGCTTTGGGTTGCCCAAACTGTGCTAAAGTTGGGCTAAGTCAGGGTTTATTGAGGCATCCAAGTTATTTTTATCCTGGCTCACCTAACTTGTGCCCAAGTTGGACCAAGTCGGGGGTTAACTGGGCGTTTGTGCTGGTTTTCTCCAGGCCTGCCGAACATGTGCCAAAGTTGGACCAAGTTCGGATTTAGCCAGGCTCTAGATTCATGTTGTTGAGGCCCGCCTAACTTGTACCAAAGTTGGGCCGAATCGGGGGTTAACTGGGCATTCCCGTGTAGAAAATTGTTTCGGCATTCAAAATTAAAAAGAGGCCCCCTCTCGGCATCAGCAGGGCATCCGCAGTAAGGGCTTCAACTGTTAATTAATAATTGACTTTCATATTTAGGATAGAAGAATGAATACAAGTATGTTGCATGAATACAAGCTTGTTGTTATATAATTATTGGTAAATTGGTACCGGGCGACATGGTCAAGTTTTGGGTCACGCGAGCGATCGGGTCGGGTTCGCGCTTTTCCGTCGATGGCGCCACGTACCGGGCTACGAATTCATGGGCAATTGATACGTACGAGGGGTTTTTCTCATCGATCGCCATGATTGATTTTCTAGTCATTGTTCATCGCGGGATTAGATAAGACGCGTGCCGCGCCACAGTTCACAATTTATTGGCTTTTTCTGTATTATTTCGGGTTGAAAATTAAAACGACGGGTTTAGATCAATTCGGGCAAGTTCAGACTTTCTGTGTACAAAACTTTCGGGAAAATATATTCCCGATTCAACAGATATCTCGAGATTTCGGCGCGGCACGAGTCATTCTCGGTTCACGGGTTTTTTCTCGAACACTCACTGGAAACGTGCTCGGCGAGCCACGTTTTTTCTCAACGGACATTTTCACTCGGGCCATAATCATTTCGCTTTTACCATTATAATTATCACAACGAGTTAAATATAAATTTTTGTTATATTTTTTTTTATACCGAGCCTCTCTCCATGGTACGCGCTAGTCTATAAGGCAGTGCAATTCACGCACATTCGAGGGATTCTCCCGGGCTCCCGTTGCTGAGAAGTACGGAAGCTTTCCCTCGACAAAACCGATCTTTTCAGATCGCCAACAACTATGTTCACCTCGCAAATATAATATTAAATTATATTTTGTAACTTGCTCTCTCGCTTCTCGAGAGTTTTACCTAATCGTTGCTGAAAAGTCCGATAGCTTTGCGCTTACGATTGACGCGATAATTCTCGTCCCCCAATTCTCATATTAGATTAATATTCTTAATTTGCTCTCTCGCTTCACGAGAGTTTTACAAAATCATTGCTGAAAAGTACGATAACTTACGCTTACTATTAACGAATAATATTCGTTCTCGCTTCTCGATACACTCTGTTCACAAATATGTAATAGCTCTATCACAAATATAAGACTGTTCATAAATACAACGTTGTGCCACCCTGATCATTTCGCGCCGAGATCAGGCGAATTCGAAGTTTGGACAGCGAACCACGCAGAGCTCGCCGGTCTATGTTCAAGACGCGCAATCCAGCGTTCCGCCATCAACAGCTGCTGTACCAAGAATCCCTTGGATACGTTGGTTCGGCATCCGAGGGGACAGGCTTATCACCGAGACCCTCGCCTCCGCACAAAACACGCGGGAGACTGCGAAGTCTCGACTCAGCACGTGGCTGCGAAGTCATAAAAGCCAAACCACCGAGGAGCTGCGAAGCCCCGGTAATTCATGTTCCTCCTTTGCACGAGGCCACGTGCAATTTTTTCTCGTCCACTTGTTCCGTTTATAACAATCATTGTTGGTCCAAGTTTATGAGCCTATATACGGCCAAGCAAAAAAAAAGCGTTACATTTGAATACTAGCCCAACTTTGATACCCAAAGTTGGCCCTCGTTTGACTACCAATGTTGGTCCAAGTTTATGAGCCTGTATAGGGCCAAACAAAAAAGCGTTACATTTCAATATTGGCCCGCTACGGACAACTGAACTTGGGCCTAAAGTATATTGAGGAAAGTTAACTTGGCTCCTATTAGTGCTAGGAACAAATTTCTACACGGGGCATCGATATCTAGGGATGCTTCCACCATGTATCCATTTTTGTAAATGATCGAAAGTATTCTTTCTCCGCTGATTAAATAAGACTAAATAGTAGGAATGATCGGTAAATAAGTTTTAATATAAGCAATTTTAACAACAAAACATACATGTGCATACACATGTAAATACAAAATTTCGTCTGACTACAGTAGCCCTATGGTAGCGAGCCATACTCCCTGTCGCATTTTCGTTTGACACTCAATGATTTGCACGTTATCAATTCGTGGCGTGTATCAAACTGATGAACCGGCGTGCGCCAAATCATATCATAGTGCAGAGTAATTGGCTCCTTTCTCGTACCAACTATGAACGCACATACCGACCGATAATTTATCAATGCACTATTTGAAAAATTAATCGTTACGCCTTTGACATTACAGACTTCGCTTACCAAGCCGTCGGGGGCTCGCACAATAATGGAATAAAATTTCGTCCCACCTGATCCAGAAGATGTTATATAATTACTCTCTCCATAATCACTGAGTTCATCCATCAGATCGCCAAGAAGCTGACCAATCGGCGGTTCGTACTCAGTACGGTATTTTTTTGTCACATAGATACACGAGTCCGTGTCACAGTACAATGCACGTCGGACCAAGCGATCGAGATAGTAGTACAATTTGAAACGCGCCTGAGCTGTGGTGTACGCTGCAATTGCGGCATTAGCTATGAAAGATGGCTCTATTGCCTCGCGATGCAGCTACTTTTGCCCGTATCCCACTATCCTTAACGTTAGGAGAGCCATTGAGCACCAGGAAATATTTAGAATTAACGGCGGCAGTTACCAAACCCGATAAACGTACCTTAAACTGAATTCGACGGGAACTAAAATGGAGGCCAACGGGTAGAAAAGTCAGAATGGTCGCGGTGTACCCGATTCACTCAGGATGCTGGTTGTGGAGGGAGGGCGTGGATGGCTATCTAAACCTTGACTGCCCTCAATACTTTATCTGAAAATAACGAACTCGACACAAAGAAATATATGGGGCCTTAGTCCAGGCTGATGTATTTACTTAATTTCGATAACGTATAATAATCACCAAAATCTTCACAAAATTTAAACGAAATAGAACCCATGACTATTGTTCAGTGCCTGAGCGTCGTTTGTGCCCGTACCATTGCGATCTCCATACGAGCCACGCTCGAATGACTCGTGTCCACAGGGATGCCAAATCTCGCGTAGACAAGGAGGCGAGCGCGCATTATACATTTTTACTAGTCGATCACAGTCGTCCGTCTAGTGACGATCGCCGGTAACACGTGGGGCGAGAGAACCCGTGCGCTCTCTCGTACCGCGACCATAAACGAAAGAGTCCGAGCGCTCTCTAACACTACATAGTTTAGAAAGGCCCGAGTGTCTTCTCATTCTCTATGGCCTTCGTGCCGATATACACATTAGGGCCCGAGTGTCCTCTTATGTCTGCACGGGACCGAGTGCCCACGCACACATACATACCAAAGGTCTTGCACCCCATCATCATACAACGAGCCCGAGCGCTCTTCAATACTACCACAGGCGAGAGGCCCAAATATGAGCCGTTCGCTCAAAGAATGACCTAAGTCAAATTTGGTCGTTTTGAGAAAAAGCGATTTAAAGATTCAGCATTGTATGGAAAATTGTTAGGTGTAAAAATGTATAATTTTCTGGATTTTACTTCAAAGACACACTCCTGAATAAAGATTCAAGACCATAAAATCGTTGTTAAATACATTTTAACAACACTGAAATGTATAATTAATACAAAATGATTTAGGTCGTTTTTTCGGCGAACTACTTAACCCTTTCAAGCACACATTTTTCTTTACGCTAGATAAGCATTGTTTTTCGCATGCAAGTCGCCATGCTAGATCCACCATCTTGCATTCCCGAAGTCTGACCGTGAATTCGTAGTCAGGGACTACATCAACCTCCGAGTACTAATATTCACTTTTATCGAACCACTTTTTGCATTCTACGTCCACTATTTCAATTTCCAAATTTTGAGTACTGATTCGTTATCAGGTACCCCAAGAGATCCCGAGTACCAACTTTCACTGACATTGGACGACTTTTTGTATTTTCAGTCCACCATATCGGATCCGCCATCTTGAATTCCCAAATTGCGAGTGCAGATTCGTTATCAGCGATCCTGGAAACCCCTGAGTACCGACTTTTACTTCCGTCAAAGGACTTTTTGCAATTTTGGCGGGCCATATTGGATCCGCCATCGTAAGTTTTCAAATTCCGAATTCTGTCACGAATTTATTAGTGACAGAAAAGAGCAAACGATATTATCACGTACCGCGCGGGTACCACAACGCACATCAACAGCTGGAGCGCGAGACTAGAGACGCAGCCGCGCGGCGACGACTAACAACGACAATACTCTAGACGCGCAGTTTCAACCAATCACAAAAAGGTCAATAATGGTCGAAATGTTACGAAACTTAGGAAACATACTTTTAGGACTTATACCTACGCACTGGTAACTAAATCCCAAAGACGACCTAAATCGACTTAGGTCATTCTTTGAGCGAACGGCTCATATACTCTCATCTACATTCGCTCTACGAGAGGCCCAAATATACTCTCATAAAATCACACGGAATTCGATCGAATCGAACAAAACAAAAATCGCAATACGAAACGCGCGCGAGATCGCGGTGGTAGGAGCAAAATGGCTGTAACAGGCATATACGCATTCATATACGCAATCGACATATTCACGTGTGCGACACACGCTTTGATACGCTTATAAATAATCGTTCATACGTCGTGGGTTTTTATACCGCAAGGCTTTTCCCACAAGAGCTAATAAACATTCATAATTCGATGGCTCAAACGCGCGAGTTTTTTATTCGAAAAAACCTCAACCTCTATCCTTCATATTAATAAAAAAAAGGTTCAATACAAAACTACGAGGCAACTTCGCCTATGAAGAAGCTTCGACTATACAACTATATTTTCAAGAACTGACGCGAGAGGCGAAACGGTAACTTTCGGTAGCGATAACGAGCGATAACTGCGCGGACAAAAAAGATAGATTTGATCGCAGGATAAATTCGAAAACAAAAAAAATATATCCAGTAACAATACTAAAGGCAATAACGGAAATAAATTCGGTAACGACGATCCCGCCGATATCTGAAAATAAATGCGGTAAGAGCAATTGATTCGATAACTGACAAGAAGTTCGGTAACGAGAGCGAATTCGGTAGCGTGATGGGCGCTCCCCGAGCGGTGAACCGCTCGGGCCGAGATCAGCGTAGCGAGAGAGCGACTCGAGCAGGTAACCCGGTTGAAACGATAAAGAAGAGAGAAAGTGACTCGTACGAGCACGCGCAACGAGAGCTAAAAATTCTCTCTGCTCCTGACGTCACGTCGAATACGAACGCCTTATCTCGAAACCCGTAAAGTTCCGGGAAAGTCAAACAATAACGCTGAAATTAGTCAATAAAATTATATTCTCTTGATTGATAATCCAAGTATGCCGAGATGTTCCGATGGCATGTGGGTCCTGTTGTTACGATAATCGTCCTCCCAGGGGTGTTCTTCGGGTAGGGGATATCCGGGACTGACTAAAACTAAGCCTACGATAACGATGAGATCGGGTAATCCATGGCGGCGCAATCCCATCTGTCAACAGCCTTCCATACTGAAACGTATCTGAATTGGACCTCAAAACCTAACCAACCTTCTCCCATACCACCATAACAAAGCGTCGAGATATCCAATCCATCCTCTATAATTCCTTAGATTACTCTCATAAGAGACCGAGTATACGAGGTGGCTCGTTATTTCGGCTATGATCCATGGTGACTCAGTATCTTCCACGTGACTAACCCAATAAAAAACGAATGTCGATACCCAAAACGTACAATAACGCTAAAACAGAAGAATAGATAACGGAAACGGTAACAGAGACTAAACTCGACAACGGAATTACACGATAAGTACTAAAATTAATTCGAATTCATTCCAAGATCCCCTTAAAACCATGGCCGAAACGACCTGTGACGCGATAACGAAAAAATTCCGTCCCAGCCTCATTAGGTTTCGTGTAATTGATATATAGTAGGTACTTCATGATTCACAGGTAGTAGACCGGTGATCTAATGCTCAGGACTCGTCAACAGTTCCATCAATTTTTCTCGGGTGGATAGTATACCAGTTTGCAGCAAGTTTTCACGCCGACGAAATTTTTCCCAAAATAAATTTGAATACCATTTCGCTACTGAACGCAACCCGGGATTCGTGGATGTATCGTCGCGATCTAATTTAATGCCCTCAGAGCGCTCAAAGTCAGCAATATTTTAATGATCTTTCACAGCCTCGTCGGGCAAACAATTTTGGGGCCAACCACTAGCTTCCTGCTTAATTTTGAGAAATTTATTCTGCAAAAAGTCCGTCATTGCGAGTATTGCGTTCGAAATGCGCAATACTACCACAATAAATATCAGATTCCTTGACGTTTATTCGCATAACAATTCATGGAACTCGTTACGCTCACGAAAAATACGTCACTCGATACTGACCATGCAACTTGAAGCCGTGACAGACCTGACGTCTCTTCGACTTTGAGGCCAACCCGACGATACACACCGATGATCTGAGGTCCACAATCAACGATCGACATGACTCAAGACAGGAAAATCAAACGTAGAACGATTCGATTATTCAATAAAGTTTTCAGGTACTAGGGAGCCCGTCAAGAGTGACGCCCTGGGCATTGCACCCAGAAGTTGGATCTCCAGATTGGTGATGGTCTCAGAATCCTCTAGTCTCCTAGGTAGGGCCCCTCGAACCGTGTGATTGCGAACGGAAGTTGGATCACGGCTAGAGGTACCTCTTGTTAGAAAAACCGTTGCTTTAATTGAAAAAGCGTACTCTTCGAGTACGTCCTGCGTGGATTAAATTCTCCACACGTGGTGACGTGTACCAACGCAATTCAGACGAGAATAAATCTCGCACCACGACACGTCTCATACAACGTGACGAGACAAAGACGGGAAAAACTACTAGAACGACACCGAGTTTTCCTTCTTCTGTTATTAATGGTCGAACCAAATTAATAACATTCACACGGCATGAAACGTAGCTATATCGCTAATTAATTTACCTTCACTCTAAAAAATCTGTAACTTCCTGTTTGATGTTAGTCGTCTTGCTAAAATGACATAACACATAAATGTTGCTTGCCTATATTTTGTCTTCGCCTCACGAAGGCAAAATAATTATTTTATTTCGCTTGACGAAATAACATAATTTAGACCTCTTTCCATATTAATGGCCGATGATAAATGGTCACTTATTGCATAGTTATTATAACTAAACAAGCGTGTTTTGTACTCTAAGACTATTAAAAAAAAAAAACAATTAAAGGAAAAACGACAAAATTAATTTATTAGTCATGTGCTACAGTAAACAACTAATTCTTATTCCTAGCTTTCCTCACGAATCCAGATCACGATCTCTGACCTCAAGTATGGACATGAAAAATAAAATCAACAAGAAATATGTTCACGAGAAACTCGTCTATCGAGAATTAAATATTGTATCGTGGCTTCACGTGATAGAATATGGCTCCTATGATTCTCAAACGTTTGAATACATATGCGTGCATATATGTGTAAGGTATGTTGAAATTGGCGTTGAAACTTTGTCATAAAACATCACGATATTGATACTTAGTTTTCGCCCAAACAAAGTAAACTTTGGCGCGTGAAATTAGCTGACATCCTTTTATACGCACAGAATGAATGTGTGGCGGTGGGAGCTATGCAATTTTTCTACCCAGTACAAAAAGTTTGAAAAATACAATTACAACGAAGAATATTATTGGTCATCGGTACATACTTCTAGATAGGTTATTCGATGCTGAAGAGCCTCTGCCTGTGGTCAGTACCATTTTTATTTGTTCTTTGCCCTGTATGTGAAAGAGCTGATGCTGCTGAACGATACTGCGTGAGTATGCCCATAGCTGTTAAGTCTCGAGTACTACGGAATAATACCTCGAGTGTATACCTATATGTATAATCACGCTGAATCCTCAGACCACACGCGAAGAGTATACCTACTGTGCCTATAGGTATACTCGCTCTGCATTTTCAGATAACACTATATCCTACATTAAATATATTATTCTCTATGCGAATAAAGACATGAGTGAATTCTAGCAAGCCTGAGCGACAATGAAACAAGCACAGAATGGTGATGGTGCATTTTGTGCGCGCTGAGAAGTAATATTAATATTATTCGTAATATTATTCCCAGAGGCAAGTGAAGATTGTCTCCAAGTGGCTGTAGAGCACAGTTAGTTCTTATCGTTCTTAATGGATTAATATCAAAAAAATTAGCACGTGATGTCGATTAGCCAAAATAATAATATAATGTCGAGTTTTACTTGCACACCCCCCTGGCGGTTTTTACAAGGTTGTTGATTCGTATTTCTGACCATCCACCACCGTTCTCTGCCTATTATTATCACCACCTCCCTCGCGATCATACGTCTGCAGCCGCATCGCTTTTCTTCCTTATTCTCACCCTGTATCGCATTCGCCGAGAACGGAGAAAAATTGCAGAAAACCTTCCGTTGAAACAGGATGGTACCTTCCTCGTTCCCCCCTGGTGGCCACGCGAGTAAACTCAAGCGTGGTCTCCCGAGGCGCCTTAAGCTGATTCCTCTTTTGCTATGATTCAGTGGGTAAGTCAGTGCGCGGCTAAGCGACCCTCTTCCGAGCAATAAGAACCGCTGCGGAAGTCCTCCAAAGCCGCACCCCGACCACCCACCCATCACAGAAAGGTGTTTTTTGGGCATTTGGTTTGGTGGGCTCTGAACCGCCGGGATTGCAGATTAAACACATGGAAAAATTTCCAGTGGTATCAGCCGTGAGGATCAAACTCGGGTCCACTGCGTGCGAACCCAGAGCCTCACCCACTGCGCCACTGCACTCCCTGATTAGCCAAAGTATTATTCGTTTATAATTTAGTTGTGTTTATGCTTAACGCGTGTGCTCGTCTTAAAAGAAATGTTTAAAAAAAGACGGAGAGACGTATAACGATGCACGGGGTTTCATTGTATCTTCATCTATCATTTTTTTCAAATAATTTCTGTGTAGATCTCTCAAAACTTCATTCGTAGGAATATCGGCGAAATTTTGGAACGTTAATGGAAATGGGCGCGTGCTTTCAAACTGCTTCACAATTATACCATGCGATGATTTTCTTTTTCACGAATTCGGAGCAAATTTTGTTCTACCGCAACAACGAGGGACGATAGTATGAGAGAGAAAAAGCATGCGCAAAACAGAGAGTTCGTTCGAGAGAAGGAGAAAGAGAGAGAGAGAGAGGTACGACCAATAGACTTAGAAAAAACGTAAGCAGAAATATTTAATGATGATAATAACAATGAAAACAACTTGGAGAGAGAGAGAGAGATGGGAATATAGAAACCAATAATAACAATGGTGAAGATAATAAAAGTAAAAATAATAATAACTCAGCCAGAGAGAGATAGATGAGGATATTGAAAAAAAAGTAATGATCGTAAGATTAAAAAACCAAAAATAACAAAAGTCATAAGTAATAATAACTCACAGAGAGATGAGAATATCAAAAATAATAATGTGCGACATTCGAACGATTCCCCTCTGTTCTCACCTCGCCAATCCACATCACCACCTCAACACCCGACTCACCCAGCCACACGGCAAAGTAAAATCGATTAACGTGGGAAGCCGCATGGCGGGGAAGGAGTGGGGATTTGCCAGAGTGGTGCACCTACTACCATCATGTTTTATAACTTTTGTGCGAATTTTGAGTTTATATCTTCATCGATTCGACTAGAATCGTAGTAGAACTAGATTTCATATGCTTTTAGTAGATACGTTGGCGCACCGATATTATAGGCCTTAGCATAAATTGCAATGAATTTTCTTACTCTGTAATGTCATAGTAAACAACTTTAAATACAAAAAAAGTTTCATATTCATTCCCGATTTTGTTATGGACAATTAAACACAAATGAGTTTGTACCATTCCAACTCTCCCTAGTACCATAAAGTCAAGAAAATTTAGAATTTCGTGAACGGTTGAATTTCATTCAAATAATTAACATAACTTATTTTTTATTAGTACTCTAATATGGCGAAAATTGTTAAATTATTCGGCAAAAGAGGATAAAAGCTTATGACGTGCAGGCTATTATTGCATGTTGTCCTAACTGAATCCCTCGTGTAAAACGCGAGTGTTTATATTTAATTTTGTTTAGAGTATCTTTCGTGAATACGTCCCATATGAGCCCACTTCTTTAAATTTGGAAGGAAAAGAAATTTTGTGGAAAAGGGTTACTTGGATATAAGCAATTTGGTTTTCTTTGAATCATCAAAATATATTGGGTGATAATCGGAATTTAGAATTTACAATATTTATAGTTCAAAACAATACTTGATTGAGATTAATGATGGTATCTAGAATGTAATTATATAGACCAGCGTTAAATGTCTCGAATTAACAGAAAGGTTACATGATAACGTTACACTGTCGTACACTCGAACTTACAAGCGTACGACGTTAATTACTCGTATACCTCAGTTGCTGACATACGATGCAGCTGATTACTCGTACTCGTTCGTTTATTGCTGGTCATCACTCGTAATATACTGATACTCGCGGCGCACCGTCCCGCATAGGCCCAAACTAACGATATGCACTTAACACAGCTGTTCTATACAGAGTTGACTTCACTTTTTATTCTTCCCTTCTGGCGCTCTTACAGAATAACGTATGACTACATGACAGGAATTATCGTGGCGGATTCTGACAGCAAATTATTAACCCTTGCACAAATCGATTTATAAGCACAATGCGCGCTAATTGTAGACCTCCAGATAAGTGATGTAGACTTACAAACGGCGATTTTCTGAGTGAATCGTAGAACTACACCATGAGAATAATTGCCGCGGTGTGATGCGAATTTGCCGAGTTACGTCGGAATCAAGCTTACGCTATCGTGTACATCTAGAAACTAACTTTTCCTCGTTCACCGAACAGTCGGTCTCATGACCATCCAGTGTAAGAGCAAGGACATTTTTTGTCTATTTAGCAATCCAGCTCACGTAAGAGAATCCTGAAAGGCAGGTCCGTACGTTCAGTCCACGCTACAGGAGCCTTTATTCCCTACGATGAACGGTTGAAGCCAAGACAGGGCACGTGACAAAGGGACTGGATTGATACAGAATCCCGTACGTTCAATGTGATTCCAAGCTAACAGTCGTCTATAAAATGTAGCTTAATCGTAAGCATAGAAAAATATGTTCGAATTAAATGCAAACCTTGAAGTACCGATCCTCTTCTTTAACAGATCTAGAGAATTTTTGGTACATCTTACGAGTGCCTCGATGAGTTTCCAGTTGAAATACGCAAACAATTCCATGCAGTCACTGTGAGTTCGATTCCAGCTGACTCTTTTCGTTTCCTCAACCGTATCGGAACCTATTCAATAAAAAAATGTCAGTATCGTAAACATACGCGTTAGTGTTGTTCAACTTAGAGGTTTTCTTGCCGTCAAGCACATGCGTCCCCTCAGTCAAGAAATTATTTTGGACAAGGCTCCCACAAATGACAAGAAATTGGACATACTCGATGAAACACAGTGCAACAACCCTTACTAAAGCAATTCTCGATTTTTACGGGTGTGCCTTTAGTATTTGACATTAATAATGAATTATGGATGTAGACTCTGAATTTTTAGCATAGATTCTCGAAGTTAAGTGTTAATTCTTAATTTTTAATTACAAACTCTTAACACTAATACTTTCGAGGTGCCAACCCCCCCCCCCCCCCCCCGCCAGATTCGATGACCTTTGGATTATTTTAGTCAGCAATGCAATAAGGACACGTATTTTTTTAAGCGCCCGTAGCCAATTTAGAGGGAAAAAACAACCCTTAAAGTTCTGGGTGCCACCTGGTAATTACCGAGTTTCTGACGAGCAGTGCTCCGATTCATGAAAACAATTGCAAACTTTCTTCTGTTACATAATGAAACTTTCACGTTTATCTTCCCATGCGCCCTTGATGCGAGGAGATGAATTACGTTTCATAACGTTTATTTTTATACATTTTTTATGTAAAAAAATTGGATTATGGACCAATTTCAATGAAACAAAACCAAATTAAAGCGCAAAAAAAAATTTCACTTTTTTTCAACACATCAAAATAAAGGGGCGAATGATTTCACAGATCTAAATTCTATTCCTTTTGCACTAAAATTATTTCATTCGATTGTAAAATGTTTCTAAAGGTCAATAACGGAATTCACATGTCCGAGATTCCGTGCAACCTTGTCCCATAAGGGTGAACTATCCCTCGTAATTATTATTTTTTTGCCGTCACAGAACGAATGATCGTTCAATTTTAATAATACGAAAACCAAGTTCGTCAACAAAAAATGAACAAATTTCCAAGAATGTCGAAGCACTGTATGACAGAATTTTTTAACTTGTAAATCATAGGAGATAATACATGAGATTTTCTAGAACTGCTTAAAGATATTTTGACCATCGATGAGTCGCGATCGAGCTCGTCACGTCATCTACCGAGTTCCCCATTCGAAATAACTCATATTACCTATATATGGCCGAGTATGTGCGCTCAGATAGGATAGGTAGGTCATAATGTGTCAGACTCATATCATTTAGGCTTTTCCCTACAACGCGAGCAGCTTAATTAGGGGCTATTACTTGGCCTAGTCCGCGCCAAGTCATCTCGATAATTGAACGTCTCGTACAATCGATAATTCCCGTTGTGGTAAAATGTTATAATATATCGCCATATATTCATCGACCTATGTTATTCATCTATAATTTTATACTGATCATCGAAACACGCAAGCGTGCCACTCTTAGAAGGTATTGTTTCGAGACTAAGCTTAATTTGACTTGTAAAAGAATTCTATCGTGTAGTCTACGTATCAACGCTCCCGATGTAATATTGTGATTATTCCAGTAACCAAGCGTGACTGGGTCATTGCATCACGCGTAAGTGACACTATTTTCATTATTTTTCTCGCTGTCACGATAATTCAACTATGTTCGTTGACATTCGTCATCTCATCATACGATCGTGAAATTGTTCCAATCATTGTTCTTGTCGCGGCGGAAATCAATTGGAGTCCACGAGATTCGCCATTTACGAGTATCGAGACCCGCTACGCAACTCACGAAGAGCCCGCGATAAGAGAGAGAGAGAGAGAAAGCAATAATTATTGTGCGCTCTGGATCCAGGTCCCCTCAAGCGCCAGCCAATATACAGAAGTTACAAACACGATACAATGTGGTGTTCATTGCATACTATAAAATTAGCAAACAATTCAATTAACAGACACATTATGTGTATAGAATTAGATATGAGCATATAAATGTATGAATAAAAAAAGAATGAGCTAAAGTAGCAGGTGATAAACATGACGATTTGTAGCAAGGAATGATAATGTGCGATTTCTCGAGAAAAAAAGAAACTAGAGAATAGACTATAAAAGAGAGAGAGAGAGAGAGAGAGACAGAGAAAGAGAGAGAGAGAGAGAGAGAATAGAATATAATAGAATAGAATGGAACGTTTTTTTATTATACCAGGGTGGGTACCCCGAAGTATAAATGAGCAAAGAGAGTAACAATCTTAGAAAATAACTTAATGCTAGTAAACAATAATAGGCTTTTAAGAGACGTAGAGATATTAACAGTATGACCGTGTAACCGTGAGAGAATACAATTATGCATCTTAAATTAAGTTGAGGTTTATGAAGTAAATTACTCAATGCAGCGTATAGAGCAAATGCGAGAGTAAGTATATGAGAGAGTAAGTATACAGGTTCAATACGTTAGGCACTTAGATATAATATAGTTTTTTTATCTTTATTTTATTTTATTTTATGTTAACCTTATTTTAACCTTACCGTGAACTAGGCTAGGGCTAAGTATTCGAATAATGATTTTTTAGAATAATGATAAGAGAGAGAGAGAGAGAGAGAGAGATAGATAGAGAGAGAGAAGAGCATCGACATAGAGCCTCGCCTCGTATACACAGAGATTCGACCATCGTCTTCCGAATAATCCAATAATTCCAATAATTCCAATAATTCCGGTGAAAGTCACGTCATAAAACCTTTATTGAACATTGCGTCTCGATTTGCCGTAATTTTCTGACAGCTGTGCCGTAATAGTCGCTGGTATTCTTTTTTTTTAATTATTGGAGTAATCATTTACCCATACTCTTTCCCCTTAACAAATGGGACATTACGTGACGCTTTGCGACTTAGTGTCTGTTCCAATTGTGTTTTTTTTCTATATTATCCGATACATTGGGCTTTAATAAATAAAGTTTTGTTCGTAGTTCACGTTTATGCATTATCCACGATGGCAATCGACCGGTAGAGCAATGCTCAGTGCTTCTATAGTCAAATAGGAATTTATCAACTGCTTCGTTGAGTTGCTTGCCGGCTTTGATCATTTTCCTAACTTTGTCTTCAAATATGCCTACAAAGTTTTCTGCGGCGCCATTTGTGGCTGGGTGATATGGTGCCGAGAATGTATGTTTTATTCCTTTTGATTTTGTACATTTTTAGAATTCGCTACTCATATGCTGTCTGCCATGATCGGTCACTAGATTGTTCGGCAACCCGTGTCGCGCAAAAAGTTGTTAAAACTGAGCTATTGTGACGTGCCGTCTTGCCATATACCCATTTCGCCTATCTGCGGCGCGGGGCTTGACACTGGGCACCCATGATAATGATAAGAGGCTCATCTTCAATCGTGGACTCAGACGGCGGCCTGAGCGTGCAAACGAATATGTCGCACGGACAGGACTGCAGACTGGATTATATTCGTCCCCACTTTTTCACCTGTCGATCGTGAGATTTCCAGCGAAGAAAGCGCAGATAAGGTAGTCTTGGAGAGAACAGGATAGCGTAAAGCTTGATCTAGGAGCAACTTCGCTCTAACGCTTCACATAGTGACAATCATTCTCAGACGGTAGTTCACCGATTCCTGTGAGATTCTGCGCAATTCGTAATCAATACTTGAAATATGCGTTGATACATGGGTATATTAATGGAGTTAATTCAACTTTACAGAATACATATACAATTACAATAACTCTGGAAATTTATATAAATTCCTTGAATTTCTTGAATTTTTCAAATTCGTTCGATTTTCTGTATACGTGAATTACTACAATCAGTATATATCTACCTACGAACTCAATTACCGAGGAATAATATAAAAATGCTCTAAAACTTGTGAACGTATTATTATATGATTCAACGGTTACATACAAAGTCACTGAAATGACCGTTCTAATGATAAAATTGTCACTAGCTATTCTAATGATAAGATTGTCAATTGCTATTGGTTGAACTACATTCTATATACTACATACTACATTGGGGCTATTGGTTGAATCTACAATTGTAGGTTGGTTGAACCTACACTTGTAGGTTCAACCAATCGCTATGATCGGACCTGTGATTGAACTACTGGAAGTGGAATCACAGGTCCAATCATAGCAATAACAACGAAGAGTTAACAAAATAGAGATGGCCTAGTTCATTAGCAATAGATTCTCAAGATTTGACCTTGATCCGACCTTGAGTCGGGCCTGATCAGTTCAAACGGTCCTCAGATTTGGATTCAGGGACCCCAAAAATGCATAGATATCTTGGTTTACTTCGTTGGCAATCGATTCTCTAGATTCGACCTTGATTTGACCTTGAACCTAACGTGATCAGATCAAACAGACCCCGGATTCGGATTCAGCGACCCCAAAAATGTATTGATAACATGGTCTTGTCTTTCAAACATCCCACTTTTTTTTGTGTGCCTGTGAAATTGTTTGACCTTCGTATGACATTTATAGGTCATGTACAAAAATATCTATAAACGTATCTGAATGTAGAATTTTCCGCTCTTTCAGAATCTAGGATCAAAAATGAAGTTTTTGTGGAAATCGAACATTTGACCTTCAATTGACCTTGAACCTAACGCGATGGGGTCAAACGGACATCGGATTCGGATTCAGCGACCCCAAAAACGTACAGATATCTTGGTTTACATCGTTAACAATAGATTCTCTAGATTTAACCTTGATTTGACCTCAAGTTTGGGGGTCACCGAATTTTTTGACCTCAGATTCAGATTCAGCTTCGAAAAATACATAGGAATACCATGGTCAGTCCCCAAAATCACGACCTTTTTTTTTGTGGGGCTGTGAAATCGGCGGCTATAACACGGGAGCCACTCGAGGTGTGGTCTATCTGAAGCTTCAATCGTTATTTAACGAAAACTCGGTTCATCTCTCAGAGTATATTCTCAAGACACTCACTACCACGCTACCATCATTCTCCACGGCATTACAATCACGCGATCTCTTCGAAAATGTAACACTCTCAGACAAGGGCTTTCTCAAACAAGGACCCATCGATGCATTAATCGGTGCGGATACATACGGGAAAATTATCGAGCCTCAAATCGTCAAATCAGATTCAACTCAACTCATCGCACAGCAAACAAAATTCGGATGGATGATATCAGGCCCAGTGAACGGTAACTCTCGTCAAGAACGAGTATCGCTATCAGCTGTGCGAAGCGGCGGAACGGCGGATGATCAACTGAGTCAATTACTCAAACGGTTTTGGATACAAGAAGAAATTTCGACCACGGCAGGCTCGGAATGGAATCCAAATGATTTGATATGTGAACATCATTTCGAGAATACACACACAAGGGACTCAACCGGTCATTATATCGTTCCGCTGCCATTCAAGGATTCACCGTCGTTACTCGGCGAAAGTAAACTGACGGCTCTACGTTGTCTTCGACGAATAACAAAACCGTTGTCCACGGAATCGGCATATCGGCAACTGTATACGGAATTCATCAAGGAGTATGAATTACTCGGCCATATGGAGGCGGTCATTGGCCACTCGGAAACAACAGTGGCGGTATATCTCACGCATCATGGCGTACTCAAGGAAGAACGCGTGACAACAAAACTCCGAGTAGTATTCAACGGATCAAGCCGCAGTTCGACGGGTGTATCTCTAAACGAGATACTTCATGCGGGCGGCAAACTGCAGGTTGACGCTTCGGATGTCCTGATCTGGCTGCGTCGATCACGTTGGATTTTCGGGACGGACATTGAAAAAATGGTCCGTCAAATCAAAGTACATCAAGACGACTAGGATTACCAGCGCATTCTCTGTTTCAACGAGGACGACAAAATCATCACCTATCGGCTTACCACAGTCACATACGGGTTGATCTATGCTCCATGGCTTTTTCTACTGTCAATACAACAACTAACGGAAGATGAAGGACATCGATTTCCTCTGGCTATACCATCTCTCACTGAAGGTCGCTATGTGGACGATATATTTGGCGGTTCGGACACGAGAGATGGTCTCAAGGCAATCATCTCGGATCTCATCGGCATATGCAACGCGGGCGGGTTGAACTTCTATTGCGGGTCTTCTATTTAATAGGGCGGGTTTCCATTGCAAAAATGCAGCTCAAATTGTCCAAAATTACTCAAGGAAATGGATTTACATGCCAGCTCAGAGATTACGGTCTCCCTAGATGACGCGGTGGTAAGTGTTCTCGGCATGTGTTGGCATCCGCTCTCGGATACACTGCGGTACAAGTCAAAAAATTACAACTCAGCAACTTTTACCAAAAGAACGTTGCTATCCGAGATCTCACAAGTGTATGATCCTCTCGGACTTGTATCACCGGTTGTAATCAGAGCCAAGCTTCTCATTCAAGAGTTATGGCTTCTCAATGTCGGTTGGGATGAACCACTCACCTCGGCTATTGTCAATCAATGGCAAGAATTTCGCAAGGATCTCACTCAACTCGATCAATTGGTTATCCCTCGATGGCTGCAACTCTCATCCACGAACACGGTAATGCAGCTCCACGGATTCTCGGACGCCTCGACACTCGCAATGAGCGCTGTCGTATATCTCAGGATAGAACATCAAGGTCATCCAACTACGGTTTCTCTCGTCTGTGCGAAAACAAAGATCGCACCGATAAAACGGCTTACTATTCCAAGGGTGGAGCTCACAGCGGCAGTGATGCTGTCTCAACTGATAGCCTACGCAAAGAGAATGTTGGCAGTAGAGAGTCTACAACTCTCCTGCTGGACTGACTCTACTGTGGCACTCGCGTAGGTCACCAGCCATCCGTCAAGATGGAAAGAATTCGTGCGAAATCAGATTGCAAAGCTCCAAACGACGTTACCTCAAGGACAGTAGCGTCACATCAACGACAAGGAAAACCCGGCGGATTGTGCCTCACGAGACATCGCTACCTCGGATTTAATCTCTCATCGTCTCTGGTAGACCGGCCCAGCGTGGCTAATCAACCAACCAGAGCATTGGCTTATATCTTCGGTTGATCCTCCGGCGGATGTCATGGTTGAAGCAAGACCAACTACGACAGTATCAACGGTTACAATCAAGGCAACGACATGGCATTTCGTCGAAAATTACTCGAGGTTATCAAAACTTATCCAGGTAACAGTATCAGTCTTTCGAGCGATACGGCGTTGGAAAAGACAAAAAACGTACGAGTCTTCAGTTCTCGATACACAAGAACTCGAGGAAGCTCGAATCTTCTGGCTAAGGGTCACACAAGACCAATCTTCGGTTCTCTCATCAAGATGCTCAAGGACGGTCTCAACATCCCCATATCGGACCTAATTTCAAGGTTAACACCTTTTGTGGACGCTCAAGGACTTCTTCGCATCGGAGGTCGATTAAAATTCTCGGATCTCAGTCCCGAGGAGAAACAACCGGCAATTTTACCTCGAATCTCTCGCCTCACGACGCTCATCATCGATGATGCACACAGACGGACATTTCACGGTGGAACACAACTCACCCTCGCATATCTTCGGCAATCATATTGGGTAATCGGCGGACGATCATCAGTACGCTCTCGTATTTACAAATGCGTGACGAGTGCTCGACAGCGTGGACAGCGGGAAAAACAGCTGATGGCTCAGCTTCCTGCATCTCGGATCACACCGTCTTGTACCTTCCTCCATGTCGGCGTGGACTACGCCGGTCCATTCACAATCAAGACGTGGAGAGGGTGAGCGGCAAAATCATACAAGGGCTACATCTCGGCTTTCGTGTGCTTCTCTACGTCGGCGGTTCACCTGAAGCTCGTGACGGATTATACATCGTACGCATTTGTCGCTGCGTACATACGGTTCACGGGTCGACGCGGAATCTGCTCGACACTCAGCAGCGACAGAGGCACAACTGTAGTGGGAGCGGACAAGCAACTACGGCAACTCTTCAATCAAGCTTCGAAAGAGCATCACCATCTCTCGGCTTCTCTCGCCTCTCAAGGCACCAAATGGATCTTCAATCCGGCGGCAGCCCCTCACTTCGGCGAAAAATCGGAAGCAGCGGTCAAATCGGTCAAGCTTCATCTCAAACGAATCATCGGGGACTCAGTCTTGACTTACGAGGAATTTACAACCCTCTTGGTTCAGATCGAGGCCATATTAGACTCTCGACCGCTGTGCCCACTTTCCGATGACCCAGATGATCTATCGGCTCTTACACCCGGTCATTTTCTCATCGGAGAGTCTCTCATCACGGTTCCAGAGCCAGAATGTACCACGGATAATCTCAGTCGGCAGTCTCGGCGACAACTCATACAGTCAAGGGTACAACTGTTCTGGGAGAGATGGTCTCGGGAATGTATACAACGTTACCAAGCTATCTCAAAATGGCGGCATTCCTCAACTCAACTCAAGGTCGGCTCCATGGTTCTTCTCACGGACGAACGGTTTCCGTCCTCAAGGTGGCCATTGGCACGAGTTACTCGGCTTCTCCCAGGATCTGACGGTCTCGTTCAAGTTGTCGAACTCCGTTTATCCTCAACTACACTCATCAGGCCAGTGACCAAACTTTGTGTCTTACCAATTGACACTCCGGATACTTCATCAACGGGTTGATGAAGTGCGGGCGGAATGTTGCGGATAGAATCTAGTTTTGGTATCGGTTATGCCATCTGTCTTTTGGTCGGACAGTTCACTCGGACAGAGCATAGCCAGGCCTCTCCTCGCTCACGGTTACCCCCTCTTTTTCTCTATCACAGTTTTTTCTCTCAAGATTTGGCTATATTAAAATCAGTTCAACTCCGGCGGTTATATCGAAAAGTACGGCTACATCAACGTTCGGTTTCTCTCGTATCTCGGCTACATCAACGCTCGGCTTATCTCTTAGCTTGGCTACCTCAACGGTACAATTAATATCTCGGCTTTTCTATCAAATCGGGTATTCTCCGCACGTGTGTCTCTCGTCGGATATTTATGTAAAATTTACACGGCAAATAAATATACAAGGCTTTTCTCAAACAATCGGTATACGTGCAAAGTGTCTCTTTCTTTTCCTTCGCGAAGGAACACCGTGCCTTATCTAATTCTTGTTCGACACCTTAGTTAACAACCAAGATCCCTCATACACATACTTAAGGCTATCTCAAACAATTGAACTCTACAGAATACATATACAATCACAACAATTCTGGGAATCTATATGTATGTAAAAATTCCTTGAACTGTTCTAATGCCGTCGATTTTCTGTATACACGAATTCCTTCAACTAGTATATGTCTATTAACGAACTACTTTAAAAAGAAATAATATTGAAATGCTCTGATATTTGTAAACGTACTTTTCATGATTACACAAATATTAGGTTACACAAAAAGTCACTGAAATGACCGTCTTAATCATAAAAATGTCACCGAAATGTTCTCATGCTATATCCGTATGTATGCATGAATTTTGCATTTGGATTTTCCAAATGTGTTGACAACATATGTCCTATCTCAATGATAGGAAAATAAATATAAATTTGAATTATTCAAATGATATACATGTTCTGTGAATCTTAACTGATTCAGTTACTATGTATTCATCTGTCGAGTCATCTTACTTCGGAGATTTTGTATCAAATTTTCTCTCATTGAGATAGGACATACGTTCTCAACATATACGGAGAACCCGAATGCAAAATTTGTGTATTTATAAGGATATAGCATAAAAACATTTTGGTGACTGTTTATGAATAGAACGGTGATTTCGGTGACTTTTTGATTAACCGTTAAATCATATAAGAATACGCTAACAAATTTCAGAGCATTTCGATGTTACTGCTTGGTAAAGCTGGTCGTGTATATTATTTCAATAATTCAGAGATTTCGTATCAATTTTCCTCTCATTGAGGTAGGACATACGTTTTCACCATATACGGAAAACCCGAAAGCAAAATTTGTGTATGTATACGGATATAGCATAAGAACCTTTCGGTGACATTTCTATTAATAGAACGGTCATTTCGGTGACTCTTTGATTAACCAGTAAATCATATCAGTATAAGTTAACAAATTTCGGAGAATTTCGATGTTATTGCCCCGGATAGCCGTTCGTGTATATCATTCCAATAATTCAGAGATTTTGTATCAATTTTTCTATCATTGAGGTAGGACTAACATTCTCAACATATACGGAAAACCCGAATGCAAAATTGGTGTATGTATACGGTTATAGCATAAGAACATTTTGGTGACATTTTTATTGATAAAACGGTTATTTCGGTGACTTTTTGATTAATCAGTAAATAATATCAGTATACGTTAACAAATTTCAGAGCATTTCGGTGTTATTGCTTGGTAAAGCCTGTCGTGTATATCATTCCAATAATTCAGAGATTTTATGTCAAATTTTCTCCCATTGAGATAGGACATACGTTCTGAACATACACGGAAAACCCGAATTCAAAATTTGTGTATGTATAAATATTGTGTATTTGTGCCCATGAAAAGAACTGACCTAATTCCGCGGTACATTATCGCATGCTGCGTAATGCATAACGTTTGCATTTCACGGGGTGATTTAATCGATATTCCCATCATCGTGCAAGTTCGCAATAGACAAGTTGCAGATAATGATCGCAACGTAGGGAACCTTAGGCAAGAAGGCATCGAAAAACGAAATGCCATATCCTATGCATTGCGCCATCCATTAATTGAATAGAGTAAGAACCATTTGTATATTTTTCAATAAAGACCTTTATTTTTTAAATACAAAACGTAATAAGAGCTATTTATATCAGTCTTTTTGTTCCCTGCGTATTCAAGATACCCACTCAGAATCAGTCAGCCGAGAACTCCAAAATGCAGATCAAACTACGTATAAAATGATACATGAAACATGTGAACTTACGCAAAACTTCTGCACTTTATAGCTCGAAACCAATTTCAAATAAAGTTAAAATCACAAACGTGAAACATGAATTCACGTAACAGGTACAGTACGTATTGCAAAACGGTATGAAATTTTACATCGTTCTAAAATACTTGAGTCAACTTAATGCGTACAATACGTATCTCAAAGCATATTAAAAATCGAAATTACAATCGGAAATTGCACATCAAAATTATATAATATTTTAGTAAACTTAACGAGCACAGTTCGTATCTCGAAGCAAAATTAAAATTATAATTATAAACATGACATATCTGAGTTCACGCAACAGGTACAGTATTTATCGCAAAACGAGATTATATCGAATGTTTAAAATTTCTAATACGTAGACGTACTATCCGTAAAAATCGTAGACTTCACATTGAAAATTATATTGAGGGAATCAAATGCTTGCGGGTTTGGGGACCATTGTATTTTCTCAAATACTCACGATTTATCACACTAATAACTATATAACGCACCCCATATAAGCGGAAGGAAAATACAGCTCTCATAAAATAAAAACACGAAGACAAATTCAACGATATAGGAAAAAAAAATGCAATTGATATTTTAGGAACTGAAAATGACTATACGCATTTCCATGTAATTTCACCTAACCGGCGAAGGTCACCTACGTCGATCGTTGTGTAGATTTTTTTCTGAAAAATGAAAACTACTCTCCTTGAAGTTTGGATTGATTTTCGTGGAATTTTTGCCATTTTTCAGCATTTATCTTAGCGTAACATCTGAACGAATTCAAGATCCATAATGAAAACTTGATTATAATGAGTCGACTCTAGAAAAAAGCTTCGTACAAATCGAAGGTGTCGCACTTCGAATAATATTAATTAATATTTTTAAAAAATGGGATAATTCATAAAATTGACACAGGTTACTTGATCGAAATAAGGCAGAATAGGTGGACATTTTTTTCGGTGATAGAATCTGGGAAAAAATCTACGCAACGATCGGCGTTGGTGACCTTCACCGGTTAGGTGAAATTACATGGAGCCCACGATATGAAAATGATTAGTTTCACCACTAACTTCTTACTACTTTGATCTACACTATTTGTTGAATAAACCATCATTTAATCACCGGAGATATTAGTTTTATTCAGCAAATTTATGAGTAAAAACAATGGTGAAACTAACCTATGTACTATTGTTCAGGTACTCGCGCATGAGATCTCGCAGATCTGCCATAGCATTGAGCTTTTCTGTGTGTTGAGCGTCTCGCGTGGCGGCTCGTTCTTTTTTATGAGTCAATAGATCCTTCAAATAGTCGGCCTGCTTGGATTTTGCTGTTTCTGAAAAAAAATTCTTACAATTCATGCGTACGTACAGATAAAAAACAGTTAAATTCTTTGGCATCCGTCTGAACAATCCATGAAATGAATCAGCTAATTTAACTTGATTTATTCAAGATCACCAGAAGAGTAGGAAAACTTGGCTAATGGCTTACTTGGCTTTACAGCTGGATCCTTTGAATCGTCGCAATGAATATCGTCTGATCCGGCAGTTGAAAGCGGTTCAACCCAGGGTTTTTTTTTTTAAATGTTCTCCATATCCTATAAATGTTAAGTTGATATGGCAATAAAAAAAATATCAATAAGCAAAGGAAGTATAGATGAGAATATTGGCATCTTACCTCAAAATACTCCCAGTGTCTTTTACAATTCCCAGATTTGTTGTTATGGTCTCGGACGTTCTTGTAAGTTCTTTTTAATGACTGGAACTTAGAGTCACACTTACGGCCAGGTATGATAGATCCCTTCTCTGACATCAGCATTGATATGTGCTCCTAGGCTTGTTTTTGAGACAATCTGCTGTCTGCGAACAACGCTTCATTGTCTCTGTATAAGTCAATCAAGAGACGACTCTACGCCTTCGACCAATTGTACATGCCTATAAATATTGAAACGAATACTTCGATTATAAATCTTTACGGTGGCATCATATTTTGTGTTTTATTAAGCGGAGACTCTGGTCTCTGGTGAAATAAGAAATTCTCGCATTTTTGCATCAATTTTCTAAAATTTGGACCATTTGTTTAAAACCCAAACCTAAACCAGAATCTTATCCAAATTCGAGTTCAATCCATCAAGTAATTTTACAGTTATAAATATTTTCCAAGATTTCTTCGAAAATTTTTTTGCGCATTAGGTTCCATCGTAGAAAGATGCAATTTTTTCGATAGACTTATAGACCGGGAGCCCATAACACTTTTTCCATGTCTCATTAGTTCAGGCTCAAAACTACCTTAGATTCCATAAATCTGTGTCCAGCATCACAAAAATCGCATCGCCGAACAAAATCAGCGGACCAAAGATGCTGAACCGGCGAAATCACATACAAATATATATCTATATATTCAAATTATGTACAGATATATTTTTGTATGTGATTTCGCCGGTTCAGCATCTTTGGTCTACTGATTTTGTTCGGCGATGCGATTTTTGTGATGCAGGACACAGATTTATGGAATGTAAGGTAGTTATTTTGAGCCTGAACTAATGAGACATGGAAAAAGTGTTATGGGCTCCCGGTCTATTACTATCATGCACTGAAAATTGCCAAAATGAATTTTCGATCAAAGTTTTTAGTTACATTGTTGAATTTATTAATTTTTGTTTGTAATTTAGCACGAAAATTTCACCGAAGTCTCTTCTTAAAATATCAAAACTTAGGGAACAGTATATAAAGATTAAAATAAATAAATCAAAATTGCATGTCACCCTTACCATCATCATCGGTTGCATTTTGGGTTGCTTGTGCAGTTTTTGGTGCCGTTCCGTCTTTTTCCTCCTCTGGTTGTGCTGAAAATAATTATTTACCAGTTACAAGAAGTTCGTGGCGATATAATCAGAATTATATTTCAAGTACCTACCTGTCTTTGAAGTGGCAATTTTCGGAGCAATCTTTATTCCAAATTTTCTTGTAGGCGCTGCAATGTGGAGAGGTATCGGTCCAGTAGGTACAGCGGGTATGGTGGGTACTACTTCCAATGCAGTGGCTTGAGGGGCTACGATAGTACTCGTTTCCCCAACTTTGGCTGCTGTGGCAAGAAGGAACGAATAACATACATTAATACATGTAAAAAAAATTATAAATTCAACACGGCGCACTGAATATAAATTGTCACACTATTCACCTTTAACTTTCGGTGGAATGGATTTCGCGTAGCGTAATAATGCGCTTGCAAATCCTATGTCTGAAAAAATAAAAAAATAAAAAAACACGTAATATTATTGACAACAAATATTCAAGCACTTTTTTTAAAAATCTGCTAGAGTACGTCCAATGACTCTTTTTTAATATTATAAATACGTAGAACCTAAAAATAAAAATACCCAACTTACCGATTTTTGCTTTTTGTACATCTGGACTGCTCAGGCGTAGTGTATACGATTTATTTGATTCGGGATCAAGCAGAGTAATTTCCTCGAACTTGTCCATCACTAACCAACCATGCACTAAGCGGTATTCGACAGGAATGAAGGTTATGTGAAGGCATGACATCAATGGCAATATCCCGCCAAATATCATAAATCCCCCCCCCCCCCCCCCACCCTTTTGACGCCATATTGGTTTCACTGCAGATGCCTGTGGGTGCTGGCCGCAGTAGCCGCAGTGCGTACTACGTCATCAAGCGGACGGATTTGATGACGTCATAGAAGTTTTGCAGCGCTGCCAGTACTTGCAGTGAAAAAAGGAACATGCCCTTGATATACTCTAATGGTTTCTATGTACATGGAAATTTTGTATGAGTTGAAGTTGTCTAAATATATAATAATTACATAATCATGATATATAACGAAAATAAAATGAAAGATATATACTAAGGCTCCCGTCTTTTTATCTCGCACCCTATAAATAAAAAATCTAGCACCTGTAATCTAACATCTATTTGGTTGTAAATGACCGGTTATATTCTTTTGTAACGGTAAATTTACGAAAAACAATCGTGTGACCGGCATTTTTGCATCTAAATAGGTGTACTGTTCTTTTTTACAGTAAATTTACCAAGGAAATGCTGTAATCGTCACTTCACAATGCAATATTTTATTTTAAAAAATGACGTCCATACGGTAAAAGGTATGATGGTAATTTTACTGGATCAGAATTTTACCGTATTTCAATATCTCTAGTCGGGAGTTATAAACACTGGGGCTTGATTCTTGAGTCTCCGCTAATGGTTCTCCTAAAGCTAATTTTCTGCGAAATGCGATTTTTTCAAAAGTAAGATTTGTTAATGAGACTTATTACCGTTAATGTTTATGCGTGGATAGAATCCACTGCGAGAATTGGATGCAGTAGATGGAATGGATGATTGTCTGAAACTCGAAAATTTTCCTTAAATGATGTAGTGAATGCTCAGAAAGTCACTGAAATGACCGGTTTATTGAAAACAAAAATGCTATAAAAATGGTCGAATACGTCAAACGTACGTATATGTAAATTTCGCATCTGGTTTTTCTGAATTCATTCTGAATGTACTTGCTCAATGAGTGGAAATTTTGTATAATTGCCCTGAATTATACATAGTATGTTATGTAGTCACATTGATGACTGTACATATGGTACGTACAGTCAACAATGTAACCGCATGTCATAAAATAATAGTATGCAATCGGGTCACATTGATGACTGTATATATGATATATACAGTCACCAATATGACCTCATTGCTGAATTATGAAAAGTCTAAATTTAGTATGCTATGTGGTCACATTGATGACTGTATATCATAATATATACAGTCACCAATGTGACCACATGTCATATAAGAATGGTCATCAAGAGGGTCGATCCACAGTAATTTTGCAATAACTCTGGAACGGAGCCGAAAATTCGAAAACGGTGTTTAGGTGATTTTCCTCAGACTAAAACCTTCATGTTTCAGCATTAAAAAAAAGGGTCATCAAAATGTCCAAATGCCATATATGTACTAGGAGGGCTTCGCCCCCCCTGCGCGCTTTGCGCGCCAACCCCCCGTCTTGTGTTTGTGTCAGTGGTTAGAGAAAAATATTCTGGAAAGATGTTTTGATAAAAAATTGTTTATATTCGTGTTTTTTGGGTTTGGGATATGTTTGGGTTGATTTTGGGTTTGATTGAAATATCGACATATTGATTTTTGACACGGTTCGATGTATCGAAATATCGATTCTTGACACATTTCGATATATCGATAGATCGATTCTTAAAACGCTTCGATGTATCGATATATCGATTCTTGACACAGTTCGATATATCGATATATCAATGCTTGACGCAGTACAATTAATTGTAAATCATGTTCAAAATCTTTAAATGGACATATTAATATATCAATTTATCGATTTTAGACACGTTTCGATGTATCGATTCTTGACATGATTCGATATATCGATATATCGATTCTTAACACGATTAGATATATCAATATATCGTTTCTTGACACGGTTCAATATAACGATGTATTGATTCTTGCGATTCCTTTGAATTGGGTTTTTTTTATAAGTGTAAGATTTATATTGAATATTATATTTATATGTGAATATTTATATTGACACGGTTCGATTATATCAATACGGTTCAGTTTATATCAATGCTTGACGCAGTACAATAATTCAATTTATCGATATATCAATTTATCGATTATCGACACGATTCGATGTATCGATTTATCAATTGATCGATACTTGACATGATTCGATATACCGATATACTGATTACTGACGCGCTTCGATATATCGATTCTTGGCGCAGTTCGATACATTGTTTCTTGACATGATTCGATATATCGACATTTTGATTGTTAAATTTCTTTGGAATTGAAATTTTTAAATTTTATTTCAAGTTTTCTTTTGAATTCTTCTGAATTGAAATTTTTTGTGTCAAAAATTGTAGATGAAAATTTCTGTCATAATTTATATACGAAAATTCATATATGTTTGGGCTGGGTCTGCGTTTATGGATATATCGATTTTATGGCTTAGGGTTTATGTATATCACTCTATATTATATAAAGATATCGCTGCCGCCGCTGTTTCAAAGCTTATACCGGTTGTCCAATTTAGAAAGGATGACCAAGAATCAAGCTTATAATGGGTGTCCAATTTGAAAAGGATGACCAAGAAAGGAACTTATAACGGGTGTCCAATTTAAAAAAGATGACCATCCCAACCCAACGAAAATCAAACCTAACCTTACCCAGGTTACCTAGGTTACGTGGATTATGTATGTTACCATGGTTACCCGGGTTATCTTGGTTACAATGGTTACCATGGTTACCATGGTTACTATGGTTACCATGGTTACCTTAGTTATCTTGGTTACCATGGTTACCATGGTTACCTTGGTTACCATGGGTACCATGGTTACCATGGTTACCTACGTTACCATGGTTACCATGGTTACCTTGGTTACCTTGGCTACCATACTCACCATGGTTATCTTGGCTATCATACTTACCATGGTTACCATGGTTATCATGGTTACCTTGGTTACCATTCTATTATAAAATTGACAACAATCAATGGCCTAAGCTACTGGGGATAACAAAAAAAGAAAAATATATACCACCCCATACATGGTATTATTATAATTCTTTTATAATAGTTCGATTGTAATTGTCCCCTATTTTTATAACGTGAAACAAATATAGAACGATCGACCGATGACGAAAAGGAAGAGCGAAAAAGAGGGAAGCAATTCTAAAAACGAAAATGGAGACGGTAGCGGACGTGGTGGAAAATTTATGTGTGCTTAAACTGGGCTTAGATAGTTATTCAAACAAATTAGATAGTACTGTTAGACACCCATTAATTAAGGATGGCGCGGAAAGGAAGATCAAATATATATATATATATATATATCGGTAGGTGAACACTGCCTATTTATTCTCTGATGCAGTGTCGAGGCGAGTTTACAATCGTCTGACTCGTACCCTCGACGTTCAATATGTTAGCACCATACCCTTTAGGTGGGGGATACCATAGTCTCCCTTCTTTATAATGTGACAGACTTTTGTGATTACCATATATCTTATGCTAATCTTAGGTACTATTCTAACTGTAATTGCGACCTCGTCTGCAGAACGTTTTTTGTTTCGTTCTTCTTTTTTATTCGCTCTGAACGTCGCACTTGCGGCGCGGGTACTTCATTTGCTCTCGGACCTACTACTGATTTGCCACTGTTTGGCGATCGCTCGATCAGCTGGTCGACGTGACGTTTCCACAATCTCCCTTCGCTTACTTCGACCTCGAACATACGCCCGGGTGTCATTTCGTTCCTGATAATCCCAGGCGTCCATCCTTCCTTCCCCCCCTGGTAGCTTCGAGCCATTACGCTATCTCCTATCGCAAACTTGACTACCCGTACCCCTCCCCTATTTCGCATCATGCTTTCTTGTTGTTCCGTTATGCGCTCTTCGACTGCTGGCGGGCGCAACAGCGACATGCGTGTCCGCAGCTCTCAGCCTAGAAATAGGCTCGCTGGTGTTTATATGCCCGTAGCGGCATATGGCGTACTTCGAAAATCGAAAAGAAATTTTCGCATCGATACATATAATGGGAAACCCTCCTTCATTAAACACTTTGTTTTTCTTTTTATCGTGTCCACGAAATTCTCCGCTGCACCGTTAGTGGCCGAAAAATAAGGGGGTGTCATGCTGTGCTTGATTCCCGGTCGCGATAAGAATTTTTGAAAATTTTGTCCGACAAACGTCGAGTAATTATCTGTGACCAAATGAGCGGGGAATCCGAACCGGCTGAAGAGATCGTCAAACGTCGCGATCGTCGCTTCTTCCCCCATACTCGACATCACTTATGCTTCCGGCCACTTCGAGTGACTGTCTATTATAATTAAAATTGTTTTTCCCCCTAGTGGTCCTAAAAAATCGGCGTGAATACGGTGCCACGCTGTTGTTGGCCAACGCCAGGGTAGTATCGGTACCTTGGGCGGATTTTTTCGCGTTTCGAGACAGATTTCACATTTTTTTGTAATTGATTCGATGTCGCTATCGATCCGTGGCCACCGTACGAATGACCTAGCCCACTCTTTCATCCGCGTCACCCCAAAATGACTCGCGTGCAATTCCCGCAGGATTAATGTTTTTAAGCTTTCTGGAATGACAACTCGGTGTCCCCACATAAGGCAATTTCTGTCTACAGTTAACGCATCTCTCTTATGCCAAAAACTTAACATATATTCCTCTTTCGGTTCACACTCCGACCAACCATCGACGCAATTTCACATAATTTTACTAATTTATTTATCTTCTTGAGAGGCTTTACACACTACTCTCCAGTCGAGAGTCGCAAAGTCGACCTCCTTGACGTGGTTCAGATACGTATAGTTAATGTCGTTCAAAATTGCAAATTCTTCGTTTTCCTCTTCCTGACCAGATATAGGCATCCTACTGAGCCAATCTGCGTAATTGAAATTTCCCTTGATGTGTTTGACCTCATATGTAAACGGCATCAAGAAGATCGCCCATCTCTGCAATCTTGCCGCCGCGATTTCCGGCACAGACTTTTCCGGGTGGAAAATTCTCGTCAATCCCGCGTTATCTGTTTGTAATAGAAACTTGTGACCCCAGAGGTATTCAAAATATTTTCGTACCCCAATAATAATTGCTAGGCCTTCTTTCTCAATATGCGAGTAATTTTTTTCCGCTGCCGTTAATGTTCTGCTTGCGAAACAAATCGGCCTATCTAATCCTTCTGGGTCTCTGGGCGATAACACTGCACCTACGCCATACGGGGACGCGTCGCAGGTCAATACGATCGGTTTCCTGGGATCGAAATGTATTAATAACTTCTCTGACATGAGCTCGCTCTTTTTTTTTTTTGAAACTGTTCATGCATTCAGGCGTCCACTCAAATTTTCTTTTTTCTAGACACGCAAATAACGGTCTGAGCTTCTGTGCCATGTTCTCGATAAAACGGCTATAATAGTTAATCGATCCCAGGAAACTTCGCAATTGTGATTCGTCTTTTTGTACCGGCGCTTCTTTTACTACTTCAACTTTTTTTTTAAGGGCTAAATTCCCCATGCCGTTATTCTATATCCTACGTATTTTACCTCATTTTGAAAAAAATCGCATTTTTCGAAACTAATGTGTAACCCACTGTCCTCTAAACGCGTCAGCACCTCGCGCAACCGTTTAACGTGTGTCTCGAAACTTGGCGTGGCTACCAATTTGTCGTCTAGGAATACAATCACTCCGGTTATTCCCAACAATAGGGTACTCATCACACGCTGGAAAGAGCCGGGCCCCGTAGCGACGCCATAAGGTAGACGGTGATATTTGAACAGACCGAGGTGCGTACTGATCACAACTAATTCTTGGCTTTCTTCTGACAACGGCAATTGTTGGTAAGCTTCCGATAAGTCCATTGTGCTAAATATCTGCGCGCCTCTAACAACCTCAAGTATTTCCTCTAACCGCGGTAAGGGGTAATGATCAACTTCTAGGAATTTATTCAGTGTGACTTTATAGTCTCCGCATAGGCGTATCGCCCCCCCCCCCTTTTTACTACTGGCACTACAGGTGTTCCCCAATTGCTGAACTCGACTGGCAAAATGATGCCACATGTTTGTAAACGTTCGATCTCTGTCTCGACACCTGTGTTCATAGCTAACGGAACACACCGCGGCTGGATAAATTTCGGTGTCGCCCCCGTTTTTAATTTCAACGCCAGCTCACCTTTCGTGAATAGCCCGAGGCCTGGCGCAAAGACCTTGGGATATTCTCTTTTTACTGCGGCTAACGCGGCTACCTTATGCGATTCCTTTTCGCCCTCTTCGGTTACATTATTAAACGTCAGCGGCCACATTTTTAAATCAAGTAGCCAGTTTCCCCCGACAATTGGTGGTCCTCCGTTTCTCACAACATACAATATTTGATTCGCTTCCAAACTCTTTCGTTCAATCTTTACGTTAATGTATCCTACTGCCGCTATCGGTTTTTTACCATGTCCGCAAAGTTCTCTATTCGGGGTATTTAGCGTTGTGCTCGAGAACTTTTGTTTATATAATTCCATAGAGATCGCGGAAATCGGCGCGCCCGAATCAACTTCCATTTTCAACCATACTCCATTAACCTTAATTGTCTCTTCCTGCGGTGCTACTACCCCTTCTACTTCACCTGTTATTATTTTCTCTTCCATCATATACATATATATTCCTTTTTCTTCTTCTGTGTCCGGGCACTGATCGCTAGCGAAACGCGGATTTTCGTTTAACATTTCGCTATCAGCTACCTGCTCATCGTCTACGAAGTTTTGATTAACTGCTGGCAGTCGGTTTCTGCTCCTCGCACACGTCTTATAGATATGTCCCTGTTTCCCACACTCGCTACAATATTTAGTTCTTAAACTACACTTGTAACTACGGTGGCCCCTTCCCCCGCAGCAATAACACTCGTCATTCGCGTGCGACGATCTTGCTGGCGTGTTAGAGCCCGATGCTTGGTGTTGAAAATTTCCCCTTCCTCGTGTTGTGCCTCGTCCCTGGCCGGGACCCCTCGCTCGGTTATGTGACCACGGTGTGTTGTGGAATCCCTGCTGCGAGCTGCCGCTCTGCCCCTTTCTGGCTTCCCATATAGCATTTACGCTTGGAACCTCGGTCGCCTCTTGTTTTGGTTTTTTAGGTGACAACAATCATTCGGCTTTTGAGTCGGCCATCTCGATGGTTTTGGCCAACTCGACAGACCGTTCACAACCCAAATCCGGTGATTTTAATAATTCGTAGCGTATAGTTCTTGAATTTGTTCCCGAGATCAGTTGCTCCTTTAGCTGAGTTTTTGACTCTGCCGCTGCGAAATTGCATTTTTGGGCTAACATTCGTAACGCTTTTATGAATTCTTCTATGGACTCCCCTGGTTTTGCTTTCTCTCTCGAAATGTGAACCTCGTTAAATGTACATTTTCTTTGGGCTCATACAGTTCTTCTAATTTTGTTTTTAGCGTTGCGTAAGGCATTGTTAACGGATTCGTTGGGGCTACCATTGCTTTGAGTTCCTCGTAGGCTTCCGCGCTTAACCGTGTTATCAACAATACCGACTGCTTCGCCTCGGTGACATCGTTCAGGATGATGAAAGCCTCTAATTGATCTTTGAACGTTTCCCATTTTGCTCCTTTTTTGAACGGTTCGATGGTATTTGCATTGAATTGTGCCATTGTTGGGTTTACTTGCACCGTTTTTCCTGTTTCTTCTACCGTCTTTCCCGCGCGACTTCGCACTGTTTCTATTAAGAGTTTCCGCACTGTGTCTAATTTTGCCTCCTCTGGAATAACCACCTGGAATCGCGCCCAAATCGCTAATAGTTCGTTTTTGGAGTACGTTTGAATCCACGCGGTTTGTCCCGATTTCAATTTATTTTCAACTTCCTCCCACTTTGATGACTCTGTGTCCCCTTTTATTTCACTTGTCGTTTTTACACCACCTTCAGCCATTTAACCATTAGTTTATTTTAACGTTCACTTGGTTCAGTCGTGGATCCCATCCTCGTCGCCACTGTTAGACACCCATTAATTGAGGATAACGCGGAAAGGAAGATTAAATATATAGATATATATCGGTAGGTAAACACTGCCTATTTATTCTCTGATACAGTGTCGAGGCGAGTTTACAATCGACTGACTCGTACCCTCGACGTTCAATATGTTAGCACCATACCCTTTAGGTGGGGGATACCACAAATACAAAAACATTTAATGGAATTATTTAAGAACATTTAATGAAATTATTTAAGATCAATTATTTATTTGAGAAAATTTCAATACATTGTAAATATATTGTAAACCGTATATAGAAATGTCCTTCCCAGGTTTTTAAGTTTTGGTTTTCCCTGGGGCATTGGGCAAATGCCAGGACATAACTGAGAGAAATCTAAAACAAAAAATAAAAATTTTCCTCAGTAGATACGATAAGAATTGTCATGTTTGGTTTCGATTTGGGTTTTGGGTTTTGGTTTGAGTTTGGGTTTAGGTTTGGGTTGGTATAGGTCAGGGTGTATTCTTGATACGGCGGCGGCGGCGGTGGCGGTGGTGGCGGTGGTGGCGGCGGCGATATATTTATATAATATAGAACGATATATATTAGAGTGGTCCTTATTTTGGTCATTTTCGAATTTTGATTGCATCCTCTCGTAGAAGGGTTCCAAATAATTGAAAACAAATATCCCTAAAGTTTAAAATTTTTATCTGAATATTAACACATGCCCCAGAGCTCCGGAAGTTTCCCTATTTGATTAACATTACGTTTTTACTGAAGTTCATTCAAAAATCTGCCACACCGACAATAAGTACGAGAAAAATCTAATTCTGGTTAGACTTTTTTCAGGAATCCCGATATTATTTTATCGAATTTTGAGAAATTTAAAATTCAAAATGGCGGACCCAAAATGGTGGCTTTAAAATTTCGAAAATGCTCAAATCCACTCAAGGGTCAGCTTGTAAAGGTTTTGGGGGTCGCTGATGTTAAATTTTGTGTCGAAAATATGAAATTCAAAATGGTGGACCGTGTGTATCGGGCTGGGAAGGGGATGTCAGGATTTAAGGAGTAGGGGCGAATAACAGGACTCTAATATTTGCTCGTGCAAATCTAAAAAAACTTCAATTAATGTTGAGGTGGTAGACACCATTGTAAAGACGGCTGTCTTCCCTCGTGGTACCATATGCATCCTTTTTTAGACGACGCTATGGGGCTGCTCGAACATCGATCTATCACATTTTCCTTATTACTAACTTGTTACTGTTACCTCGACCGGTGCATCATTGGACGATGATCACAACTTTCAGGGGCTTGCATCTGGGTTTATGGGGTATCTCGGGTATGGGTGTCTCTGGCGTGTGTATGTCTCTGGCGTGTGTGTATCTCTGGCGTGTGTGTATCTCTGGCAAGGGACATCGGGGTGATTGGGACGACCAGCATTTCCATAGCTAGTTGAGCCATGGGTTCTAAAATGACTGCTTCAGTTACGGCGGTCTCAGTCTTGGGCATTGGGGTCTTGGTGTGGGCAAGGATTCATCCCTGGCGAGGAAAGCACAATTTTCGAACGGGGGAAGCACAATACTCAATACCCAATACTCAAAAAGGGGAATCAAGGGGATTTACAGGGGTTCTTCTTAAACTCTTAATCACGGGTTTTACAGGGTGTCTCTGACATGACAAGGAATATCCAAGATGAGTTCGGGAATATTCTTTCATTCCCGATCACCTGAACAAAAAGGGTTTCTATGGTTATTTCGGAAATTTTCTTTCATTTCCATAACCAATGACATGAAGGATTATACCAAAGGGGAGGGGAAATTCGAGGATGGTCCTAACACTCAAGGGGAAACGGAAAAGGGGGTGATTTTTATCACAATACTCGAACGGGGAAATCAAACACAATGACTCAACGCTAACTCGAACTTCAAACTCGAAGATCGAGGACTCCAAAACAATAACTTACCTTGAATTTCGGTGACCCGAGTCATTCGGACTCCGGGCTCAAAACTCAAGGGCTCAAATTCTCTAATTCTCAAATGAAACGTTTCGTGAAATTCCTCAAGTTATTGTCGTAAGGAATTCACGATTTTAATTAGATTTATTTTATTTATTATGATGTTTTGTGTGCTCGTCTGTCGTCCCGTTGTTTTGTCCGGGCGAACAGATGGTTCGGCACAGGCCCGAGGTCAGTGACGTTTGGCATAGGAGATAGGTTTGCCGAATTGATTTTATGATTTTTATTGGTTTTTCGGGAATGCCTCAGATTAGGTATTCGATTTATTTCCCATTGCCCATGGATGACCTGGGGATAACGTGACCCTTCATCATCGGCGATAGAAAAGTGGGCCACTTAAAGAGGGGGAAGAACCTTGAGAAGCAAGGTTCTTCCTTAAGGATAAGAAAACTCTAATCCAGCGGTAACTGGGCAGTAGGGAACAGAAAGGCAAGAGTGAGAGGTACGATTGATGAGGAATGAAACGTATGGCAAGTGATTCTATGTTGTTAAGGCACAGTCCCTGTTCGTAGATGTGACTCGGATTTCTTAACGTCCTCGTGCGTCCGTCCGTCTTGATTGTTTCCACACGATAATTATGAGAGTTACGACTGTACTCGATATTGCGAGAGTCGATATGCGAATTGCTTGTCTCGAGACACGATGTCTCTCTATTATGATCTGCCTGGTTGCCTGTGTGAAAGTTGGTATGTGCGTGTGCGTGTGTGTATGAGTGTGTGCGTGTGTTTTCCAAAGTTTTCACGATACTTCCGATCGAGACGCGATTGGAAGCACAAAAAGAAAAAAAGCATTCGCTGTAAGATAGGAGAATGACTTTCTAGTTGTCGGCTGACTGAAATTTAAACGTTTTCACCAGCGTCCTGGGAGTGGAAGGCCACTCGCCCAAATTTAGATGATTCTAACGATTCTCAATGCTTTTACACTTGATACAGACAGATGGTCGGAAAGATTCAAGAATTGATGATAATATAACACGAGGATGAGTGAAGCTTATCACTCGTAGAGGGTTTTCTCAGCAATGCGCCTTCTTCCTTGTTCCCGCCCTCAGCCACAGTGCTGAGGGTTTTTCCAAGGAATCCGGTTCCGTACCTCGAGGTTCATTTTTCTGAGACGTTCAACTGGTTAGCTATCCAACTTCCCGACGCAGTGCGGGGGCTTCAAGCAAACCAGGCTCCCTATGACCTGAAATCTTTTATTGAATAAGAATGAACGAGAGCTGTGATTTGCTTTGTCTTGAGAAAGACAAGCAAGTACGTTATAATAGATTCGCCCTGAAAAGGACAAGTCAACGATGATCATGAAGAGCCTTAAAAAAGACTATTGGAGATAGTTGAAGTGCAGGATGTCGTTCGATTCGTAGTCTTTGATGCACCAGATGTAATACGAATTTGTTGAGAATCTTGGAGAGTGATTACACGAAGTGGATATCGAAAGTTGACGAGATTACGTCGTAGAGAAAGAATGTCCAGAAATCGCTTGACGCGAATAATGCTCACCGATAACGTTGATCAAAATGAGGACGAGGCTTGCTCGTCATGCTCTTAAATACTTTTCCATGAATAACCGGCGCCGTGATTTGATTGGTCGAAGGTTTTGTAGTAGGGCAATTTTGCCAAGCTTCTAGAGCTTTTGCACATGGTACGATGGTGACGTCATGGGCTTCTCGGAAGAAGCGATTCTATTTTGGGATTTCGGGGAATCGCGAAATTGATCAAATATGATTATAAACGATGGATGATGAAATGTGCTATATTTTAACGGTAGACTGCCTAGTCTGTCCCGTTACACAAAACATAAGCCGGAATTTGATTCACGGAATCAAAATTCGGCATCTCGATGGGCTTTTACTAAAAGCTCTGACCATAAACCAGAACTTGGGTCTCACTGACTGCAAATCCGGTATCTCGATGGGCTAAGGTTCTACTTGGCGGGGGATAGTACAGGGAAAAATTCAGCTGGAGCTGGACCATGGGCTAAACTTGAATATAGGGGAGGTTGCTAGGGTGCTAAGCACTCTGCGGGATTCTCCAGGCGTAGCTGGACGCACACGGAGTGACTGTACGGGAATAGGGTGAGCGAAGTACTGGGACTAGGTTGCTACAGGGATAAATGATTCTCAGGGATTTGGGTGATCTTGGAACAAGGGTTGGTGAGGGGGGTGGTGCGGATTGTATGCCGGGTGAGTCGGAAGGGGTTCTTGGTTGGGTGTGCGGTCTCGACAGGAAACGTCGCAATACCGGCACTTCGTAACACGGAGTAGGGCAAGGGATGGGATACGCCATGAGTGGACGTATTGTTCCTGGATCGGTCGGAATTGTTGGCTTTACTCGTCTGGCTCGTCTTCTTTTCTTTGTCACCGTCACCCAGGGCTTATGGCTCCCGGATTCGGGTGCGATCTCGTTACTATTTGGGTCGTGTGTGGAATGGGGAGGGGTTGAGTAGCGGGAGGTAGGGGATGGGATTACTTTTGACTTTGGGTTTTCGGACTGACTCGATTCGCAGCTTTGGCTCGACCTACTCGTCACTCAAGGGCTCCGATACTCGTCATCGACTTTCTCGTGTCGCTGTCCTCGAGCTCGGAAGGTGTTGACTGCGTCTAATATAAATTTTTTTCCTGCTTCGCCATTTTCTGTGGCGAACTGCAAGCTCGAGGACATCAATTCGGTGATTGCTCGGTTGACTTGTGCTTGGGATATCTCGTGGGAAGGTGCTGGGGTTTCGGATTCAGGGTCGTCAGGGTGAGGGGGTGGGGACTCACGCATTGGGTCGTCGGGTGGAGGGGGGTATTCGTTAGGTAAGCTGGGTTTTCGTAATTCGTCTAATCTTTTCTGAATTTCAATATTTACTTCCATCCCTTCGACAGACTCGTTTTCCGTGACTGGCTCGGGGAAGGGCTTGATGTACAGGACTTCTCTGTCTAGGATTTTGTCGGGGGTAAGGGAGGACTCAGTCGCAGTGTCACTGTGATCTCGGTCCAGAATAGGGGTTGGGACTGTCTCGAACTCGATTAAATCTGTATCGGACGTCTTCTCGTGGGTTGTGAGGGAGGTTGCGGTGCTAGGTTGTTCATGGGAATCTGCAGGAAGGGAGGGGAGTGATTTTGTCGAATTCGTCTGCTCCTCTTGCAATCTTCTTTCTAACGCGGTCATTTTTCCGATGCAGTCATCCTCGGGACTTATGGGAGTGTTTATAAATCTGTTAAGGGGGGTGTGGTTGGTGATGAGGGACGGAGTCCTTTGCTCGTCCCTTGCGACATTCCATGGGGTATTTACATGAGGGCAGCGTCTGCGTATTTCATATCGGGCATAGCGATCGAACAACTTCTCCGTGGTTCCTAATATGTTCAAGCGCGCGCGAATGCAGCATTGAATCACACTTCAGATGTCGTGGATTTATTTTACTTCTTCGCGTATCACCTCGATGGCTTCGATTATCTCGTGGGGAATTGCGGGGGATTGTGTTGGAGGTTGAGGGGCAATTGACATGCGTGGGACTGTTGTGGTGAGATAGGTGGGGGTGGTACATGATACTAGGGTCACGGTCTTTGGCATGGCTGTTTTCGCTTGATTTTCGGGGCAAGGGAAAAGCATTTGAAACAAAACACGAAAAAAGTGATTAGCTAATTCCCGTTGTCCTCGAAATCGGCAAGAATTTAATAATCTCGGTCGTAGGCGTACTCAATTCAAAGAAAATTTAAGGAAGGGGGAAAGAGATGAAAAAAAGAAAAAAAAATAAAATATCAAAAATAAGCTTCGAATGAAAGGGTTCTTTCGCGTGAAAAGGGAAGATCCTAATTATGGCAATGAAAAGAAAAAAAAAAGTAAATGGGCGGAAATAAAAGTAAACTTCGAAAGGGTTTGTCTGGGGTTGAAATAAAAAGAAAAATTCCAATTATCTCTGAGGGAAAAATGGAGATTGACAATAATTCAATTCACAAGGAATTCTCAATACTCATTATGTTTCCCACTACTAATAAGTGAGAAAAAAAACAATAACTGAATGGGGATGACTCTTAGACTGGGCTGACTTGACGGAGCGGGACTGAACTATATGGAGCTTTTTTATCTGTCGTGGGGTATCTGGCACGAACGGTGAGAACGGCTAGATTCGTTGGGCTATGACAGGTCACACGGAATCTAAAAAAACAATAGGGTGTGTTGGGACAAAAAAATAAAAAAAAAAGTAAAATGGCAAAACACAAAAAAATTCAAAGGGGTATGCAGTGAAAATTTGTAAGGGCTGCGCACGCGAAGTTCTCAGCGTGGCGCGCACACGGGAAATTTTTAATCACGGTAATACTGAAAAAATATACTGGCAAAGGGGGGAATAATAGGGGCAACGGCGATATTGTGATCACCGTCGAACAACTACACACAATGGCGACTTGTCGCAAACTTTCCAAATATAAAAGAAAATGTTTACGAGCAATAAATTTCGATACAAGGGACAATGGTCGTCTCTCGCACGAATACAACTTGGTCACAAGATATACAAAGATCTTAACCATTAACGTTTGGTTCACAAAAAGAAATAAATTCGAACTATTGTCAATTGGGAAAAAGAGAAAAAAAATATATAATTCGGGAGGGGAAATTCTTAATTTACCGTAAATCGGCAAAATAAATTTTATTCGAGGGAAAAAACTTCGATTCGCGAAAAAAAACGAAATTCTTATTCAACCAAAGCTCGAAGAAAAAAAAGAAATTTGAATTTGGAAAAAATCTCAATCAATGCCGAAAAAGAAAAAAAATTAACAAAAAGGAAAGATTCGCTTGAGCAAAATCGATTTCAAATAATTAGCAAAAAAAAATCCAATTTCAGGAAGGAAACGAAAAATATACTTTGTTTCAAATGATTATTAATGCAAATAGAAAAAATCACTTAAAAAGAGAAAATTCTTCAACAAAGAAACCAAAATATCGCTTCGAAAACGAAAAGGAATAAATATAGCTTGGTTATTCTGCACAGGAACAGACTATTTGCTCGCGGGAGAAAGAAAAAAAAAAACGAACGAAAATATCACTTCACAATAATAAGATAAATAAGAATTTATTTGAGAGATATCACTCAAAGGGAATTAATTCTCGTTCGGAGAGAGATCGGTTTGCTACACAATAGCCCACAATAATATTTGCTCGGCGGCGTAGTAACAGGAACACACAGAAAAAAAATGTATTATTCGCAAGAAATGTGAGCGCTCGATCGACGAGCTAAGCACCAAGGCGCGCGTGTTGTATGGCGACGTAGATGATAATTTTGAGTTCGATTACTCGATCACGGGAGGGCACAAAAATTTTAATAATGAAAAAATTTTCCTGACAAAAATTATTTTCCGGAGCCCCACGTTGGGCGCCAAAATTTGTCACGGCCTTTCGAACTTCAGCCGGACGATAACCAGGCGAACCCGGGCTTCGTATGGGGAAAAACTCGGGGAACTTTGAGAAATAAAAACGAGGTGAAATAGGAATAAAAAAATGATAATCTCCAATTTATTCGATAACGAAAATATAAATGATTTTGTTGGGCGCCAGCCATCAGTACGACGACAATTCTTTTACTCAATACAAAAAAGGGGTAATCGTGAACAAATAAAAAAAGGAAAAAAAAAGTAATCTCATTAATCGGGAGAATCTCAGGGACGTGAATTTACCGGCTCGCAGGCCTCTTAATTATTACCTGTGTCGGGTTATCGGGAAAATGCGATATTAATCGGACTTAAATACCACGGAAAAAAATACGCAATTAATAAAAAAAGCTCGATCGGAATGAGGGATCGCGCTATATCGCCACACGCACGAATTATACAATACAACAGGGAATAAGGCACGCGGACAATATGGCGAACACGTGCTTTCGCGAAAAATTACTCAAATTGAAAACAAAAAAAAACAATGAAGCTCAGAAATTGTAAATTTACACGATCCAAAAACTAAATAAAAGATAAGGTAATGGAACGAACTCACTTGAGATACTCGGGGACTCGATTGTGTCCTCGCTCGGCACGCTTGAATTCTCAGATACTCGATTTTTCGGAATGGCGTGGATCTCGCTCTTTCGCTCTTTATCTTTCACACAATACAATAACTCGCTCTATATGGGACTCGATATAATTCCACTTGATTAGTCGGGGGCTCTCGTCGAAGTAATTCTTCTTCGTCGTCTCTCTGCTCGTGAGAATTTCGGAAAAAGGGTAATTTGGGGGAAAGGGCATGCGCGATGGAAAACTGGGGCATAGAGGGATCGAGGATCGATAGATTATTGGTGGATTGGGAGCTGACGTCACGAGTGCGTTGCGCAGGACAGCAGATCGATAATCGATGGTCCATGCTGTGCTGCCCTCGGTGATCCATGACGCAACTCCCGCTCTCCTGGCTAATGATTGTACCTGGACGACGACGAGGGTCCTCTCTCTCGGCAATTATTGGCCGTTGGTGGCTTACAGGGCCGGCGATGCTTCAGATAATGTATCCTGATACCACGATTCCTTGCCTCGCACGGGATAATTCGTAACGAGGGAGTTCACGAGTGCCAGACAATGTTCCTGGTGACGGTTGAGGTGAGGGCCATGATCTCGCCCGAATACGTCGTTGTTATCAAGGGTTCGTTTGACCACGTGGTGAATTCCCTTACCTACCGTCACCGTGCTGCTATTTCCTTTTCCTTCCCTGTGGCCACGGCGATGTTGACGATGTGCCTCCTGGCTCGTCGACCGGGTCTCCGATGATGTATTTTTCCCGATCCTGGGACGGCTGTTCGGCGGCGAGGGGTTACGTGTGGCAGAGGGAAAGGGGGGAGGGTATTCGAGGGTCAATGGCATAGGAAAGGGATCAGCTATGCTGGCTCGTAGGCTATGGATTGGGACGACGTTGGTGGTAGTGGAAGGGGGAGAGAGACGACGAGGGACGCTGGTAATACTTTGGCTCAGTATGATATCTTGTATTCTATATTATTCTTAAAAGTACTATACGTGGGGATTTTCATGTGGCGACGGACTTCGACGGGCTATTTCGAGCACGTCTTGTGACGCCGTGTCACAATATATATAATATATATTGTAACATTATCGAGATTCGAGAACTTACAGTCGCGCGTAGAGACACCAGTGACTGTTGACCAGTGACAGTGAACAATATCTCGATTGTTGTCGCTCGGGAGGCGAGCGACGAATTTATTTTTAGATATTTTTGTTGATGTGTCGGTCGTTGACCGTACGCAGAGTTCAAGTATTGGACTCGAAAGAAAAAGCCGGGAATAAGAGGATTTTGCTTTTATTTTGCATCGGCTGAAGGCCCAAGAATTTTTATGTGTTTTTTCGAGATGGCCTTAGAGTGCTAACCACGACTATGAGCACTAGTGCTGCGCGTTGGTTGACCCTTCATTATCGGCCATTGAAAATTGATTGGGGGTCCAAGTTGTCTCAATTCCAAGAAGCTGAATTGAGCTCTTTTTTTTACTCTCGAGAAGCGAGAATAAAATGTAAGGAGTCTACATTTATGTATTATTTTATTCGTAATGTGTCACGTTGCAATGCGACTGAAACATTGACAAAAGGGGAAGCTCAGAGGTTGATTTTAAAAAAGGTAAGTTAGTGAAAGGAATGGAGCTAAGTTGAGTGAGTTAATAGATCAGTTAGATGGGTCTCCCAGTTAATCACGAGGAGAGGAAGAGTCCAGTTTGTTCTGTTGGTGTTTGTCGCATTCGTTTCGTCGAGTCACGTGAGACGCTTGATCGGTCGCGATGAACTTCGACGAAATGCGTTGGTAGACGTCGCCACGTTTAGAGAAGTTATTTCAGAGTCGGCATACTCGAAGAGTACGTTAACAGTTTTTTATGTAATGGGTTTTACAACAAGAATTACCTCTCGCCGTGATCCAACTTCCAGCTGCAATAGCTGGGGCTTCACACAGTTTGAGGGGCCCTACCTAGGGCTAAAAGGTATTCTGAGCCGATCGCCTGTCTCAAGATCCAACTTCTGGGCGCAATGCCCAGGGCTTCACTTGAGACGAGTTCCCTGGTATCTGGAATTCTTTATTTAACGAGAGTTGTCAAATGATTCGTCTTGAGAAAGATGAATCACGGTTACGTTATGGCTGAATCGTCTTGAAAAAGACGATTCAGTGGTTGATTCGAATCATCTTTAAAAAGACGATTCAAGAGTGAGGACACGATGAAGATCGCGTTGTTGTCGGGTGTGCCTTGAAGTCTAGATGAGACGTCGGGTCTCTCCGGGTTTCAAGAATGGTAGAGATCTCGAGCTCATGTCGCGAATGTGCGAACACGAGGATTTAGTATTCTTGGCCGAGAACTCGTTGATTCAAATATGTCAGGATACATCGAATTTTCGATCGCGAACTTACAATTGACTCTCCAAGGAAAAGCGAAAGAGAGAGAGAGATTTTCGCCGGGATTACATGTTCTCGATGATAATAAACACGCTTGATCAATGGTGCTGTTACGTGCCGCGAATTTCGAGAATTTTGCATCGATTCAAGATTTGTAATATCTTGTAATTCTCAAAAAATTTAATACGAGGAAAGGGACCCGGTCACACAAGAGGAACGTTTTTTTTTCCTTTGGAGAACTCGGATAGTTCGGGCTGTCTTCAATCAAGCCGTCGACACGAATATGGTCTCAAGTGATCATAAATTATCGAGAGGTGACGCCATGGCGGCGTCGATATCGCAGCTCTTTATAAAAAATCGTCCAACATCGGGCGTGAAGAAAAACATCCGTTGATGCTGGAGAAATCTTTGGCCATGGCATCAGATTACTCGGAAGTGGTGGGCCTTTTTGCACAACGAAAAGCAATGTCCATGGGACACTAATACAGGCCAAGTGCAAAGTCTATGCCTTCGTGAGAGCCACAGGCGGTCTCTTTGAGTGTGCGTGAAAAGAGTGTGCGTGAAAAGAGTGTGCAAGAAAGACAGAGAGACAGAGCGTGTATGCCTCATCTAAAGCTAAGTGACCGGTGATCCTCTTTTTCCTTATCCCCGAATGAAGGCTTAATGAACTGAATTCCCGAAAGTACGTGAGTGAACGGATGTAAAAATATAAAATCAAGAATGAGCATGGGTACCTGTGTCTGGTCATCGGTGATGGTAAAGGTGGCGGTGGATTTTAGATTATTGCATTCAAATGTTCAATTTTAATTTGAACTAGGTCGGGATTTCCATGAATCGAAATTGGTCGAAGAGAAGAGAATTCTTTTTTGAATCTTTGTTGTTTTTCTTTTTTTTTTTCTTGCTCCGAAATTATGGGAGGTTTTAGCCTTGTTACGACTTTTTTGGAACGGCGTCTGGAAAAAGTCATCGGATAATTCTCATGGGCGGTCTACATGAGCTCTGCACGTGATCGATAAATTAACGCAGTGGTCGAGTCAAGGAGACTCGATGGAAGAAAGATTTCGACGAAGCACCCAATCATCGACGACCAAAATTAAACATACTTTTGAGAATATCTGTTTATGCTTGTACTGTTATTGGACTCCAATTTAATAAGAACTGAATGTTCATGCTGCACGAAAAGCATGCCGAGTCTATAGCCAAAGAAAGAGAGCAATCAGCGCTTTGTCCCAAGTCCTGGGATTCAGATGGCGTATGTCCCATCGACATCCGATTCCGAGCTCTTGCCTGCGAAGGAGGGTCGACACCTAAATTCAACATCAAGTCCAACAAAAACCCCAAAAGCGTAGCAAGCGCATTATTTAATTAACGTTTTTCTTTTAATTAACAACGACCAAATTCAAAGATTTCAGGAGATTTCGTAATGCATGGATAAAGGTTTATGTGGAAATGAAATTTGTGAACGAATCCTTTTTCCTAATATAATAATTGAGAGATTGATGAACAAATGTTTGTGTGACAGTTGCGTAATTATAAAGTATATTCTTCCTGTAATGACAAGTAAGAGAAATTATGAAGCCGGAATCATAAATTGCACAAGATCCGGAGTATATAGATAGAATTTTCAATTGTTGTAACAAATGTAGAATCTGAATAACTGGTTAATAATTATGAGAATTTTGAGTAGTTTGGATACGCTAATAGTATATTATTCACTGCAGGGCAAAAAAAAAACTTTTTGCCCTGTACTGAATACGATATTTTACACACCAAGGGAAATGAAGTGGTTTTCCCTCCTGGTGCAGGGCAATAAACCACGGTTTATTTCCGTGAGGTGTATAAAATAATTTTCTTTCGTATAATTATTGGAAAGATTTAATTCCGATCCAAAAGAAATAGCATGACATACACCATTGCATCCGAACCTCATCCGCATGGTAAATGATCAAAAAGAAATAGATATGAATAGAGTGAGAGGGAAGATCAAACGAAATCCAGAGCGAGAAAAATACAGAGAAACAGAGGAGAAATTGTCACCAAACGAGAGTACGAATGAGAAAAGACGAATGGATGTGTATGTATGTGTGTGTGACATCGAGAGCCTATGACGGGTCAACGCGTGGCCCATAGGAGAAGTTAAATGTAAGCATGGAGAGATGAGAAGGAGAGAGTGCCCAGAATGAAGAAGAGGGGCTTACTCCTCCGCTGCACAGTGATTCCAAATCTCGAATTGCTGGCCAAAAATAGAAGGTATCATCGAATCGTGATCAGATTTATTACTCGGAGGTTTTTGAGGTCGCTGAACACGAATCTGAAGTCAAATTTCCAAAAAAAATGGCGACCCAAAAATGGCGGATAATTTTATTCAAACTTGAATCAATCTTCATGGAATTTGGTACTAGGGGGTTTTCGAGGTCGCTGAAAACGAATCTGAAGTCAAATTTCCAAAAAACAAAATGGTGGCCCAAATGGCGGATAATTTATTCAAACTTGAATCAATCTCTATGGAGTTTGGTACCAGGGGGTTTTGAATAGAAATAATTTATTATTACGTACATGCGTAGGATATAGTAGATTGGGAAAGTATGTAAATGTAAATACGAATTTGAATACAAATACTTATTTATTAAGAAATTACATTAACCTTTTCACTCCGGGACTGGACCATATGTGGACCAGCACTCCGAGTGGTGACTTGTCATAAGAAGTTCATTCATTTAAGTCATGAAATTCAGCTAAAATTCGAGGTAAATTTGAAAGGATAAATCCCCGGAGCGAAAAGGTTTGTGACGCAATTTTCTGGTTTACTTAAACGTTAGCCAGCCGTCCACGCCCTCTCACCACAACCTACATCCTGAGCGAATCGGGTATACCGTCACCGATCTCGCCATCCAACACGCCGGCGTCCCTTTTTTTTTCGTTTCGTTTCCGTTAACTTTAGTTCAGCTTACGTTTAGCGGGTTTGGTAATTCCCGCCGTGAATAAAAAGATTACCTGGCGCTCACGGCTCTCCCGGCGTCAAGGATGGTGAGATGGGCCGAAGGTAACGCGAATTGCGAAATTCCCGTTACAGGTTAAATATTACATTCATATAATAAAATGATGTAAAGGCACTTAATGAATGATGTGGATTATTGGATATGAAGGTCAAAGACGAAGCATCAGTTACGTTAACGTTTCGACCCGAGTGCGGGCCCTCCTTAGAACGAATTTATTACATCTATCGAAGAGAGTATACACATTAACTTAGCTACAATTATTTAGCACATTAACTTAACTACAATTATTTTTTTAAATTATATATATATCTAATATGATAATATATATGAATATATCTAATATGATAAAAGGCACTTAATCTTAAAGGCTCCAATTGTCATCCGAATCGCTATCATTATTATCGCTAGAGTCGCTGCAGTCAGACATTGCAACTACTCTTGGTTTGTTTGCAGTTGGCGATTCCAACAAAGCCATGGCTTCACGCGATAATGATTTGCTTGACTTAGCTGGTAGTTTACGCAAACTTGAGATAACAGGGTCAGATGCAACCAAAAGCCGCGCAAAAACATCCTCCATATTTTGTTTCCTACTAAATTTTCTAGCAAAGTCTAGTCTAAATGATTGTATATGTTTATTGCAAGATTCCTGGGCTTCCTCGGACATCTGTCCTATCGGCAACATGGAAACCCCTATTATTTTTGCGCCGTGAATTAAAAGTTTGTGCACAGTAGTCGGCATGTAATGCCAAGGATATAGTACAGAGGAGTCCCGCTTTTGTCAAACCCGGTTATTTCAAGTTAGGGGGTTCTGCTACCCCTACTCTACTACCGATATTCCCCGCCGCTCGTACGCCGGGCCACTCGAAGCGAGCTGAAGGCACGTTTCGACGTTCCCACCATTGGCGTAAAAATGTAAACAAACCCGGCTCTGGCGAGCGTGAAACACTTTACTTTGCCAGTGAAACACTTTACTGTTGCTACACCACTGGCGTTCGCTGACTCGTGCGTCTCCTTGGGCGGAGCTTGTACGCTCCCGGTTATTTCAACAGTCCCCCCGAGGACTTGATATAACCAGGACTGTACTGTAGCACGTATCTACGGGCTGTTTCTACAGCGTATTTTTCAAATTCATCAACATTTATTTCAAACCCGCACGATATTATTTGCAAGATCACGTGGAATCTTTTTATTAGATCCTCATCTATTCCCGTTAGAGATGCGGAAACATCGGGATTTTGAAAGAAACGACGAGCAGTATTACCGTCATTCGTGCTACCATATCCTTGTTTTGGTTGATCAATCAAAAGTCCCAATCGTTCACGTAAACCTTTTTGGATGGTCTTTTTCCGACTTTCGATGCTTTTCTTATCGGCCTGCCATTTTTTAATTTCTCATCTGTATGAAATATGTATAAGGCACTCGAAAAGACGAATCCACGCGTGCAGTGGTGACATCCCATATTGTAAATGATCTTCATTTATTTTCCTCTTCAAAATGTTGTCGATGTCGTTGAATTCTTTGGATGTAGCACCGCAAAGATAACATCGTTGACTTGATGCAGTAGATGTTAGTGAATTGTAGACTTTTCCATCAACCATTGTTAAGCCCAATTTGTAGGATACAATGACTTCTTTTCCGTTCACAATCGGATGAAAAGGTTGAAGCTGCTCTTCTTGTTCCTTGATGTTTTGAACTTCATTTCAGGTGCCTTCTGCAGTCTCTTTCAAAAACTCGATTTTTATTGGCCTACAGAATCGAGGGGAGGAGGGTCGCGGATTTTTCCACACGGTTATTCTTTCGTTATCACCCCCGTCAACAAACACGAGCTGCAGTGGCACGAGGGAAGCGAAGAAAATAGTTGCGTCTGTTTCATCTCCGTCGTCATTATTAAATTTTTGTTTGAATGTAATTTGCCCAGATGTTCCGTCGCATCCCCATTTGCAGACAAAATTCAATTTATAAATTTCGCTGGATAGGAGGAGATGCAACACTTCACTTCGCACTGCTAATATGCGACTCGCTATATGGTCTAACAGTGCTTGAAGTTTGACCGCAGCTTTACCCTCAGTAATCGTGATGTCATCTTTGGGTGGATAACATTTTTTCTTCGCCGCCAACACAGATTTGTACGATGGATACATCTTCGAATTTAGTTCCAGTGCTCCAGACCGTATTCCCTGATATACATGTTTAGACATGCGGTATTCAATTATAAGAGATAACGCAGCATCAGCGGAATAACGATTGGTCGTCATGTCCGTAACAGTGCGTAAGGCTTCCTTGTATTTGGACGCTTTTGTAGAACTGCCCAGAGCAACCTCTTTCATCACTTTTGCTGCATCCAATTTTCCTGCAGCTCGAAGACTCATGTGGGTGGCAAATGCAAGCTCTTCGGCACTGGACTGCTCAAGAATTGCTGCAGTTTTTCTCCGTTTCGACCGCTCACTGGAGTCCTCGAAGCTCTGCGAATATCGACCAGGCCCACGAACTGCATCTGAATCTTCGTTTTCCTTCGAAATTTCCGTATCATTTACAAAGGTGACGATTCTGCTCAGCCAATCCCTATTTTTCTCTATAAACCTCGCCTTAATTCTTCTAGCTGTTTGCCATTTGTCTTTCATATCATATAATAACTTGCGAATTGTTTGTTTTTCATCCGCAGATAATGTGTATGAGCAATGGAATTTTTTACACAATTCGACCTCCAAGATTTCGTACACGTCATTCGCATTATCATTCAAATGATCAGCAAATAAATCAAACAACTCCTTTCGCGTGAAATTGACCGCCTCACTGCTATCACGAGAGCCTGGAAAATCAATTCAAAAGTTAGACAACATTAGAAAATTTTTAAGAATCAGTAATGATTTGTTAATGAAAATGATAGTCGAATCCGGTACAATAATAATTATATTTATGAGCAACAAATCACTTAAATTCGCACCCTACTGTGGTGCACTTCGCACAGTATAGTATACATGCCGCGCCAGCACGCACCGTGCCTGAATTCCCGCGTCCGTTTATTTAAAAATTTACCATTACCACAGGGGCAACTTGGTGCACCTAATTTTTTGGTGAGGTATTACTCAAGAGTGTATACAATAACGTCACACTTCACCAGAATTAGAATTATTTAGAATTATTAACTTTTACTCAATGTGAACACATCTCTTTTCCGCAGCGAGCACGAGAATTTACGGTAGATGTTCACAATTTTTGTTCCTCGGTGTATGATTAGTATAAGAAATCGCAATGATATAATAAGTGTACTTACATCCAGGAAGAGACTCCATTTTGCAGAATTAAAATAACTAAATTTTACTTGAAGATATATTACTTTGAATACAACGATATTTTTCTAGCGTAGCGCACGACCAACTATACCTGTTCAAGCGCTCCGTTACGAATGAGATCCCAACGGCTAAATGCAACACCTGCAACCTACCGACCCGTGGAAGGGTTCCCCGAAATACCCCTCTACCTGACCCCATAGGTAGAATTCCTTGAATATAAACTTCATTTTTCGGTTTTCGGCCAGCAATTCGGGATTTGGAACCACTGTGCGCTGTGTGGTACCTCCAAAACGAGGGATAGAGTGAGTGAGAAAGTGAATACGAAATATGTAAGTATCAGAGAGACAGAGTGAGCGTCTTCATGAAAAGACGGCGTATGTACGAGAAAATTCGTTTTCTGATTATTAGGTAATAATGGAATAATTATTACAAAGGAATGCAGGAGTGAATATTATATTATAAGGATGAATTCGTGTTAATCATAAGTATGAATTTTCGATTATATAGATTTCAGGGGATCATTGGGGATGCGAGGTGGAGGCGGCGGAGGAGCCTGGAGCGTCTAAGGCGTCTAAGGGCGTACCTCCCCACCGCCGAAACTAAGTCATCCTGGAAGACTCTATATAAGACCGGGTAATGAGCCCGCGGCATGTCAGAAAATCGGCGGAATTGGAAGTAGACGAATCGCTGGCAGTCACAGGCCATAGTAGATCTTAGTTAATTATAGTTAAGTCGCGGTATGTCAGAGTTGTCAGAGTCGGGAGAAATTCTTAAGCTAAATCGCTGCCCGTTGGGTTATTTTATTATTCTTATTACATTTTGCACTGTTTATTTTATCACTGAATTTTCAGTTTTATTCCCTTTACATTTTTTCAAATTTGAAACAAGTCGTTTAAATCTCCGTGGCGACCCGAATATTTTCATTTTTATTTTTATTGTGAACGAACATTTATTTCGCTTTTCGTGTAGACATTGTATTTTAAATACCAATATATTTTTGGTGAGAACATTTTGCGTTTGTTTCGGACACTGTTTTCGCCCTGCAACCAATTACCATTTCGTTCATCTTCGTGGTCAATCGTTTCCATCATCTTCATCGTTGAATCCTTGACTGTTTATCATCATCATCAAAGCTTCTCATTTTTCTTATCGTAAAAAGGGATCGTCAAGTAGCAAGTATCTCAAAATGTTTTCTCGCATGTGTCAGTATATTTTCGATCGTGTTGCGCGGTGTTTCCGACCCCAGTCGACAACCCATGACGTCTCGAGGCCCGTAACCGAAACTACCGGATTCTCACCGTTGAAGGTCTATGAAATATTTTCGTCATTGTTTTCCCTTTTCGCGTTATCCTTTTTTTTTGTATTAGATTCAGGTTTTTGGTGTTAAATTGAGTTTTATGGAGATTCAGATTTTTGTGCTAAATTCAGTTTGATGGAAGTTCAGATTTTGTGTTAAATTCAGGTTTTTGAAAAGGTTATGTCAATTTAACTTCAGTTTTGAGAAAAGTGTCTGATCAAAATTATTTTGCCAATTTTATCTTCCTCATGTTTAAATTCAATTCTTTGTCCGATTTATTTCACGTCCTTTGAAATTATTTTTATTTTTGTTTGGGCAATTAGATTATTACAATGTTCCAAGTAAATCATTCCGAAAAACCTGTTCGTATTTCAATCGATTGTAAGATTATTTTTCGTGTGAATTTATTTTCTCTTAGGAAGTGCTCATATTTGTAAATTCAGTGAAATATGTGCGACTCAAATTCATTTGAGGAATTCACATTTTATTCCAGGAAATGATAAATCAATAGTGGTTTTTTGTGTTCATAATTCAATCTCTATTTCCGATATTATTTCTATGTTTTATCCGGTGTTAAATTCATTTTCGAGCAACTTCGAATTTCTTTGAGTGATTAAATTCAATCGAGTCGTGGTCGAATAAGTTCTGTGTTGATTTGTTTTTGTTTGTTTGTGAGAGTTGTCCTCTCTATCGACCATGGACCTTTTCCAATTAAAGCTAGCTGTCGTTGTAGTAGCGGTCATTTTAGTGTTCGCGATAATTTCGTTTGTCCTTGCAGTTAGCGCGGATAAGCCCCAGGAGGCTTATCTTGAGGATGGCCCTGTAGTTTATTTTCTCCCGCGTCAGTGAAAGTTTAGTCCCGTTTTTATCAGAATTTATTTAATGTGATCACCCTATTTTTCTCCCTTTATATTACGATTTTTATTTGTCCGATTTTGCGAAATTACAATTTATTAGTCTTGTTCGATGTGTCTCGCGAAAATTAAAGAGTTTTGTTCGCGAGATTTTATTTCAATTTGCCATTGTTACCAAATTATGCACTCTCCTCCCATCCTGAGCAATTATCCGCAAGGTTAGGCTCAAAACAGGGTAATAACCTGGCCAATGCCGATTTTATCTCGAATAACGTGTTAGAGGCAAAGCCGCGCTTTCCTTGGCCGAGATAAAAAAAAATCGAGGGTCAGGCCGTAACACATGCATCATCGCCTGCTAATCGCCCTCTGCCGTAGCTGTCGCGAGATGATGAGTCAAGAAGAATGTACGCATGAAAACCCCGCGGATTGTACTTTTGAGGGGACATGGGTCGTCGACGAGATACGAAAAGCTGTTTCGTGTGGAGTAGTATATGGACCACTATGGCCACCCCCACTCTTATCCCCACTCCTATCCCCTCCACTTTCCCCCCGCGCTGGAGCCTCTTTCCGAGCGTGATGGGGGTGATGGTGGGGAGAAGTGGTGGGGGAAGAGTTCTGAGGGCTCGCTATAGTGGTCTGATTATTATTATTATTATTATTATTATTCATTTTTATTATTTTCAATATTCTCTCTCACTCTCTCTCTCTCACTCTTTCTCTTTGAAACTCCACAGTAGTGCACATTATTATTTTTGACTTTCATAATAATTATTTTAAATATTTCCACCTCTCTCTCCAATTTATTATTTTTTTTTATTTTTATTATTATTACTTTTATTATTATCATTCTCAAAGATTTTTCCTTACGCTTCTTCCGAGGCTATTAGGCGCATTTCTCTCTCTCTCTCTCTCTCTCTCTCTCTCTCTCTCTCTCTCTCTCTCTCTCTCTCTCTCTCATTTTATCAGCGACACAAAATTTATTTCGAACTCGCGAAAAAAATAACCGCACCGTACAATGGCGAAGGAGTTTAAAAACACTCGTACTAGCGTTAAAAAATTTTGCCGATATTCCTACAAATAAGATTTCAAGCGATCTGCACAGAAATTATTTGAAAAAACTGATAGAATGAAAATCTGCACAGATACATTCGTTATACTCATCTCCGCGAGCCACGTCTTTATCAAATATGTTTTTAGTGCGAGCACCTTAATCCCGAGAGCACATAAATTATTTAAACAAACAATATTTTAACCGATTGACGTTGCGAGAACGTTTTCCCGATGTTACTCGATTCAAGGAACGACGGTTACTGAGCTCTACAGCTGCTTGGAGACAAGCTCCACGCGCCTTTAGGAATAATATTTCGACGACTTCTCGGCGCGCGCGAAATGCACCGTCAGCACCACGTGCATGTCTTATCATCGCTCAGGGCTTGCTCGAATTCACTCATCTTTTTATTCGCATGAAGAGTAATATATTTAATGTATATAATGTGATCTAAAGATACAACGCGCGTATACCTATAGACACAGTAGGCATACTCTGCGAATATACATAGGTAAATTCACGAAGCATCGTGCCGTAGCGCTCGAGAGTCAACTTCTATGGGCATACTCACGTGGAATCGTTGAGTAGCAGCAGCAGCGGTTCATTTACAAACAGGGCGAAGAATAATTTAAAAATGGTGCGGATCACAGGCAGGGATGCTTTAGCATCGAATGAACCAACTACAAGAGTATAGCGATGACTGATACTGTTCTTCATTGTGAATCTATTTTTTTTTTACATTTTTTTTACCCGGAGACAAAAGATGCATAGCTCTCACCGCTACACATACATGCTGCTGTGTATAAGAGAATGTCAGCTAATTTGCACGTGCCAAGGCATACTTTGTTTTGGCGAAAACTGTTGCAGAAATGCAGAAGCTAGCTAGTCGTAAGCTACGATGGTCGACAATATTCTTCTACACGATTTTATTTTAAATGTTTTGCGTTTGGCGAAGCTGCACAGTTCTCATCGTCGACATAAGTACACTAATGTCAGCTAATTTGCACGCGCCAAGGTTTACTTAATTTTACGATAACAGAGTATCAATATCATGGAGTTTCATGAAAGTGAAATATAACTCCGATTAGAGCTATGTAAGAAAATTTCATTCTGGCCTTGAAAATATTTTCTTTGTTCGACGAAATTTATTTTTTCGAAAAAAGAGCTGAGAGGGGAGCTCGAGGCTTAGCAGTTACATAGAAACAATAAGAGCGTTTGGAATGACTATATACATATGCACTGAGATGTTGATATCTTGATATCTTGATACCTCATCATGCATGTTTTTGTGCCGCGAGCGGTCATCGCTTTCTGATATCGTTGCAGTTTAAGTAAATGAGTAAAGTCGCTCGGAAGTCTTGCGCTAGGTATTTATATGAAAAGAACAAGATACAATATTATTTAGTCTCAATCCAACGAGGAATTATCACGTATCGCTATTAATCATGACAGATCGAGCACTTCGTGAATGTATTTTGAATCTTTTGCGTTTGGCCGTAATACATAGCTCCCAGCTTCGTTGTCGGTGTAATGATCGATGGTGTAACGAGTTAAATCTATTATCGGAAAATAGGCTCATAAGCCGTCTAAAATATATTTTATGGTAGGCGCCCTTGCGAACCATAGTGACAGCCTATAACAGAGGCGTGCTAAACGGTCAACAAGTGCTAGCGTGTGTGTTTGAAAAGCTGCAGCGTCGAGGGCTGGAAAAGGCGCCGTGCGTCCGTGGTATTGTCGATGAAATCAAAAGTAAGTTCTGTTCTATCATAAGAAATATTCATGTATGTTTTGTAATTCTTAAACTATATTAAAAAAATTTCACGACTCTGCACGACGCTAGCACGAGTAAGCCTTATTTATCGAGCTCTACTCTTTGTGCCATGCTTCGCGCGGACCCGCGGTCTTTGCCTCCCTCTCGTTGTCTCTCTCTTTTTCACTAAGAAGCTGTTAACATCCTCTTTCTTTGATGAACGCGATACGAAGCACCTGTTATCGTTAGAAAAATATTTTTCGAATTTCAATATAATATATTTCAAAAGTATTCTTATTCGTCAATCTCCTCTTTCTCTCTCATTAAATCGATATAGAGTTTAATAATTGAATTTTAATAGAAAAAAAATTTTCATGGATGTTATTACGCTAGTACGGGCAAACCTCATTTATCGAGCTCTACTCTTTGTGCCCTATTTCGCGTGGTTCCACATTCTCTACCTCTCTCTCTCTCTCTCTCTCTCTCTCTCTCTCTCTCTCTCTCTCTCTCTCTCTCTCTCTCTCTCTCTCTCTCTCTCTCTCTCTCTCGGTGTCTCTCTTTTTTTTTTCAAGATGATGCTGATACTTTCTCTCTCTCCCCTTACATTATTATTATCGTGAAAAGATTTCTATTAATTTTTTTAATACGATGCATTTACCGGAAGAACAGGGTATTATTCCAACGGTTGTGTGCATATAGTATATCGACAGTTCTTGGACGCCTCGTCAGATGAAGGAGCGGCTTTCATAGAGAGTGCGTGTACTGTTGAATTAGCATGTCAACAAAAGAGCGTAAGGAGCCAGCACCTATCATGCTCTGAACTAAATGACGGGCAGCCGATAAGCACCGTTTCCAGTATCGAACATCCTTCGGAAATATTGACTAGCTCGTCGATTTTTGAACGTAAGTTAAAATTAAGGCATCAATCAATTTTGGTACAGTGTCTATTTTAAATCATAAACTTATTCATAGCTCGTCGGGCAGGAGGTAGCGGACGAGCACGAAGACGCTATACCAGGCCCGTCGGATCTGTTTCCGGAGGTGCAAAGGGGATCCAGCAGACAGCGTGGTGTACCAAGAAGCGGACCGCTCGAAGTAAAAATACACCCGCCAGGAAAACACTTTGAATCATCAGCGATTATTTTAACGCGGTATTTTAAACGCTTCAAAATACGGTGGCGCGAAACATCATTGCGAATTCGTCAGCCAGTCTCCGGAGTTAGCGTGGTGGACTGGCTCAACAGTGCGTTTCGTGACCTCTCAACGAATATCATGAGCTCCTGCGAGGGTGGCGATTGTGTAGGCGTTTCGTTTACAGTGAATAGCTTGCCGCATGGGCCCGTGTGGTTATCTTTCCGACCGGCCCGAGATTATGTATTCGAAGATATTTGGAAATTAAAAAGCAGCGTGGCACAAAGTGCATCATCTTTGTACATCGATGATTCGTGCACGATAAAAATGTGCGCTGTCAAGGGGGTCGAAGGGCGCGGTTAGAAAGGTCTCACACACGGGGCTGTCGCAAAACGATCTATTCTCTCGATCCGAAACACCGACAATATATGCTTACCGCGTTCACTGGTGGTGGCTCGAGCATAAGCAGAACGAGGTGAAATACGGTCGGGTACTCTATATAATAGAAGGCAACGTATTAGACGAATTAATGAGGTTGCACAAAAACAAGCGGCACTCGACCTTACAAGAAAAGCAGATGTCCGCGTACCTGTAGAGGGCTGTGGTGTATACGAGATTGCGCGATATCAGGATTATTTGGCACAAGACGGTTTTGCAATTGTCGTTTACGAATATTTAACTTTGGGTCGCGGTGAGGAGCCTCTGTTTCACGGGAGACAGGGTGTTCTGGACATCACGGGTACAATTCAGCACACTCTGTATATATTGTATTACGAGCGCTCACATCATTTCGAGCCTATTCTCAATCTCAGAGCAGCTGTCGGTAGTAGAGATTTTTGTTCCTCGTGTAATATAGCCTATCGTCGACTCGGTCATAGATGTTTAAAGAAAAAATGTCCTCGATGCTGGGAGCTGCAAGGGTGCAATACGCGCTCGCGCGATATAATCAGATGTGAGGCGTGCAATCGCGATTTTTTCGGAGGACTGCATTCAGAGGCATAAGGTGCGGATCGTAACCATGAGGCGTAGAAAGCCTAGCGTTTGTGAAGCTCTGAAACGATGCTGGAACTGCTTTCAAGCAATAAGGCCTTTGGAAAAATCAGAGAAGCATAAATGCGGAGTAGGGTACTGCAAAACGTGCAAATCCGATCAACCGAATAATCATTTGTGTTTCATGAAACCGATTCGTAGTACTCCAGACTTGAAAAAAAAAAACTATTTATTTTTTATGATTTTGTAACGCAGCAGAGCACACTTGTGAAGGGTGATGCGTCTACTCTTGTACACGAACCAAATCTTTGCGTGGCACAGCGAGCTTGCACGTTTTGCTGTGTTAACGACTCCATAACCGAACCGTGCGAGCTTTGTGGGGAACACGGATGTGTTTAGTCACAGCCTCGTAGCTCACCTTTTCGAATGAGCCATGCAACCGCTTGAAGGTTTTTCGCGTACCATCTGTATCGCTTATAATGCAGGGGGTTTCGACGCTGAATTCATCCTGCGTTATTTCATCGAAGAGAAAAAAACGCAGCTCCCCACTCTCATCATGAACGGTACGGAAATTATTACGATGCGCGTCGGAAAGCTCATATTTCTCGACAGTCTAAATTACTTCCATATGTCTCTTAGCGGTTTACTGAAAGCCTTCGGGCATACCGGTGCTTTGATTAAAGGCACTTTTCCACATTTGTTTAACAGGCCTGAAAATCAAAATTACGTAGGCGAATTGCCGCATCTCGATTATTATTCTCCGGACACGATGCGTACCGATGAGGGCCAGAAATTTCTCGATTGGTATCGCAAAACGAAAGTCAACAATAACGTATTCACTTTTGCGGAAGAACTTATCAATTATTGTAAGACAGATTTCACGATACTGCGACGCCCATGTAAGGCTTTTTGCAATATGTTCATTACCAGCGGTCGCGTCCGTCCGTTTGATGAAAGCACAATGATAGCCTCAGCCTCCTTCAGAGTTTTTCGAAAAAAATTGTTGAAAGACAACTTAATCGGTATTATACCTACATGAGGGTACAGATGGACGCATAATCAATCGAAAAAAGCGGTTTCATGGCTATCGTGGATGAAGCACTCGCTAACCATTCGCATTATTCATGCTGGTCGATCACGCAAGTTTACACTACCCGAAAATCTCTTGGTAGACGGGTATTATGAGACTCTGAACGGTGCTCATGTATTACAGTTTCACGGTTGCTACTGGCACGGCTGCATATGCTGCTATCCCACAAATAGAGACAACCGACAAAGCGACAGAAGATCCATGCACGAGCGTTTCGAGAGAACTACTGCTGTAGCTGAGAGAATTTAAACGGGAGGGTATTTGCTCACGGAAATTTGGGAGTGTGATTACGATCGTTTGTTAAATACGACGGTCGAATTGAGGACTTTCCTGCAAGATAATCCTTTAGCTATAGTAGAGCCTCTCAATCCGCGTGATGCTTTTTTCGGTGGACGGACAGAAAAGATGGTTACGCTCTACGACGTTGAAGCTACGGAAAAAATACGTTACATAGACGTTTGCTCACTGTACCCATATATCTGTAAATTCGGTAAATACCCCGTGGGCCATCCGAAAGTATACGTGGGTTACGAGTGCATGGAGTTGACAGGCCCTGATAACACCAATCTCACTTTCGTTGAGGGTCTCGTAAAATGCACTGTATTGCCGCCTCGTAATCTGTACCATCCCGGATTACCAGTGCGTATGCATAACCGCTTATTACTTGCTCTATGTCGAAGCTGCTGTGAGATTATGAATCAGAGTGTATGTACACACGAAGTTCCTCTAGAACGAAGGTTCGATGGTACATGGGTTGTCGACGAGTTGCGAAAAGCCGTGTCGTGCGGGTATACAGTGATGGATGTAGTTCAAATTTGGCAGTATGAAACGATGCAGTTTAACCGCGATACACAGACAGGGGGCCATTTTGCTGAATACATAAACACGTTTTTAAAAATCAAACAAGAAGCCAGCGGGTGGCCCGACAACTGCTCCGAAGACATCACAGCACAAGACCGCGATATGGCCAATTTCGAACGATCGGAAGGTATCAAGCTAAATCGTGACTCCATAGCTAAAAATCCGGGACTGCGATCTGTAGCAAAACTGTGTCTTAATTCATTTTAGGGGAAGTTTGGACAGCGGGAATATCTGCCGCAGACAGAATTAGTATCAACACGTAAAAAGCTTATGGAACTATTGACTAGCCCTGAGTACGAGATCACGGGGATTTTACCCGTAAATAACGAAATATTGTATGTAAGCTACACGAAAATCAGTGACGCTGTTATACCATCCAGCATAGCGAACGCCGTAGTAGCAGCATACACCACAGCGCAGGCCCGCCTGAAACATTATACACGGAGAGAACAAAACGGCGATAGTCATTGTGACTCACGTTGCTGATGCGCGTGAGACAAGCGAGAGATGAAAAAACAGCTTCAAAATGGCCGCAACCGAGTGAAATGTATGTTATAAGGAGGACCACGCGCGTGTTTCACAGTGATCAGAACTGTGAGAAACAATTGAGACTCTCACACCTCCCATCGCTGTTTTCACGGTGTTCGGTATTGTTTTCACGCGCAACAGCACTGTGATGTCGCGGAGATAGGGACGGTTTCATAATAATCCCCGTAGCCGTTTTACCTCAGACTGTATTACCGCGTTCGCGCATGCGCATTCTATAAAATTCATCAGTGCGGAGCTGATGAATTTGCCCGTCGTCGTTTCACGTATTCTCTCGTAATATGTATTATTATTTATTGTTAATTCCTAATCTGGGTCAATTCGTTAGCAGGTTGTCGATTTATAGCATGATTTAAAATTCGCGGTCATTTCCTGGTTTTTCAAGGTTTTCTTTGTCTGATTTAAAAAATTCCCAGTCATTTCCCAGTTTCATGTACAGATCGACACCCTGGTTAAGTATATATTATCGAAATAATATAGTCAATGCAAACAATTTTTGTAATGTTTTATTGAACATTGTTATATTACATTAGAAGGTTACATGTACAAAAATTTAAATCCAACGCTTAGGAATACATAACACGCCCTTGCTATTCTGAGTCACATGTGAAAATGCAAAAAACGAAAATTCCTCTAAACTTACACAGCGCCAGCACAACTGATTATCTTCAAACCCACTCTCGACTATATAACTTTGATAATGCTCGTCGTAATAAGAGTGGTTAGTGATGTCCTTCGCAATAACGTGAATTTTTTCACATGCATCTTTCAGAATGATGTGAACAATAAACAAATAATTTTTTTCTTGTCCCGGTCTCATCAAAACTACATCTCTTGCTATCGTGGTCCCTTGAAATGAAATATCACTGAGAACTGTTACTTTACAATTTTCAGATAAAAACGGCAATAATGATTGATAAAAGTAAACGTTTGGTAACTCTTGAAGAAATAAACTCTCTAACGATCCTTCCTCGAACTCACTGTCATGTGACGTATCATTCCGTCGAATTCTATGACTGAAACTCAACTGATTTTTTATCGCTAATGATTTTGGAGTATTAATTCGACTTAAGGACACCTTTACATATTTTTTTAAATCCTGATTTTTGTTTTCGCATCGCATCGTTGACAAGTTCCACAAAGGCCCCATGCGTCTCATAATTGTAGGGTAATGTACAAGAAAATGGTGTTTCGGTTTTAAAGATTCTGGAAAGAGTTCAGTCAGTCTAATCAAATATTGTGTGATCAGAGATTCCAAAAAATGAGATAATCTAATGCAAACTACTCTCGATAGTGTAATATCTAAAATTTCTTTTAGTAAAATAATTAGTTTCCAGTGATCATTTCCGATGGGGATAAAGTCACCAATGAGGACACCAACATTTCGCAAAAAACAAAGAGCCTCACTAGCGTGCATTTTTATAAACTTGTTTTTTATTTGAGAATTTGTTATCTCTCGAGGCTTGTTTCGTTCATTCTCTCCGTAATCCAAACTGAAAATTCTTTCATTCAATTGTTCACGTGTAAAAAATCGTGCAACGGTCACAAAGTAATTCAAAATGGAACCCATATCGTATTCAAAAATTCCTTCAAGTATGTCATGCATAACGTCTACGGCCATAAGGTCTGTGGTTGAAATGGACTTTAATTCACTTAAAGCAGACGGCCCCGCAATACCAGTTTCCCTCGACTTATTTTTTGCAAGATCTTGTTCATAATTTTCAACAGTACGCATTTCGCAGGAAGACTCGTTGAAAATATAGTTTAGGTCTCTGCTATGTACGAGACAAAATCTACATGGATGATTTGAACTGAAACTTCTGAGAAAGCCGAGAATTGTGTGGATTGCGAGATTATCACCAATAAAACCTGCCAAAGCAAAATAGACACGCGTCATTCCCAATGCCGTTTTGATGAAAATTCCCTCATTTTCCAAGAATTGCAATTCTTGAACAGCTTTAGCAAATATTTCACATAGTGGCACTTTTTTATCATCAGATGAATTATACAAAGTCAATACCAAAATGTTGTCCGTTTTTGACAGCATGTTTATAGGGAGACAAGGAATTACTACATATACAGCCCCGATTTTAGCCCCTTTATGACTGCCCAACGGATTGTTCGCTTCAAAGTCGTCTTGATAGAGCAAGAGAGGTAAAACTGTTCGATCACCAAATGTTTTTTTCCGATTTTGCCACAACTCTGCTTGAACTAAATTTGTCATCGCACACTTTTCTGCTTCTAATTCATTGAGATTTTCAATAGTCGACTCGAAAACTTGTGGTAATTCGAATAGTTGTTTCAAAACGTGTCTTAAAGGAATAAATTGTATATTGACACATTCGTTTTGCGCTACGGTGCCCTGCTGTTGAACATCTTTCGGTTTCGGATGGATGAGTACATCTTCGGGGGGAATATAGCATTGTGCTTCTATCATGTACTTCATAAACTTATGCTCACTATCTATTTCTTCAAATGGTGCTTGTAATTTATGAGCCATAACCTTGTAAGCCTGTAGATTTCCAGAATTTTCACCAAGAACTTCCATTCTGTGAATCATTTGTTGTAAAAGCAACGTGATAGGCTGGATTTGCATAAGTTTAGTGAAATCTTTTACAATATCGATTACGCGTCCGCGTGGACAATCACGTAAGAAAAAATATTTCCCCATGAAATCTGCGGCCTCCGAAGTCAAAGCAGTAGAAAAAGTCTGAGGATCCATGACAAAAGAAACTTATTTGTTCCAAGTAATCACTTTAAGTCCCAAAATAAAATTGGACAATAGTCTGAATTTTAAGTAGTTTTAAGAAATGTAAGTATTTAAATAAATATTTAAATAAATTGTAACTTGTAATTATAGATTATTTTTAAGTGTTTTTCTCCTTTTCCATGGATGATAAATCTGAAGTGACATGGAAATTAATTTAGTCGAAGGCAGTAGAAACATTCAACAAACTTTTTTGCAGGAACAGAAGAGTATGGCGCGTTACTTTTGAATAAGGTATGTCGAAGATCAGGTATACGTAGATGGTTAGAATTACAGCTTCTAGCAACGATTCACTTTCGTATCTAACCTTTCCGATCACGCAATAGTACCTATAACGAGAAGGACTCGCAAGAGATTCGCTTATATCTCGAATGCTTGGTGGAGTTAAATCTGCTTAAGGTTGAGTATCAGACAACACCGAAAGTATACCCGCAGGTGTTTTCGAAGCTGGAATATCGATGGAACCCACGACGACCACAAAAGGACATATTCCAGGTTGCTATTCTGCAAGCTCCTGTTGAGTGTTTTGTACTGCCGTCAGAAATTGCTCTTCGTCCTATCGACCGAAAAAAATGAAAATAATGAAAAATAACCAAGGAGAAAGTAACAAAGTACTCGAATGTGTTAAAAAAAAATGTACAAATCTGGAACTCACCTCGACGTGGAAAACTAAAGCTTCTCTTTCTTTTTTTTTTACTATCGACTGTGGAAGATGCCTCAACTGTAAGTTTTTTCGTTGGTGGTTCGGTAAATGCTACTTTTGCCTCTTTAGCTTTCAAAGCAACCTGTAGTAACAGGAAAACTATTACGATCTTTTCATCTAAAAATAAAACAATTACATTTTTACAACTCTTTTCATATGGAGATGAATAAAGCAAGGAAATCGTCGTTATGAATTACGTAGAGGACAATTTTCAAAGGCCAAGATTTTGAACCAATGGATATTGTCATTGGTCGCAATGTTCCTGGAAAGCACCAACTTTATCAAACTGTCTTTGTAGATATCTAAACTATCACAGTGCTGTTGCGCGTGAAAATAGTGCCAAAAACCGTGTAAATAGAGATGAGAGGCGTGAATGTCTCGATTGTTTATCACATTTCTGGTCACTATAGTGACCAGGACACTTTCACGCCTCCCATCACTATTTTCACGGTGTTTGGTACTGTTTTCACGCGCAACAGCACTGTGATGTCACATCTCCGCATTTTAACTTCAACTTTGTCACCACATTCGCGCATTTCTATTCTATAAAAATCATCAGCCGATCGTAATAAGGCTTTGCCCGTCGTCGACTCGAGTTTTTTCTTGTAATCTATCTTATTATTTATTATTAATTTTTTATCCTTGTCGATTCGTTACGTATCTGTATGTTGCGGAAATAGTATGGTGAATGTGAAATAGCCGATATAATAGATCTGCAGCACCATTTCATCAGAGGCTTTGCGTGAACGTATACGAGGTAAGTGTTCTGCCTATACAGTGAAAGTGATCGACAGCTAAAGTTAAAGTGATCGAGTTAGAAAAAAATGATAGATGGTGTTGGAAGCCCGCAAACCTCAGGGGAGTCGGTGTAACTTTCTTCCTCAAGACGGTTCAATAATTTTTATCCCAATTTTCTGACCTTTCTGTAGCAATGTCCCATAGCAATTCGAGCTTGTGCGTGGATAAAGATCCCTATCTCAGTACGCAATCGCAAGATAATATCAACAATTCGGCTTCTAAAGATAATAATCTCGATATTAGCAGCAGCAATGATTTTAAGATAGTATGCTCAAAGTGTAAAGCTGAAACGAATGTTGACTCATGCGACTTCGTGCCATTAAGGCAAGACCTAAAAACTATTTTGGAGAGTGATTTCAATGGGTTCTTGATTTTGGCCGAGTTTGAGAAGACTGGACAACTGTCGGAGAATGATCAAAACAGTCTAACACAAATTTTAATTAATCGCGAGGTGTTCGCAATCCTTAAAACCCACAAAACCACATTGCGAAAGCCACTGAATAAATTAGAGTAAGCCTTAATTGTTTAAATTGTTTTTTCTGTGCTAGGTTTAATTTTTATTTTTGAATTTTGCTTTTAAGATATTGAGATCGGAATCAGATTCGAAATATTGATTTTCAGATTTCCATCAAAATTACTCTGTCATCTGGCCGAAAAAATCGGAAACTTCTTTGGGTTAAACGAAAATATTTTCTATACTCCCGCTTATACCGTTGGAAAATTGCACCACGTAGCTTTTGGTAAACTTCTTTCTCGCGTTAATACGGTACGTAGAGATCTGAAATGGAAAGGTTTGCTGGAAGGACGAGACCTTAAAATAGCCCCACAGATAACTTCTTCTGCTGGTGGTGCGTAGAAGAGTCAGATTTCAATTAACTATACAATTTCATAGATGCAACACGACTGAAAATCTTCGAGAACTATGTGGAAATGACGGAAATTGAATTTTTCACCACGAATATTTATTTCTTCTTCAATTACTTTGTCTTTGTATACTGTATAAAATACTTTCAAAATTTTCGCTCACTTAATCACCGGATAATCACTTTTATGTTCAATAAATTCAAGAATTAAGTTTTTTTTTTTTCAATACCTCTTAGCGTAAAATGCAGCGCCCAATCCATAATTTTTTGATTCTTCAAATAACAGACCGCAGAGTCGCTGAGCTTGAACTTCTTCAGGACAATACTGAATCTTGGGATGTTATTTTGAGCACGTGGAAAAATACATTCCCTTTGCGCAAACAAATCTCGAAGGATAAGAAAGGCGGACTTTGGCAGTTCGACTCTTTTGATTTTCTCTCTCGTGAAAGAGGGCCAGAACGGGTGAGACAGAAAGAGAAATTTTTTTTAAAGATTTTAACTACATTATTTGTAACGTAATAATTTTCGCAGATCATATCAGATTTCTTCATCGAGTTCCCCAGCGCTTATCAAAACACAACAGACAGTTTAGATGTCTACAGAGACGGCTTGATAAAGTTGGTGCTTTCCAGGAACATTGCGACCAATGACAATATCCATTGGCTCAAAAACTTGGCCTCTGAAAATTGTCCCCTACGTACTTCATAACGACGATTTCCTTGCTATATTCATCTATATATGAAAAGAGTTGTAAAAATGTAATTTTTTTATTTTTAGATGAAAAGATCGTAATAGTTTTCCTGTTACTTCCGGTCGCTTTGAAAGCTAAAGCGGCAAAAGTAGCATTCACCGAACCACCAACGAAAAAACTTAAAGTTGAGGCATCTTCCACAGTCGACAGTAAAAAAAAAGAAAGAGAAGCTTTAGTTTTCCATGTCAAGGTGAGTTGTAGATTTTTACACTTTCTTTTAACACATTCGAGTACTTTGTTACTTTCTCCTTGGATATTTTTCATTATTTTCACTTTTTTTCGGTCGATAGGACGAAGATCAATTCCTGACGGCAGTACAAAACAAACAACAGGAGCTTGCAGAACAGCAATCTGGAACATGTCCTTTTGTGGTCGTCGTGGGTTCCATCGATATTCCAGCTTCGAAAACACCTGCGGGTATACTTTCGGTGTTGTCTGATACTCAACCTTCAGCAGATTCGACTCCACCAAGCATTCGAGATATAAGCGAATCTCTTGCGAGTCCTTCTCATTATAAGTACTATTGCGTGATCGGAAAGGCTAGATACGAAAGTGAATCGTTGCTAGAAGCTGTAATTCTAACCATCCAAGTATACCTGAACTTCGATATACCTTATTCAAAAGTAACGCGCCATACTCTTCTGTTCCTGCAAAAAAGTTTATTGAATGTTTCTACGGCCTTCGACAAAATGAATATCCATCTGACTTCAGCTTTATCGTTCATGGAAAAGGAGAAAAACACTCGAAAATAATCTATAATAACAAGTTACAATTTATTCAAATATTTATTCAAATACTTACATTTCTTGCAACTACTTAAAATTCAGACTATTGTCCAATTTCGTTTTGTGACTTATAGTGATTACTTAGCAGGGTTGTGGCAAAATCGGAAAAAAACATTTGGTGATCAAACAGTTTTACCTCTCTTGCTTTATCAAGACGACTTTGAAGTGAACAAAATCAGGATTTTAAAAAATATATAAAGGTGTCCTTAAGTCGAATTAATACTCCAAAATCATTGGCGATAAAAAATCAGTTGATTTTCAGTCACAGAATTTTACGGAATGATTCGTCACATGATAGTGAGTTGGAGGTAGGATCGTTAGAGCGTGTATTTTCTCAAGAGTTACCACACCTTTACTTTTATCAATCATTATTGCCTTTTTTATCTAAAAATCGTAAAGTACCAGTTCTCAGTGACATTTCATTTCAAAAGAGACTACGATAGCAAGAGATGTAGTTTTGATGAGACCGGGACAAGAAAAAAAATTATTTGTGTATTGTTCACATCATTCTAAAAGATGCATGTGAAAAAATTCTTGTTATTGCGAAGGACATCACTAACCACTCTTATTACGACGAGCCTTATCAAAGTTATATAGTCGAGAGTGGGTTTGAAGATAATCAGTTGTGCTGGCGCTGTGTAAGTTTAGAGAAATTTTCGTTTTTTGCATTTTCACATGTGACTCAGAATAGCAAGGGCGTGTTATATATTCCTAAGCGTTGGATTTAAATTTTTGTACATGTAAGCTTCTAATGTAATATAACAATGATCAATAAAACATTATAAAAATTGTTTGCATTGACTATATTATTTCGATAATATATACTTAACCAGTGTGTCGATCTGTACATGAAACTGGGAAATGACCGGGAATTTTTTAAATCAGACAAAGAAAACCTTGAAAAACCAGGAACTGACCGCGAATTTTAAATCATGCTATAAATCGACAATCTGCTAACGAATTGACCCAGATTAGGAATTAACAATAAATAATAATACATATTACGAGAGAATACGTGAAACGACGACGGGCAAATTCATCAGCTCCGCACTGATGAATTTTATAGAATGCGCATGCGCGAACGCGGTAATACAGTCTGAGGTAAAACGGCTACGGGGATTATTATGAAACCGTCCCTATCTCCGCGACATCACAGTGCTGTTGCGCGTGAAAACAATACCGAACACCGTGAAAACAGCGATGGGAGGTGTGAGAGTCTCAATTGTTTCTCACAGTTCTGATCACTGTGAAACACGCGCGTGGTCCTCCTTATAACATACATTTCACTCGGTTGCGGCCATTTTGAAGCTGTTTTTTCATCTCTCGCTTGTCTCACGCGCATCAGCAACGTGAGTCACAATGACTATCGCCGTTTTGTTCTCTCCGTGTAGTTACCTAGAGCGGCTGGGTCGTCGTGCTTTGTACTGCGATACCGATTCCGTTATTTACGTATCGTGCGAAGAAAAAGACGAGTACGAACTTCCAACGGGACAGCTCTTAGGGGATCTCACAGACGAGCTGAGCTCTTACGGGGAAGGTACCCAGTAAACACGTTTTATTGCGGCAATATAAGATGGAAGTTACAGGTAATGTCTCAGTGTTATTCTTGGGATACATTGGTGTTGTATAACGTGGAAGTAGAATTGTCATGTACGATTTGTTATATTGTTATATGCTGGGTTACATAACTAGTATATAACGTTTTTACATGAGAGTAATGTAAAAAAGTTTTGTAGCCGTTACGTAACATGCTTGTAACGATGTGAGTGTACTTTTAGTGATATTTATGTAACGTTAATGGGGTGTAACTTAGTAACATTACAGTATTGTTACATGACTCTGTAAGTTTTGCGTAACATGCTTGTAACAATGAGAGTGTACCATTGGTGATATTTATGTAACGTTAATGGGGTGTAACTTAATAACATTACAGTAATGTAAAATGACTCTGTAACATTTGCATAACATGCTTGTAACAATGGGAGTGTACCTTTGGTGAATTTATGTAACGTTAATGGGGTGTAACATAGTGACATTACAGTAATGTAACATGACTCTGTGAAGTTTACATATTAAGCTTGTAACAATGTGAGTATACGATTGGTGATATTTATGTAACGTTAATAGGATGTAACGTAGTAACATTAACGCAATGTAACATGACTCTGTTACGTTTACATGTTAACATTACATAACATGCTTGTAACAATGTGAGTATTTAAATGTGTAAAAAAATATAACCGAAAATTTAAAATCGAAATTTTGAGGCCCAAAACCCATGCCACTATTTGTGGAATATTTCATATACTATATTATGTCATTTTTAGACTTTTTGATCCTCCATATTGGATTCACGATGTTCAATATCATCATTTTTTTTCAAAACCAACATGATTACATAAACAGTTGATAAACAGTTGATAGCGTAATGGGTAGCGTGTTAGATAGATAGGTAGGATAGATAGGTAGGTCGCAGGTTTGAGTCTCCGTCAGGGAGAATAAATTCCTATCGAAAAATCCGTGCATGATTCTTTTTTTTTCAGTGTAACCCTTCCATGACCTAGAACAACGAGAAAATAATATGATGAAGTAAACAAATTATTTGATAATAATCTTTTATTCCATCATATTACTTTAGAATATTGCAGCTATGTAACTGTTGTGAATTTGTTGCATTACCTTGCAATATAAATGATACATACCGGGTATACTACACGTGTTATATAACATGTTATATTGCTGAGTGGGAAATTTCTACTTACATGTAAGCTACACGTATTATCCAGGTAAGATTACTTGTTACTTTCGGTTACATTACCGTTACATTTCCACTACACTACTGTGTTTACTGGGTAGTTATATTAGAAGTTTCATTTTAGGCAGACCCAAATTTTATTCTTCTATCGTGTGCACTCCGAATGGAGAGGAAAAAGAAGTATGTAAAGTAAAAGGGATAACGCTTAATTTTGCGAACAAAGGGTTAATTAATTACAACTCAGTGCGCTCCTTTATAACCGGCGAGAAAGATGAGTCTGTTGTGCTAAAGTATGAGGCTATACGGCGCACCGCGTTTCGTCAGGTCGTTCGCGTCCTGAAACCGAATCATGCAAACCATCGAGCGTCAAACGAAGACGAGATAGCGAATATGGCACTCTTCCTTACGGTTATAAAGAATAATGTATATAGATATAGACCTCGCGCTACTTTGTAAATAATGTATATAAATAAAACTTTATGTTCTTACGTATATTCGCCTATTCGAACCCTGTATATGTTTCAGCTAATACGAAGATTGTACTCATTCGCGAAAATGGAAGTGCGGTGGAAACATCCTTAAACTGCGATGGTTTGTGGGCCCACGGGCTGCGGTGAAACATACTTTGTGAAAAAGTTTTCGAAATTCATTTCGCGTATGAATAGTGAACCGTTTCAACGAATTATTTTCTATTATTCCGAGTGGCAACAGGCGTATATGGAGTACGGTTCTTCGATAGAGTTTTGCGAGGGTTTACCACAAGCCTCGGATTATGCAAACAATCCACGTGCGAAACTTATAATTATTGACGATTTGATGCGCGAAGCATTGAACAATAGCGTTGTCGACCTCTTCACCAAGTACTCATCATAAGATCTTAAGCGGGTTTTTTATAACGCAAAATTTATTTTATCGGGGTCACGGGCAACGGGATATATTGCTGAATGCTAATTATATAGTAGTTTTCAAAAATACGCGAGATCGCGCTCAAATACAGCACCTGGCGCGTCACGTTCACCCCGAAAACCCCCGATTTCTGCAGGAAGTTTATTACGACGCAACGAGCAAACCACACGGTTATCTGCTCTTGGACTTGAAACAATCGACTCCCGATAACTGTAGATTTCGTACGTGTATTTTCCCCGATGACCCGCAGCATTTAGTTTACGTGCCGCGAAAAAAGTTAAAAAGCACCGACACAGCCGGAGAAGTACCAGTCTTGCGGCTGTGATGGCGGGTAGCAGGTCATCTCTCTACAAGAAGCACGTTGCAATATTGCACGCACTTCAGCATCTCAACAAGGAGCAACGAGACGCCGTTTTGCGTAAAGCCGATCCACGAATAATTCGTTGCATTTGTGAGTGTGCGTTAAAGATTCTACGTGGTAACGTGCCTCTGAAGCCTGAACGAAGAAAAATGTTGCATCGTCACGCGTCTATTCTTCGACGCCTAGCTGCGAAAAGCGTTAGTTGGAAGAGCAAGAAGCGGTTTGTGGTTCAAAACGGTGGGTTCAAACGGTTCAAAGGGCTATTTGGCAGTTTCACCCACACGGACGTAATATTTTTTAACCAATCCAACTGCAAAAGATTTCTCATAATGAGAAACGAAAAATGTAATTTTCTCGAATTAAAAAAAAAAAAAACAAGGGGGTGAGCCACCGCTAAGCACAAAATAAAATTAACGTGTTTTTGGATTTTGCCGAACAAAAAAATTGGCCGGGGTAATTACCCCTGAATGCTGTTTATCTTGCCTGTACGCGAAAAGTTGTCAAATTCAAGTCCAAAAATCTGAAAAAATGTATTCGCGTATGAACACGAAAGAATATTGGCTCGTTTTTGGATCTTCCCGAAAACAAATATTGGCCGGGGTAACTACCCCTGAATGCTGTTTATCGTGCGTGTATGCGAAAAATCGTCAAATTTAAGTATAAAAACCTGAAAAAATGTATATTGCGTATGAACACGAAATAATATTGACTTGTTTTGGATCTTCCCGAAAAAAAATATTGGCCGTGGCAACTATCCCCGATGAACAAAATTCGTTCGGGGGGTTTTTACTCTACGTAAACGTTTCAAAGGTGTTCGTGAGCAATTTAATATTATACAAAATACTGAATCTGCAAGGCAGACGTATCACACATATATTTTGGAATATGTGAACTAACAACACCGTTTTATAGGGTATTTTCGACAAATGTTCAAGTTAATGTTTAAAAAAACGAAAAGAATAAATTCGAGTTTTTGAAGTTTTTAGAGCAATTCGAAGCATTTAGGGGTAGTAACCTCGGCCAATATTTTTTTTCGGGAAAATGCAAAAACATGTCAATATTCTTTTGTATTCATACGCAATATACATTTTTTTTCCCATTTTTAGACTCGAATTTGACCATTTTTCGCATACACGCAAGATAAACATCGTTCAGGGGTAGTTACCCCAGCCAGTATTAGTTTTCGGGATGATCTAAAAACAAGCCAATATTCTTTCGTGTTCATACGCGATATACATTTTTTCAGATTTTTAGACTCAAATTTGACCATTTTTCGCGTACAGGCAAGATAAACAGCGTTCCAGGGTAGTTATCCCGGCCAATATTTTTTTTTCGGGAAGATCCAAAACTAGTCAATATTATTTCGTGTTCATACGCAATATACATTTTTGCAGATTTTTAGACTTGAATTTGACCATCTTTTGCATACACGCAAGATAAACAGCGTTCAGGGGTAGTTAACCTGGCCGATATTTTTTTTTCAGGAAGATCCAAAAACAAGGCAATATTCTTTCGTGTTCATATGCGATATACATTTTTTTCAGATTTTTAGACTTGAACTTGACCATTTTTCGCGTACAGGCAAGATAAACAGCGTTCAGGGGTAGTTGCCCCAGCAAATATTTTTTTCGGGAAGATCCAAAAACATGTCAATATTATTTCGTGCTTATACGCAATATACATTTTTTCAAATTTTTAAACTTGCATTTGACGATTTTTCGCTTACACGCAAGATAAACAGCATTCAGGCATACCCAGGCCATTTTTTTTTTCAGGAAAATCCAAAAACACGTAAATTTTATTTTGTGTTCATACGTAATATATATTTTTTCAGATTTTTTTACCTGAATTTGCCCATTTTTGGCACTAATGTAATAATATTTAGGGGTGGATCACCCCTTGGTTTTTTTTTTTTGAATCGAGAAAATAACATTTTTCGTTTCTCATTATGAGAAAACTTTTGCAGTTGGATTGGTTATAAAATATTATGTCCTTGTGGGTGAAACTGCCAAATAGCCCCTTGACATGCCTTACTTTGGAGGATGGTTTCACCCCCTTAAAGTGTTTAATGGCAGATAAAAGAAAATACGTGATAAAAGAAAATACAACATACATATGTTAGATCAAAATCGGAGAGATCGACCTGGGATACCTTCCTTGTGAGTAGATTGGACACTGAGGTGAACGATATTTTGAATTCTAATTCGTACAAGGATGAGAGGGAAAATTGGTCGGCGTATTTCGCGGTGTTGCAGCGTTATCTCCATTTTTCCGATAATGAGCGAGCGCAACAGCATCGTGCACTCGTAAAAAATGACGATTACATTACGATGCCTATAGAGGAGGAGGGGAATAGTGGAAAAAGCGTTGAAGTTCCACGCATAAACGACTCTATGATCGTTGAGAGTGGCCCGACAAAATATCGCAACAAAGCAAAACTCTTGCTCCGTTGTCTACGCCTTGTACCATCAACAGAGTTTTGCTGGGATACCACCGGCACCGTCTCCATTGCCGGTAAAGAAATCAGGGACTCCAATATTGTCGATCTTAAAAACGATGCTATGTGCGCGAGGAAAATCTCAACGGCAGCGGGGCGTCATGCATTTGCAGGATTCTTAAAATCAACAAAAATTCCACGTGAATTTGTAGGAAACGAAGATCTGTGGAGGTCCGATGTGCCCACCTCGACGCCTTTTCGGAAAAAAAGAAAAATACCTGTGCGCTCCCACGACTTGTCGTTGAGCGACGCGGGAGCCAATCACAGCAGCGACGAATCCACCGATCCCAGTATTCATGAGCTCTTCAGTGCCCCTGAGCAGGAGCAAATAGGCGCCGGCCAGTGTCAAAAGAAGAAGAAGAATTGTGTAACTTGGGCTAACCTAAAACACTAAATCATGAAAACATTGGAAAAGATGTACTATAATCCCTCCCACGAAGCATCGTTTTCGGGCGCTTCAAAATTATTACGCGCAACACGAAAAAAAATTTCTAGCGAAAAGACCGTGCAGCAGTTGGAGACACAGGATGCTTACACGAAACATCGTTCTGTGAAACATCGATTTCCACGACGTCATTACAGCGTGCGAAACATTGACGATGTCTGGGAGACTGATCTCGCAGATATTCGCTCGATCAAAGATTACAACGATGGTCATACCTATCTCCTCATAGTCATAGATGTGCTCAGTAAATATGAATGGGTCGAGCCTTTACGCGACAAGACTGCTGCGTCTGTGGCGAAGGCTTTTACGCGGATACTCACGCAAAAAGCCACTAATAGCCGATCACCCGTATGCCAGCAATCGGATCGAGGCAAAGAATTCATGGGTGTTGCATTTCAAGAGCTCCTAAAGAAGAAAAATATTCAGTTTCGAGCTGCACGGAATCCTGATATAAAAGCCGCCATTGTGAGAATATTTAATCGAACATTGAAAGAAAGAATGTGGCGGTACTTCACGTATACCCGCGTGAAGCGATACATCAATGTGCTGCAAAATATAGTGTCTGCATATAATAATGCCCGGCATAGCAGCATAAAAATGGCCCCGGTAACGGTGACTCTTGCCACCGGAGCTCAAGCTCGTGCTAATTTGATGCAGCGTTACAAGGCTTCGGAGCAGGAACACATCCTTAAATACGGGATCGGTGATGTTGTACGAATCAGTAGTGCAAAATCGACCTTTGCAAAAGGTTACGAGGAGTGGTTGGAGCAGCAAACTGTTCGAAATTCATCGCATATCGACGAATAGTTGGCTGCCGGTGTACATTTTACGTGATCTTCACCAAAAAGATATTGACGGCATTTTTTACGAGGCCGAGTTATCAAGAGTTCGTACTATTACCGAAAAAAAATAAAAAATCACGTTGAGAGACGAAATTTACATCGTTTTACCGAGCAACAGCAGTTTGAAATATTACCTGGAAAATACGACAACGCGTTATACCACACGATTGCCACAGCGCGTATCTTTGCAAGGCAATTGGGCCGTTGGACTTACAGAAATACATATAGCCATGACGATTCTGCATATACCTCAGGAAGACGAGCAGAACTTCATCAAGACCGCACCGTATAAAGTACAATCGGGTATTCACGATTCTGCTATTGACTTTGAAAAGAGCTGCGTGTATGTTCCACCCGATGTATATAAGAAATTCATTGCTCGATGTATATGACTCATTGCTCGAAGTAATAAATGAACTACAGGGCTTTGCCGGTCATTTACGATTTCAGTGCGCTCGCAATGTCTACGTCTAGGTGACCCATATTTGCGATTCGTTCGAAAATTTCATTCATGCTTTCCATTTCTCACCAAGGCTCAACGAGATTTTAGGATTTACCACGCCCGGCAGTGTGATGCTCCCGCCTGCATTCAGAGATGTTAGTTACACTGGCGCACGACCTTCTAGCCTAACTAATGCTATTCCCGATATGTCATTCGTTTGTACGGATATTTGTGAACCCTACATTACCGGCGATGTGCATACACCTCTGTTACGTGTTGTACCATCGTATACCGCGGATAGCAACAATTACGACTCTGGGAAGATAAGAGGTTTCAAGCCACCACGCTACGTACCTCTGCTTCATAAAAACTTTTAATCGATCGATATCGATATAAGGGATAAGTTTGGGCAGCCTATACCATTTGAGTACGGGACGCTGACGGTGACATTACAGTTCAAGCGTACGGATTATAGAAGTCGTCGCAACGATTTATTACGATGCATACTTTGATATGCAGACGGGCGGTGCTCGGACCGGATATAGGGGTATCAGTAACGTGAACATAGGCTCGCCAAATCAAAGGGGGCATGGGATTGGCAGTTTTCTCGGTGGCCTTTTCCGCCGTATCATACCTCTTTTGAAGAATCGGGCACGGGCTGTCGGCAAGGAGGCTCTGCGTGCCGGTGTTAATGTTGCCACCGATATAATGGACAATGGTGTACGGCCAAGAGAAGCGTTAAAAACGCGTCTACGCGAGTCTGGTGAAAATCTGAAGCGAAAGGCGGAAGAAAAAATTGATACGCTCATGAAGGGTTCTGGCTATGAAATAGCAAAAATTAATCGATCTCGGTATTCCGTTGCCGGCCGTGGTGTGCGACGTATCCATAGTGTTAAAAAAAGAAAGAAAGCTACGCCTTCGTCGAGAAAACCGAGAAAGAGGGCAACGGCAAAGAGGAGGATATATAAGAGAAGGACAACCAAGAGGAAGGCTCTGCGAACGGTTGCTGATATTTTCGCATAGAGAGAGAGAGAGAGAGAGAGAGAGAGAGAGAGAGAGATGGGGTAAAGGTAGCTTCTGATACACACATTCTTGCGAGTGTTTAAAGTCAGAGCTCGAGCTATTTACACTGCCTCCTACACAAACCACCATTGAGGGAGCACAATGGGTGTACTACAAACCGATCTCATCTTTAACGGATGATTCACCAATTGAGTTTGTGGTACCTGGTCAGGGTGATGAATACATTGATCTTGCTCTCACCATGCCAAGCATGCGCGTTTAAATACAGTGTCTGGCTGAGAAGCCTGATTCTGCGACTAAAATAGGCCCCGTCCTTAATCTGATGCATTCAATGTTTAATCAAGTAGACGTGTTTTTCAATTAGAAACTTGTATCGCCCCTGAATAACGCGTATGCGTACAGAGCATACATTAAAACGCTGCTAAACTATGGAGACGGCGCAAAAAACTCTCATCTTACGAGTGTGCTCTGGTTCACCGATATACCGGGAAAAATGGAGTATACAGATGCAGCTAACGGTGGGCTTGTTAGCCGCAGAGTCCTTCTTAGCAGTGGAAAAACTATTGATCTCCTCCGTCATTTTCACTGGGATGTCTTTAATTAAGAGAGATACTTATTGAACGGTGTTGAAATGCGTCTGCGACTCGTACGCACGAATAATTCACTTTGCCTTATGGGCGGGACGGCAGACTATAAAATACATATTGTCGAAGCGTCGCTTCTCGTGCGTCGCGCAAAGATAGCACCTGGTATACTTTTAGCACATGCAAGTACTCTGTGCAAAGCTTCGGCAAAGTACCCCCTGACACGCTCAGAGGTAAAGGCTATATCCATGCATAGCGGAGTACATGGTGAAACTCTCGATAATGAAATCCTCGGCCAGCTGCCAAAACGTATCATCATTGGCTTCGTTGATAATAAAGCGTTTAACGGCTGCCTCGATAAAAACCCGTTCAATTTTAAAACTTATCAAATTAAATATCTATCGTTGTATGTGGATGGCATGCAAATACCGTCAAAGGGTCTGCAGCCCGACTTTACAAAATCGAAGCTTTACGTAGACGCGTATCATACTCTGTTCTCCGGAACGGGTATTCACTTTCTCAATGAATACCCTGATGGGTATTGCCTTTTCGCGTTAGATCTTACGCCCGATTTATCGGCAAACAGCAGTACTCATTGGAATTTGGTAAAACACGGCAGTGTTAGAATAGAAGTACGATTTGAAAAGGCTATCGCATCCACGGTAAATTGTATTGTGTACGCCGAGTATGATAATGTGTTGGAGACTGACTCATCCAGACGAGTAATCGTTGACTTTTCTGGCTAGTCAGCAGAATTTGTATCCGACGAGCTAGGTCTCCGTGACACAAAGCGCTCAACAGTATTGTCCGAGTGAACAACGAGGATGCATCATGGATATCGCAATCGATATACACGGTTTGCGAGATCAAAACGATCGTTTTGTGCCGAAAGAAGTTGCGATTATTTGCTAACACGGGCCGTACACCGCTCATTGGCTTGTGTCTTCACCTCACGACAATAAGGATCTATCACCGGCGCTGAATCTTCAGAATTCCTGGTTGACTAGAAATCATTATGGTTAAAAATGGCGTGAGGGCGATACAACGTCGCAACACATGGAATTAATTTTGAAAAATATTGGGGAACAATCTGATCGAATATTCACAAGGGGCTAAATAAAATCAGAGTACCTGGCGCAGCTCACAGGCTGCGTCATTATAAATTTAGGGGAGGAGAAGGAGGCTCCCTCATTCCGCTATCTTTATCAGGACGACACTCGTTGCATATACGACGGATCGCTACATAACAATGTCACGTACAAATGTGCGCTGAATAATTCGAAACAAATAAAAGATTGGCTTTGTCATAAAGATCGCATTGCCTCCTTATGGGAATATAGAACGACCACGAGCTGGAGCTTAGATAAAACAGTGAACGATTATTATAATGCGTATATAAAAAAACGCGAAAAGTCTAAGCCTCGGGGCAAAGTTTTCAATATGGACTCTGCGGTTGGTGGTGGCCGTGCTACAAATAATTTGAATCATAAAAACTTACACTGTATACAGAACTGTTGTTGCCGTGTACGGCAATAATGAATCTAATTTTAATATAAGAAATAAAATCGACAATGAAATTTTTCACGTTTTATTTTCTCTACCTATCCTTGAACTGCGATCACGCGCCTTGGAGTCAGCATTCTTTGGGTATATAAATCACTTTTAGCGACTATCATATTTCAAGCGGCATGTGCATCAAACCATCGATTCTTCGAATCGGTAGGAAAAAAATTCTCTTTGCCTTTGTTATGTCTAAGGAAATGAGTCATCATTATAGGGTATCATATGTAGACGATCAGATTTCTTTTTGTCTTTGGTATTTCTAATAAAATGAGTAATCTTCATAGTAGGGGGAGGTCTAGTGGAGGGGTGACTGCAGAGTATAAGTTAGGAGAACGACCATCATTTGCGATCATACCGTGGTCGGATATCGAAGGAAACTTTAAAAACTCTTAAAGACTTTTATTTCCCGTCGTTTGAGGTGTATGCTGAGAAAACGACGCGAAGTAAAGCGGCGAATAGAAGCACTTTTACACGACATTGCGAGTATCAAAGCAGTAATACAAGCGAGATCGCAATTTCTCTCTTTAACACGAAAATTTGACGAACTCGATAATTACGATGGATTTCGCACGAATCAACAAAGTGGGACAAACGGCCGCGTTTCTACCTGTGAAAAAGTTATCGGAACTAGAGCTCAAAAAAGACTACAGCATCAGCGACATCAGAACCGTTCAAACTAAATGGGGCACGCGTATCGTCATCGACGTGGAAAATACATTTGCGTGTTCGAAAAAGACGATCAGCTATTTCAGCAGATGATAGCCGCAGCCCGTGAATATAATTTGGCCATGGAATATCGTGGAACAAAATTCAATAATCTGGAATTCAAACCGTCAACAAATCATTAAGTCCTGCGATGTATGCGAAACTTGCTAAGAATCTACGTGCGCTACTGCTACTGTTTGCCTATAAGCTAAATAATTTGGGGACGAAATCTGTGTGGGTGGGCCTTGATATTTGTCGGAACGGTACGTTACGGCCTGTGATTAGCTTCAAATGTTATATCCATGGTTGTTTAACTATGGATGGTCGTTCTTGGCACGATTTTCAAAATCATTTCAACATAGATGATGAAGAAGACCCTGCACATCGCTCGTTACCGATATTCTGTATTACAAAAGAGCAATTCATTATACTGTCATTATTAAAAGCCAGTATAAACGGAAATATCTCGTGGCTTCGTCGTGTTTGCAACGAGGTAACAAATTGCAGAGACTCTCTTATAGATGCAATAACATCAGAAACATCCATTTATACAACGAGCTGCATATGCCGTAATATTCGCACGAAGCGTGCGAAAATACGAGAGAGAGCTACCCAAAAACGAACATCGCCGAATAATTCATATAACGAATTACCTACTTGTACAAAAACAACGATAATTGACAATCTACTGATGCATCATTTGGATCACATCGTTAAAACTGTTATAGCCCGTAAAAGATAAATCCTTTTCTCATTGTATAAAAGCATTACGTATAATCAAGTGAAAATGTATATAAAATTCAATAAAGAGAAAAAAAGTATGGATTATTATTATTTGAATAATGATAATAATCGGCCCGCTCTGGCGAACCCTCAGGACTCTTTCCCCCCACCACCTCTCCCCACCACAAACCCCACCACGCTCGGAAAGAGGCTCTGACGCGGGGGGAAAGTGGAGGGGATAGGAGTGGGGATAGGAGTGGGGGTCGCCATAGTGGTCCATATACTACTGATATGTTTTGAAAGACTTAAATTCCAACCGTACATTTAAATACGCACACGACCGTATGAAAAAATTCCGGACGTTTACATTCCGGAAGAATTGCATGCAGAATAAGGAGATATTTGAAAATGTAAGCTAAATAGACAGTTATCGACGCAAATTGTTTGGATGGAAGTTGTAGCCGTAGCTCAGTAGAAATCGGAATTTCTCGCGTAAAACCGTGAGCGAGCGCTGCGCAGCTTCCTGTGGGAGATGTATTCAAAAAATCACTCCAGGGAACTGATTGAGAATGTTTGTCACCCAAGGGAAGTGGTTGAGATCATTTGCCACTCAGGGGAAGTGGTTGAAAATTTATTTTGCTCAAAGGAAGCGAAGAAGAAGAAGAAGGCAGAAAAAGTAGTGTGTTTAGTTCTAATGAGTTTAAAAAACAAAATAAAAAAAAATGAGAACCTCAATGTATTGAATTGACGTACCTTGTTAATAAATATGAAACTGAAAATGAAGTTGAAATTCTGGTGTGTATAATTAATTAAAGTAAAGCTGAAATCGTCAAGGGTGAACTGGTGACTGCTGGGGAATTTTATTTCTTACAGGTTGGACCACATAGGGACATGCGGATTGTCAGGATGGCCGTGGCGGAGAAGATAAGAATGACAACTTCAAGCAGCAGACATCGGAAATAGAGATGAGTCTACTGTATGAAGTATCATTCAATTCAAGAGAGGAAGCAAGGGGAAATAAATAAAAAACGAGAAACAGGAGCTTAGCAACGAACGAGCAAGGAGATCAGAAATCGAACGACGGGCAAGAAGATCGAACGTGCTTGGGAGACGTCGTAGAAATTATGGATCTCTCTTCAAATGGTCGTCCTCGACCTTTTCTTCCATTTTTGGGATTTTCGCCTACTACTACTACTAGGGGGGCTTTAACCACCCTGCGCGCTTCCCGCGCTAACCCGCCATCTTATGTTTGTTCCAGTGGCTAGGGGAATAATATTCTCGAAAAATCTTTTTAGAATGTTGATTTTATTTGTGTTTTTTTTAGATAATGAAAAAGGGAATAAAAAAAATGAATTAAAAATTAATAAAGTCGGTTAAAAAAGAGGCATAAATTCTTTTTTTGGAAGTGGTATCCCCCCAATTAGGCCTAATCCATCGTGTACCAAAAATGTTGAATAGACATAATAGATCTAGGATAAGAATAAGCACGTGAGGTTTGTAATTAAAATGTACTATAATCGTTTCCACACCACTATAAGTTGTATGGGGTAGTAGATTCGACGCGTTAGAGTAATTCAGCGCTTCTTTTTTCTTGTATCCCCTGTAGGCCTAATCCACTATCATTGTGTACTATAAATTTCTAAAAGACTTTTAAACAAATCTGAAGACCCGTATATTCGGAGTATTAATGTTTATAAAAATTCTTCCCACACAATATTCTTTACATGTATGAATTCTTCAGATTCAATTTGTATAAACAATTTTTCCGGATTCTTGCACCCTGAGAGAGCTCACGGTTTCCATCCATATTGATTTGCATGTACAGGTCTCCCTCCTAATAAGTTCAACTTTGGGGGAGTAGGGGTACATTTTTCCGAGAAACTATAAACCCCCACTCAAAGCCTGCTCGCCGCTTGAGTCAAAAGATAGCTTTCGCTCTCAATAAGTTCGGTCGTGTTCCCTCCAAATAAATTCTGTGATGTATACTTTAACCCGATATCCGTGCTCGTCTGTGACTCTGTGTGCGTCGACGCTTTTGTATGAGTGTGCGACAGGAAGCAGTAAATACAATATACACATCTTTCATACTTCGGTTTTAATTGAATCGAGAATATCCTATTGTAAAACGGATCTTACATATTCATTCACTTACTGTATATATACTACTGCGTACGTGTTAATTTGAATTTTCGGCTATTGGAAACTGAATGGAAGTAAGAAAAACTTGCTGGATTAGAGGTTATGTTCATTTGTTTACATTTACTGTGCCGCGATGTGTAGTCCATTTTCTGGAACTTTTGCAAGAAAAGTTAGCTACAAAAATGTTTCAACATCGCTTTGAATTTCCAAATCAACAATAAAAAATACTCTGCGACAAATAGAAAAAAAAAAAGAATAATGATACGATTTTTCTGACAACAAAAGATGTTGATGATCAACTTAAAAATTCTAGTGCTTCAAAATAAAAAATAAAACATCATGAAATTTTGGATTTTATATACTTTTACATGCGTGATATTGTAAATGATAATAATTCAAATAATTGCTAAATTTATTTATGTTTTTGACTCAGATTATGAAAATTTTGATTAAAAAAAATAATTGCTAATTCAAAACCGTACGTTGTAAGCTTTTAAAAATCTATTGAATTAATATATTCATAAAATTTTCATGCATGGACACAGCGACAAAGAAAATATTCGTATGAAAAATTATAAAATTCTACATTAAATACCGTATTTATTTATTGTTAAAAGGAGGAGTAGAAAATATATTTTACGGGGCTGCTGGGTGGCGTAGGGAATAAGATAGCGGTGGGAACGAGACGGGAGGTGATGAAAGGAAAGAAGGAGAGTTAAGCAAAGAAGAAATCAGGCAAGCTCTGAGGAAGACGAAAGAGGGGAAGGCTATGGGAGGGGATGAACTACCAAGTGAGGCATAGAAGTGTGGGGGGTGGGAGGACGGTGGAAATGGCGTAGGAGATATGTAGAAGGGTGTGGAGGGGAGAGGGATGGCCGCAAGGATGAAAAGATGGAATAATAGTGCCGATAGTAAAGAAAGGAGACGGAATAAGAGTGGAGGACTACAGGGAAGTGACGCTAATGCCGGCACTGTATAAAATATACACGACGGTACTGGCGAGGAGACTGGAGGAGGAAGTAGAGGAAACAGGGATGATACCACCGAATCAGACAGGGTTTAGAAAGGGGGTGGGGACAATTGACAACGTATATCTGTTGAATTATTTGATGAGTAAACATGTCAAGCAAACGAAGGGAAAGTTGGTGGCGTTGTTTGTGGATTTGAAGGCGGCGTTTGATTCAGTGGACAGAGGGGTTCTGTGGGAGGCATTAGAGAGGAGAGGAGCGAGAAAGGGACTGAGGGAGAGGATAGAAGAGGTGTACGGAGAGACAGTAAGTAGAGTGAAGGTAGGGGGAGAGATAGGAGAGGGCTTCTGGACGGCGAAAGGGGTGAGACAGGGGTGTCCGATGAGCCCCATATTATTTAATATGTTGACGGCGGATATGGAGGAAGAGCTGAAGAAGGGAAGGTGAGGAGGAGTAAAAGTAGGGGAACGGAGGATTTGCTCGTTGGCATATGCAGATGATGTGGTGGTGGTGGTGGAAAACGAGGAGGAGATGGACAGTATGATTAGGAGATTGGAGAAGTATTTTGAGAAAAGGAAATTGAAAGTGAATGTGGGAAAAACTAAGATCATGAGATTTAGAAAGGCAGGAGAGAGATACAAAAGAGGGAATTGGAGATGGAAAGGGAAGAGAATAGAGGAGGTGAAGGAATTTAAATACCTGGGGTCTGTATTCAAGAGGAATGGGGGGCAGGAAGCACATATAAAGGACAGGGTTAGAAAGGCGGGGGCAGTGATGAAACAGGTATGGGGGATAGGAAAGAGGAAGTTTGGCAAGAAATGGGAGAGAAGGATGTGGCTGTTCGTCACACTGGTGTGGACAGATATCGAGCTGGGAGGAGGGGAGGAAAGGATTCTTAGAAAGGGGTGCAGGAGGGAGGGAACAAGAGGGAGAATAGGGAGACGGAGGATACGAGCAGATAAAAAAAGAGGATCGCAGAGGACAGGAAAGGGAGAGAAGAAATAAAATAGTGAGATCAAAATATAACAGGTGGTATAGGGAGATAGGAATAGATGGGATACTCAAATACCTGAAGATGGGATAGAGCGAAGAAAGATGTAAGAGGATAGCAAGGTTCAGAATAGGGAATGAGATGAGAGTGGGTAGGTATTGAGAGAGGGAGGAGGATAAAGTCTGTAGAGTATGTGGGGGGGGAGGAGGAGTCGTGGGAGCACGTGTTAGAGAGGTGCAGAATAGCCAACGGGGAACAGCGGGGGATCGGCTAGAAGATTAGAGAGATTCTGGATGAAGGGGGAGGGGGGGGGGGGTGAGGAATGGATGAAGGAGCTGCAGAGGATTAGAGGGGAAGTAGGAATAGAAGAGGGGAAAGGGAGATAGAACAGGTGTGAAAGAAGGATTGGAGTGAAAGAGAGGAAACGGAAGTCGGCACGAGGGGGGACAGGCAGTAGAATAAGAGTAGGTTAAAAGAACGGAAATAAAAGAAAAAGCGGAGAGGAAAGGAGGGAGAGAGACGAGCGTGCGGTTAAAGGTTGCGAGTGAGGCGGACAAGCAAGCGAGGCGTGCGATGTGCGAGCGAGGCGGGCGAGACAAGCGAGCGGAAAATGAGGATGAGAATGGATGGATGAGAGAGGAGAGAGATGGAATGGGATATGTGGAAAAGAATGTAATAGATTGTAAAAGTATGTAAGGAGAAAGAAAGGATGTAAAAGATGTAAAAAGGATATAACCTTTTAAAAAAATCTTGTAACCCGGTAGGGAAGCAATAAATATATACAATACAATTTATTGTTAAAAATAAATAAATTGAATGTGTATAAAAATTCACATCAGGAAGTTTGACTGAGGAATAGTTTCATATGTTTATTAGAAGTTCAAGAATTTAGCAATTGGAAAAGGGTTATTGCAAGCGAGAAATTGTGATCACTTTTTGGAACTATGGAAAAATCAAGATTAACTATTCCAAGCTTCACTCTAGTTTGTTGATATTATCATGATTCTTCATTATTTAAATTCATGCAAAAATGTGTCAATGAGTATATAGAATTTCTGATACTAAGTTTATGTTCTTAAACTTTGTTGGAAATCTTGTTTCGAAAAGGTGTAAAATATTTTGTCATCAATAATCCTAAAAAACTGAATGAGAAAGAAAGGCATTCATCGATTAAAGGATGCATCGGACGTACCTTCCCAACCAAAAGTGGCTTTCGTCGACAATACTGCATACCTCATGATAAGGTAGAAATCGGAAAAAATTCAAGTACAATGAAGACGATAAAAAGATTCATTTTGAATAATAATAATTCCGAAATGTTATCAATGAATTGTTTAAGCAACACATTGCTTAACAAACTTTTAAGCAAAGTTCATTTTTGATACGTGAAATAAATTCATTGATTTTTCTGGCTACACATGAATTTTTTTTAAATTAGCTTATCATTTTGAAATTTGAGTTTTCGGAAATTTGTAAGGGTCGTATTAACGAAACTATTCGTGCAATGCCCTGGAAACTTCTTAATTGTAATATACAACGTTTTTACGGAAACATACTCAAAATTCAAGATTTTTCATTCGTTTTTCGAAATTGAAAAACTTTCGAAAACCGAAATTTCAAAATTATAAGAAATTTAAAAAAAAATTCATGTGTAATCAGAAAAATCAACGAATTCATTTCACGTCTAAAAAAAAACTTTGCCTAAAAATTTGTTAAACAATGTTTTTTTTTAGATAATTAATTAATAATATTTTGGCACTGTCATTATTCAAAATTAATCTTCTTATCGTGCTTATTGTAGTTGAATTTTTCCGAATTTCATCGTACCATAAAGTATGCAATATTGTCGACGAATGTCACTTTTGGTTAGAAATGTACGTGCGATACATCCTGAAAGTTCATGCTCAATTTTTTAGCAGATTCACTAACTTTGAGCATTCGTTGATATTCAAGCGCAAAGATATCAGTGATTTTTCAATTTTTTGTAAACCATAAAAAGTAATGAGTCTATAAGTATAAAGAATTTCTGACACTGAGTTCACGTTTTTTAATTTTGTTGGAAATTTTGTCTCGAAAAGGTATAAAATATTTTATCGTCAATAATCCTAAAAAACTGCATGCGAATAAAAGGCATTTATTGATTTAATGTTCTTGCTCAATTTTTTAGCAGATTCGCTAATTTTGAGGATTCATTGATATTCAAGCGTAAAGATATACGCTTTTAATATATATAAGATTTTTCAAATTTTTTGAGAACTATAAAGATAAATGTGTCTATACTCATTGTCAGTGTATCATTTGAAATGAAGGTCACACTATCAGTGATATTAATAATAGAGTTTCACAGGAAAGACATTCTCAACGCATTCTCATTTTCCGCTTATTAAACTTTTTCGGAGGTAAGCGAAGCAATCGCTCGCTTGAACTTATTAACAGGTAAGCGAATCAATCGGTCGGCGGACTCAGACACGTCGAGGTGGGGGAAGCGTGCGAAGAAAAATTAGGGGAAGTGAACTTATTGAGAGGGCATTTATTAAGAGGGGGACCTGTATATCCAAATCGATATTCATATATATCGATATGTATGTATCGATATAATATATCGATATACAAGGGCAGAGAAGGGATGGGAGGGGGGAGGTGGGGTAGGGCAGTGAGGAGGAGGAGGGGATGGGAAAAGCGGCGGAGGGGAGAATTATTGACACGGTGGCAGTGGTGGCAGGTGTTTGTGTTCGGGTTTGGGTTGGGTTTGGTTTGCGTTGAAATCATTATATAGAAAAATCATATAGAAAGATATATATATTTATTTCCGTTTAAGTTGTGTTTCGGCTTGGGTTTGGGCTTGATCGACACATCGATATTTGACACAGCTTGATATATCGATATATCGTTTCTAGACAAGGTTCGGTATACCGATATATCAATACATTGATTTTGGACACAGTCTGGTATATCAATATATCGATGTATCGATTCTTGACATGGTTCGATATATGGTGTAACGATTCGCTCTTTATTTCTATACGAAATAAAGCTGCGACGAGGAGAAGTAATAAATAAGCCTTCAATGATATACGATTCGATTTTATTTCGGGGGAGACAGTTTGTTCTAGGGCGATAGGTGGGTATTGTTCGTCATCGGGCTTACGAAATTCTCGTGACTCGATGACTTATCCCCATTCACATCAATACGCGATTGCTGCTTTCGTTGAACGAGCTCGCGACCTCGAATTACAAAGAAAAGTATGAAGAACAGAAGAAAACAAAAACAGAAGAAGACATGAAGAAAAGAAAACGACAAAAGAGATCATAACGTCGAACGATCGACCGGGATCATAATCTATCATACGAGGGGCGTCCACAGACTGACATTGAAATGACTCGAAAGTAATAATTGAATTGCCTCTCGCCTCGGCGGGCCTCACGCGCAACGCGCGAGTTGACGAGGAAAACAATAGCGTAACCAGAGAATGCTCGAATCACGTGGCAACGTCGATCAGCGCATCGAATGCGAAAAGAAATAGCATATTCGCGAGGCACTTAGCTTTCGAGGGATGTGAAGTGATGAGGCGACGCTGATGAAGCATGGTCAAGATGGCGGGCGTTGTACGATGCTAGCCGTTCCGCTCTCGTGGCCGTCTCCCTCGATGGCTATCTCGCTCTCTCTCGATGCGACGTGTCGGTTCACGAAGTAATATGTCCGCCGCAGCGGGACTTGACGATGAATATTCGGTTCCCGTAGGCCGAGTAATACGATTACAACCCACTCGTGGGTGAAAAAGAGAGATTCACACTCGTGTGTCCCTCTGAGACGTTCTCGTACGTATAAACGGCTCAGTGACGCACGGGTGCTGGAACGTTTCGATGAATACAAAAACCCACGAGGATCGGTACGCCTTGTAGGCTAACAAAAGTTGTAACGACTCGGTACTGATAATTATTTTACAATACCTGGATAATGACGCGCACAATAGATTGTCTCGGCCTTAGAGAATATATATATATATATATATAATTGCACACAAATGTTAGGGCACGACGATGCTCTCCACGAGACGACGCTGGGCGGACTGGGACGAGGACTTACCCTCGTACTCGCTGGTTGAATGATCGGGGGAAGCCCACGTGACCTGAGCCGGCCCGCGAGAAATCAATGAGATTATCGATACGAATCGATAATCTCGCTGTGACACGTCAGATGGAAGGACGAGCTCCGCTGAGCGTCGACCATCGCATCGTTACAATAGATATATCGATATATCGATTCTTGGGTTTCCTTTGAATTGAGTTTATTTATGTGTGAAAAATTGGTTGGTTATTTATGAATGAAACAATTTAATGTATCACAATTTATAGATAAAAATTTATGTCATAATTCATGTGTGAATATTTGTGTCCTAATTTATATATGAAAATTTAAGGGTGTTTGGGTTGGGTTGTGTTTGGATTGGGGGTTATTCTCGACAGAGCGGTGGCAGTGGTGATATATCTTTATAACATAGAACGATATGCGTGCGTGCGTGCATGCGTGCGTGCATGCATGCGTGCATCCGTGCGTCCGTCCGTGCGTGCGTGCGTGCGTGCGTGCATGCATGTGTGCGTCCGTGCGTTCGTTCGTGCGTGGGTCCGTGCGTGCATCCATGCGTGCGTAAATGCGTCTGTGCGTCCGTGCATGCGTCCGTCCGTGCGTACGTACGTGCGTGCGTGCGTGCGTCCGTGAGTGCGTTCGTGCGTGCGTCCGTGCGTGCGTACGTGCTTGCCTGCGTGCTGCATGCGTGCGTGCGTCCGTGCGTGGGTTCATGCGAGCGTCCGTGCGTGCGTGCAACCGTGCATGCGTGCATGCGTGCATGCGTTTGTGCGTGTGTACGTGCGTGCATGCCTCCACGCGTGCGTGAATGCGTCTGTGGGTCCGTGCGTGCGTCCGTGCGTCCGTACGTGCGTACGTGCGTGCGTGCGTGCATGCGTGCGTACATGCGTGCGTACATGCGTGCGTGCGTTCGTGCGTGTGTCCGTGCATCCGTGCGTGCGTGCGTGCATGCATGCGTGCATCCGAGCATGGGTTCGTGCGTGCATCCGTGCATGCGGGCATGCGTACATACGTGCGTGCGTTTGTGCATGCATGCGTCCGTGCATGTGTGCGTACGTGCGTGTGTGCGTGCGTGCATCTGTGCGTGCATGTTCGCGTACGTCCGTCCATTCGTGCGTCTGTGCATGCTTGCATGCGTGCGTGCGTCCAAGCGTGCGCGCGCGTGTGGTGGGAGTTCAGGTGTGAGGCACCGGACGTGTCCGGAGGTGAAGCCCCGGTGGGGGAATTCGGTGAGGTGGAGCTCCCCTGACTTTCAAGAACGTAGATTTTTTTATTTTAAGCTATTTATTTAAACTACCGATAGTCCATGACGTGATATAAACGCTTTTCTTCTCATGGGCTAATGTGTCCGTGCACTATTTTTTCTGCGGCTATTTTTTCGTGGGCTGTTTTTTACGTCGCCTACTTTTTACAGTCTTTTTTTCCAGTGGTATTTCTTCCTAGACCCCTTTAGTATAGGGTACACTTTTTAGCCCTAGAGACTGGAAGTACCATTTTATTCCCCGTTCAGACGCATAAGAAAGTGAGGAAAACCTGGTAGTGTTATATACCGTATAACCTATGAAAAAATAAGTAAAAACCCGAAATGTAACGAAAAATCGACTTTTTTTCAATTTCTATAGCGCCATTATTCGATCGAAAATGGATTTTAATTACTCTTAAAAAGTGTTTTTTTTTTTCGCCAAAATATTAATACTGCACGGTCACTATGAAAAAGTCCGTAAAAACCCGAAATGTAGCGAAAAATCGACTTTTTTTCATTTAATCTCTAGAGTACAGTTATTTGATCAAACATCGATTTTTATTACTCCAGAAAAAGTGTTTTTTTTTGCCGAAATACTAATATTCCATGGTTGGTATTAAAAAATCCGTAAAAACCCGAAATACAGCGAAAATCGATTTTTTTTCTTTCAATTGCTGTGGCGCCGTCGATTGAAAATCGATTTTTTTTTACTCTCGAAAAAGTGTTTTTTTTTTGCCGATATAAAAATATTCCATGGTCAAAATTTGACGCCCGGGATATCGTGGTACTGCCAAACAAACATTCAAATTGATGCATTTTTCAAAGCGTTATGAGCATTCGAAAAAAACATCTAGAATTTTATAAAATTAATATCTCGTGAACAGCTGGAAAAAAAAATTCGCAAAAAATCATGGACATCTTTTTCACGCAGTAAAAAACGATAAAAAAAAATTACGACTCAGTAAAAAATCTCAATTTTGATGATAATTTGAGTTGGCATGGAATGCCCCATAGACCCAGATTCACCTGGAACATGACCCTGACCATTTTCGATTCTTCTCGGGTTTTCCCCTGATTAACTTAGACCTAAAAAAAAAGAAAAAATGAAATATTTTTTTTATTTACACGATTCAAATTGTCCCAAAAATGCAATGAAAAAAAAATGAATGAATTCACTAACCTAAAATGATAATTTTGAGACCAACATGGGAGCGGGACTTCTGTTTTTTCTACTTTGTTCAATAAATTTAAATAATAAATGTAAATAATTTTAACCCAAGTTTTGATTTTTTTGCCTTTTTTTTCAAAATCTCTCATAAATAAATAAACATATGTCGGAAGTGTTTCCGAATGCTATTTTTTATGAACTAGCAAAAAAAAATTTTTGAGAAAAACTTTTTTTCAAAATTTTTTTTTCCAAGTATTTTTTTATCTACTATGTAAATTATCTTAAAAACATTATATTTTTTTGAAAAAAATTAGGTAGAGTCACTGATCTTGAACGATGATTTTAAAATCAGAATGGGAGTGGGACTCCTGTTTTTTCTATTTTTTTTTTAAGGGAATGTAAATAAAAAATGTCAATATTTTCAACGCAAGTTGTTACTTATTTGCCTTTTTTCCCAAAGCCTCTCATGAATAAATAATTATCCGTGACAACTGTTTTCGAAAGCTATATCTTATGAACTATCAAAAAAGAATTTTGAAAAAAAAAAATTCTTAAAATTATTCAAAATTTTTTTTTTTCAAAATTGCACGTTTCTCCGATGGACCATAAAAATACCACGTGATCATAATATATGAACAATAAAGTATAATCAAAATTCTAGAGGATGCTATTATAAGTTGATTATGGTTATCCCAGAATCTAGTATATAGCATTAGAGTGTGTCAAAAATGGAATTTTTTTTCTTCGCTCCTACCAATCAAAACGTTAGGTTTTGACATTAAAGAGGTCCTCGTTCAAAGAGGGTGCGGTAGCTTAAAGTTTAGAGGTCACTCAACGAGGATTTAGTTTTCTCATCTAATTAACACGTGAAAAATATTGTTTTTCACTCACAATAAACATGGCTTATAGAGTAAAATTGAATTCCGTATTTCCGTATCTTCAATTATCTTCATTATTTAGAGACTTCGCATGGGATAGGAAAACTAAAATAATGTATGGAAAAATTTACGGTCGGAAGTTATTAAATTTTTCAAATGTCGATTACATGTTCTTACATGATAAACTAATCTACAATTCTAATATTTAGAATGATAACCATGCTGCAATCTATAACATTTAATTGGTTTACCTGACTCGAATAATCCCTTAGTGACCTTCGTTTGTGAGGCTACTGGCTTGTTAACTTTTTCTGGATCCAACCAATTGTATTTTGTATCTTCGCTCCGAGGATACGTTATCATATCCAAAAACTTGTTTATGATAGTTATAACAGCTCTTTCGGCAGCCGAAGATTTTATCTCCAATTCAATTGCGATTGATTGTCCAAAACTCTGATTTTCCATGGAAAATTCACTGGGACTTTGAGCATAATTACAAAGATCTATCATTTTCGTTCCAGCAATAGATTCGAAAACTTCCTCGACTCTTGCGTCTTTCATGTCCTTCACCTCTTTTGTGAATATCTGAACTTCCATCATCGTATTACTGATATCTTCACACACTTGAGGAATTTTCAAAGAGGCCCACGTAACCACTGAGAGACAGGGTTGGAATGCTGTTTCCAGCTTGGCGAAAGTAGATTTCATCAAATTCAAAAATAACGATGGGATGGATTTCCTAAAATACAGAAATATCTTGTTTACATCATAAATGTTACAAAATAAATATTAAAAAATTATTTATTTGTTCAGTTACCTTAGTGCATCATTTTTTTCGACCAACCTCGTTACCATCTCGCAAGAGAGAAAAAGTTTTTCTTTACAAAACGTTATTATTTGGATGAAATCGGGTATAGGTAGTGCAAATCTGGACATGTGCTCGGCCTCGTCGATAACTTCAGTAATGTAGGGATCAAAGTTTAACACGTATTTATTGGACTCTGGGTAGCGCACTAGTAAAGACGAGGACAACGCTAATCGGACCTACAAAAGTCATTCATTGAATTATTTTTACCATCTCGTCATTGCATAATTTATGTATACATGAAATGCAATTATGTAACGTTATAGCAATAATAAACTAATGGTGATTTACAATAAATAGTGTAAATGGTATAACAACTTTTGAGGGATTCAACGTACAATTTCTGAGGAATCAAACCAAGCCTTGTAGTATATTCTTTCATAGTGAATAAAGACACGTAGTAATGCGTTGTAAATCTTGATGCATTTTTGCATTCGCTCATGGGTTACGACGTGTTTCCGAGTTTTGAATATATCCATTGGCCCTTCTAACTGTTTGTGCAGCTGTCTAATCCATAAAATTCTGCCAGCAACGGGTGCTACGTTTCGTGCTAGAGGTGGATTGGATCTGTTCTCGTTGTATATGTCTCTGATGGTTTCGATATCGCGTTGATACATTGGGACGAGCTCCAAATACATCCGATCTACGCGTAAGCACTTCAAGTTCAATTTTTTGAATCTGTGGCGTTAATAAAATAAATGAATTGGTACGATTTATCTGTATTTTAACGATGTAGAATAATAGTATCGTATTAATAGTATTAGTAGTAATGTCATCGGCCCATATTTTTCTATTATAAAATATGACAGATTAGTTGATTCGCTAAAAGCGAGAGAAAAATAACGCTAATGATGACTGTAACTAAGCAGGAGAGTAAAATTAAGACCATAATTTAAATCGCTTTGGGAGCCATCGGTTATCAAGTGGGTTTAAGGTGCTGTATCACATGCTGAAAAATTTCGACGCCGCATCCCATTTGCTGCGGTAGTGCAGTCACCACTGCTTACCACACAATGTGGCGGCATGGGCCTTTTATGATGCATCGATGTTTGGCGCTGCGATGAAGGATCGAAGCTGAATATCAGACGTTTGCCGGGACACCTGTAGTGCGATTCTGTAACTCACTAGGAATAATTATCGGTATCGGTAACTAGCGACGATCTTCGCTTGCACGTTCATGCTAGCGACATGGGTGATTCTGTAACTTGGTCGTAAAAATATTTTTCGGTACAAAATTCGCTACAGGAGCTGCGATAAAATTCGGTAAAACTTTGAGAAATGTGGCAACATCCAACTTAAATTGTAGGGATTTTTGGTGATAATTGTAAATCCGGCTGTATTTTACACATAAGCCCTAACCTAACAAGAGGGTCATATTTGAATTTCGTCAAAATCGAAGGACGTCTGCGGAAAGACTTTCCTTGTTAGTAAGTTGTGAGGACGAGAATTTCGAGGCTGTGCTATTTTTAGGTGTTATAAAAAAATCTTACCGACTCATCTACGGAGATTGTAGGTCCACGCGAGATGTGCACTTTATTGACCTTGGAGGCGACGCTAGCATAAGTCACGGATGACGAAAGATTCAACACCGTCGCGACCGCTTCCCTGGCCCCAACTGAGCAAGCTTCAGTTATTTGAGAAATGAGGACTGCGTTAAGGGAATATTCGAGAGTTTGTTATATGCCAGAGGAGCACGCACGAGTGATTTCAGTGTGAGCAAGATTTACAGCCTTATGCATCTATCGTTTGCCAGTGCTTCTCCAGCTAAAGTGGAGTATGCTGAGAAGAGCGTATTAAATCCAATTTGGTAACACTGAAAGGCATCCTGAAGCACAGATTTTTTATCTACAGTCTCCCTGGAGCTACGTATGAATTTTACAATCTCCGTGTCATAATTGAACAATTTCGCGCGGTTGGACTTGGTCTCCTCAAACGAAAGTGGGAGCTCTTGTATTCTAGCAGTCGGGCTAATCGAGCGCCGAGAAGACTCGTATGATAACGACAGCGGTGGGGGGAGCAAGGCTAGGAGCGCGTGGCCCGGATATCGCATCACGCCACACCACGATGGGCAGCTTCGCACAGCTAAGTGAACGCAACCCAGCACGAGAGATCGACAGTCGTAGATCGATCAGATGTCGACGTAGACAGCTGAGACACACTGAGCTCGCTGAGGTGCACATGCACAAGAGAATAGATTGCTTTGAGAGAGGGACAAAGGTAAAAGAGAACCAGAGAAAGATAAAGTGAGGGTAGAACTAAGGAAAATTAAAGTTGAGGCCAGAGAAAAAAAAGTAGAAGAATGAAACAGCCTTCAGACATGCACAAAATCAAGAAGAGACCAATGAGTACAAGAGCGTAACTTTAGCGAGATATGGCTTACCACAGAAAACAAAGACAGACACACGAAAAAAATACGGCACAGACTCTCATCACCAGGAGAGAGAGAGAGAGAGAGAGAGAGAGTTTGAGTTTATTTATTGCCACGCTCTGGGGGTTGGCCCATGGAGCTTATACATCAGTACATTAACATGTTGAGATCAGAAAAATTAGCTTATAATTATTTAATAAAAAGAAACAACGGAGATAAGAAAATATATAGAAATAACGAATGAGTAAGTGCTTAAGTATAGTATAACAGAAGATTTTTTATATTTAATAAAAAGAAACAACGGATATAAGAAAATATATAGAAATAACGAATGAGTAAGCGCTTAAGTATAGCATAACAGAGATATATAACATAATGAAAATAAGGGTATTATCGCCAAGCTTACGAGTATTCCCTAGCTTTGGAGAAGGAAAGAGCAGAGGCGAGCTTTAAAGAGCGGATGGGAGTCAGCCGCGCGGATGCTCTCAGGGAGACGGTTCCATGCGGTGGCGGCAGAGCACTCGAAGGACCCCTGATAGAGTGCCGTTCTAGCTGTGGGTATGGCGAGATCAAGGGATGAGCCACGGAAAGGCCGAGTTGTGGTGTCTCGGCGAAAATGGAGCCTCTCTCTGAGATATGATGGGCGGTTGCTTAGGAGGATGGAGTTTGTCAGGGTACCGAGGAAATAGTTCCGCCGCTGTTCAGGAGGTAGCCAGGCCAACGACTGGTAAGAGGCCGTAATATGAGCATCGCGAGGGAGGTCGAGGACAAAGCGGATGCAGGCATTCAAGGCACGCTTCAGCGCAAGATTTTGTTCTTTGGTTGCGTCCGAGAGAACAACGCAGCAATAGTCCAGGATAGGAAAGACCAACGCCTCAATCAGCCGTGCCCGCAGGGAGCGAGAGAGCATGCCCCGGTTTCGCTTGAGGTGGGCAAGGGTGCGAAAAACGTTTCCACGGACGGCCGCTACCTGAGCCTTCCACGATAGCGTAGGTGACAACCAAACCCCTAGGTACTTCACGGTGGGCAAGATCTTGAGCGGGGTATTGTCGATGGTTAATCGGGGGTAATCATCCAGATTTATGGCGTTGACGTATCTCGCCGTGCCCGCAATCATCACCTGCGTCTTTGCGACATTCAAGGAGAGCTTATTTATGATGGACCACCGAGAGATCGCACTGAGGTCCGCATTTACCTCCTCAATGCCCTGCCGGAGGTCACCTGGACGACAGCGACGGTATATTAAAATATCGTCCGCATAAGCCGAGTGCCTGGTATATTTGAGGACACTTGGAAGGTCCCTGATGAAGATGGTGAACAGGATCGGCCCGAGTACAGATCCCTGGGGGACACCCGAGAGGACGGGCACCGGCGGGGATCGACGTCCATCAGGGCCAGAGACGCATTGCGTGCGACCTGTGAGGTAGCTCAGGAACCATCCAACGACCTGCGGGGAGCAACCGAGGTTATGGAGCTTTGAGAGCAGCAGATAATGGTCAACGCGATCAAAAGCCTTGCTGAAATCCAGGAAGACGATGATTGTTAATTCCCTGTCGTCAGCAGCGGATCTGATCACATCCGTCAGGCCGAGGAGGGCGGTCTGTGTGCTATGCCCCGCCCGGAAACCGGACTGATAGTCGTCGAAAAGGTTATGCGTTTCGAGATACTGCACGAGTTGCCCAGCGACCACTCGCTCAAGGCACTTGGACATAGCCGACAGCAGCGATATAGGGCGGAAATCAGCCGACGAGACCGGCCGAGGAACCTTGGCCACAGCAACGATTAGAGAGTGCAGCCAGAGCGCAGGGTAGACCGATGTGAGCAGCGACTCATTCACAATGTCAACCAGGGTCGGCAGGAGGACGGGCAACGAGTGCTTGATGAACGCGATGGGAATGCCATCAGCGCCACATGCCGGCGTCTGGAAACTGTGGACGATCTTGTGGAGCGCCCCGGGAGTGACCATCTGAAAGTAGAAACGCGAGTCGTCGAAGGGGGCGTCAAACGCCGCCTCAAGTACTCGCTCCGGATGATCCGAGGGTTCCTGGAAGACGGACCCGAAGAAGTCACTCAGCTCGCTCAGGTCCAACTGAGTGGCGTCCGTCTTTCGCCGAGAGACCACGCCGGCACGCCGAAGTTCCCGCCACAGAGATCGGGAGTCGAGAGTCACGGAGATTTTCGCCTCGTAAAAAGACAGGCGCGCTTGGCAGAGTGCTTGTTTCATCTCATTTCGGGCGGCTACATATCGCGCTCTGTCGAGGTCAGACCGTGTCCTGCGATACCTCGCACGGAGTCCATCGCGATGTTTTAGCCGCTCTCGAAGCTGGGGAGAGATCCAGGGGAGGCGCCTATGCGGCGTCTGAGGGCGACAGGTCCTTAACGAGGTATGCTTCTCGATGGTGCTGATTATCCCAGTGTTTAGGATGGTTATTTTTTCGTCAAGGGACTGAGCGGCACTGAGGGCTGTCCAGTCGAAATCCTGCAGGTCACGTATATACGCGTCAGAGCAGAAGTTGCGGAAATCACGGTGAGCTCTCACGGCGGGGGTGCTAACATCACGGGCGAAACTGTACTCCAGATAGACCAGGTCATGCCCTGAGAGGTATGGTACCTCCTAGAGCCCGCTGTCGACCACACAAAGAGGATCCTCAACGATGCAGAGATCGAGCCAGGTGTGCGAGGTGGCGGTGTGGTGCGTTGGCCCCGATGATAGTAGGGTAAGATTGTGCGAGTCGAAGAACTGCCTGAAGTATGCTGCATCGAAGGAGTCGCTTGACATGTCGGCATTAAAGTCGCCCATAATGATGATGTCGGCGTAACGGTGCTGGAGAGATTCAAAGGCAGACTCGAAGATATCAAAAAAGCCGATTTTTGGAGGCCGATACACAACAGCAAGTAATAGCTTGCCCATGGATGATTGTGAGATTTCTACTATTAGATATTCAGGACGCGCAGGAATAGATGAGTCAGAGGCCGATAGAATCTTGGTAGATAGATACGTTTTAATGTAAATTCCCACTCCCCCACCCCCGCGTCCAAGACGGTCATTTCTCACGAGGTGGTAACCGGGGATGGCGACAGCGGTATCTGGGTGAGACTCCTTGAGCCACGTCTCAGATATCGCGATAATGTCGAAGTGACCGTCGCCGATCTTTTCACAAAAATCCGGAAAGTGAGCGATGAGGGACTGAGCATTGACGTGGGCGATTCTGAGGGGTGGGGTTTGAGGAGGAGCCGCGTGATGTCCCGAGATCCCACTGCGTCAACTCGACGAGGCCGGAGGAGGCTCAACTGAGGCAATATAACGCTCAAGATCGGTCGCATCATGCAGAGTGATCGGTGCGAGAGAGAGAGAGAGAGAGAGAGAGAGATAGATAGATAGATAGAACGTTTATTATGTCTTGGCGATGCCGTAGACAAATATAAGTATAATAACGAGATACAGTTTAACTTAAATTCTAACAAAGATGACAATGTTCAACTAGGTTGATAAAAATATTATGAATAACAGGAGATCAGAACATGTGGCAATAACATGATGAAATAAAAACAGTAAAAAACAAAAATAATAATAAAAATAATAACAATAAGATGAATATTGAAAATACAAGAATAGTGAGTACTTAAACTAAACTTATATATTAAATATCTGTTCATTGAAAAGTGCTAGAGAACAATAAAACAATAGAAACACATCAGATGACAGATTGAAGCTGGAGAGTGAGCAAATATGAATAAAGGCCGGCCTTGAAATTTTCGAGAGTGCTAGATGTAGTGAGGTTTGGTGGGAGGGAATGCCAAAAGTAAGCTGCATTAACAGCAAATGAGTTACGCAAGATTGAGGTACGGAAAGATGGAATATTGAATGTTAGCGGTACGTGTCGGCGAGATGGACGAGTAGGTAGACGTGAGGGTTGAAATAATTCAGATATATAGGATGGGGGACTAAAATTAAGCATTTTAAAGATGAAGATGCCAAGAAAATAATCACGACGTAATGATACTTTGAACCAACCAAGTTGAGCACGATAGGGGGAGATGTGTTCGTTCCGACGAACGTTGAAACTGAAACGTATACATTTGTTCATCAATCGTTCAAGAATAGTGTTCTGCTCGTCAGTCATATCATTATATACAAGACAACAATAGTCAAAAATGGGGAAAATCAAGAGAGAGAGAGAGAGAGAGAGAGAGAGAGAGAGAGAGAGAGAGAGAGAGATTAATTTATTTATTTCAGCTCAGCTCTGGGGGTTAGCCCATAAGAGCACAGCAATAGTATACAGGGCAGTTCGAAAATTCCTTAACTTATAGCTTACAATATAATGTATATTCAAGTTTGACGCCTTTTTCCAACTTAGCCACCTAGCCCGCTGGTCACATAACTAACGGGCAGTCGTTACTGACGGCACGCCATCCTCGAACAGTCGTTGACAAGCTGTGCTACGACACAGTCACGCACTTACGATTCTTAGTATAATTCTTACGCTAAATCAAACCTGTAGAATTATCTTTGCTGTACCGACAATTTGTGTCGTTTCAGGTACGATAATAATGATATGTGACGAATACTTGTATTTGATATATATGTCTGTAACCTATTGTTAATTACATGCAGATATTACTGCAACCACACGTGTTGGTATATTAAACCCACACTCCCACATCCAAATCTCAAGTCTCTGAGCCGAGACGTTTACATATCTATTTTTATATCTACGATGCTTATATATCTATTTTTTTTTTTTTTTAATATATCTAGTATAATACTTCGAGGAGAAAATAAAAGAAGAAGAAAAGAAAAGAGAAAAATAGAAAAAGAAAAAAAGTACCACTAGCCGGCAGCCGAGCAAGGGATAAGAAGAAAAGAAACACAAGAAAAAATACAAGGAAGTATTTGACTAGCTGGTTCACTGCTCGCCAGAGAACCCAAACCCAAAATTAAACTCGAAAAGTAATGCGTGGCGAGGTGGAGGTGCAGTTTCATCACGGGCGGGGGGACGTTCACGGTAATCCATCCAGAGTCAATTTCCCGGTGGCGGAGGTTGCCCAGTCTTAGACTTCAACGTCTCAAGGTCAGCGATATCTCGAAATATAACGGGCTCAGCATGGCCCAGGATGGTGAGATGAAGCGATCCGTCGCGAAGGCTAATAGAGGAGATGTTTGCCTGAGACCTTGCCCACGTACGAGTCGCCTTTTGCAATGAGTAGAGAGCGCTCGGTAAGTTCCGGTTAATGAAAATTCTTGTCCCAGGAAAAGATCTATTTACATCGGCTGCTGTAAGGCCCGGATTATGCCTGCGGGCGTTTGACAAGAGCCGCTCACTATGGTGTTCATTCGCAAACTTTACGAGGATCTTTGCCGGCATGTTGGGGCGCGATGCACCAAGACGGAAAGCATCCAAGATACCAGTAGGAGGCAGCACAGTCTCGGTCGCATTACAAACATCGAGAGTCAGCTGACTTACCGATTCGCCGTTTACAAACGGAAGCCCCAAAATCGTGAGTTCACCGGACAATGCGTGAGATTCCATCCTAGTCAGCCGACCCAACATTTCCACGATTTGGTCCTTTAGTCTGGTGTTCTCGCTGCAAAGCTGAGTGATATCCGATCGTGCATTATCCGTACGAGACTCGAGGCAAGATATGCGCCCAGCCATAGCCAAGTGCGAGGACACAAGATCGGCAATGTCAACCCGCAAATTAGATACGCTTTGTACAACATCAGCGAGGGTATTCTGAATAGTTTTGAGTTGAGAAGCAGTGGAGGTATGGGAGCTGTGCATTTGGGTACCGATAACATTCAATTGACTCATTATATCCTCAAGAGTAAGCGGAGCAGAGGATGAGTGCATTGGAGTTGGAGAGCGGGGGGTGAGGTACGATCGATTTGTGTAGCATGTATCACAAGAGAAACTCACTTTACCATCAGAGCCGGCCGCACAGCCATCAAAATTTTCCTCCGCGCATTTTACGAGAAAACTCTCCCACAAGGCCCAGTACAGGCCATAGCGTCCCCTCCCTTACCGACAAGACGTTTGCAGACGCCACAACGAGACGACATCAGACCGCAGAGGAAAAACACGGGCAGACAAGCTCGAGGCTAATCTCAAGAGGGATAGAGAGATCGATATAGAGGGTCGATAAATATATTTATCGACCCGCGCAGATATGTCAAGATGATTCCACTAGGCCGCGCGAAGAGGGCACCACTAGGCAGGCGTAGCAGTAAAGTGAGAAAGTATGTCCAGCAGCTGGCGGGTAAGAGAGGCAGGTACGGCGAGAGGCAGACGAGATGGATTCCCAAAACGCATGCGCGGAGAGTAGCAGAAATCCACAGCAGAGAGCACCACATATCAGGCCAAGTGATGATGACGAGTAGCGCATGCGCCAAGACGTTGGTGCAAAAACGGACCAGCAATTGGTGTTCAGAGGTTATAAATAATTTCCGCCTTTCATACAGCAATAACGTCCATATAACTTGTCAATGATGAAAGACAAAAAGCTGAGATGAAAAGGCGTTATTTAGCAAACCAGAGTCTGAAACCAGAAGACGCCCGCAGGCAGTGCAAGCAGAGAAATAGTCCCGTAACAGAAAGAACGATAAAAAACGTGACAGGTGGTACTCACAGAGAGAGAGAGAGAGAGAGAGAGAGAGAGAGAGAGAGAGAGAGAGAGAGAGAGAGAGAGAGAGAGAGAGAGAGAGAGAGAGAGAGAGAGAGAGAGAGAGAGAGAGAGAGAGAGAGAGAGAGAGAGAGAGAGAGAGAAAGAGAAAGAGATGAGAATATTGAAAATAATAATAAAAATTTTAAAAAATAATAATAATCGGACCACTATGTCCAGCCCGCGGAACTCTCCCCCTACCACCTCTCCACGCCATTACCTCCACCACGCTCTAAAAGAGGCTCCGATGTGCGGGAACGTGGAGGGGATAGGAGTGACGTTGGATATAGTGGTCCATATACTACTAACTAGTTCTCGGAATAAGTTTACCTTCTCATTAAATTGTATTAAATTAAACATATTGCTACTTTCATTTGGAATATCATCACAATGGAACTTGTTGGGATTAGCACGAACTCTCGATACATCTGGAATAAATAATTTCAAACCTGATATCACTATAAATTTTGTTTCATCGGCAACGCGGAATCGTACAGAATCACATCTGAAAACACACCTATTTTGGCTGCTATATGCTCTTCCCATATCAAGCTGTATAGCATATTTTTGTTCTGAGACTTCCTTTTTCTTGTCTGATAGAATATCGGATTTTGCTTCCCAATGTCGAAGAAACCTAACCCAACATCTGTGACAAACATGATCATCCTTAGATATAGGAGGCTTCTTTTGTGAAACGGCATCATTTTGGAAATATGAGAAGGCTTCTGGCCTTCTGGCTTGCCCCACCAGGTTTATCCGCGGCTCGCATATCATTCCTTCCAGGACGGACTGCAGAGGCATTTAAATCGAATTCTCGAATTCTTCTTGCCATGACGGCATAACACGCGCCCAGGGTCTTAGCCAGACAAAAAGGATCGTTTTGTCTGTTACCACTATCAATAACGAGGAGGCGCCCTGGACGCATGAAGACCAATCACTCAAGAATATACCAGACACCTTCAACATTATCATTTAAGAGACACTTTCAAGTAAAAAAGAGGTTTAACACGCACTGTATCTTGTGACACAGTATGACTTCAAGTTTCATATTAAGGTTCCATGTACACACAACAGGAGTTGGGGACCCTTATATAATTAATATACACACGATACACTACGTAATAGTATGCATTACAATATTGTACAAATGGGGCTCAAATCCCATAGGATTTAAAGCAAGGTATTTTCACACAATACCCGTGCAGTGCCTTCCTACCGATTCGTAGCGCTTGGTTTGAATCTAACGATCCGTTCGCAATCGTAGGACAATGCAGAACATTGGCATACACAATTATAGCAAACCTGGAATGGTCAGTGTCTTTGAAACTCGACACACGTTTAGATGAGGTTACAACTAATGCGTGGAGAAGATTCCAAAAAAAGTGTAGAGTCAAAATTATATAACTACTTTAAATCATACGGAAAGATTACAAGCACCCGAATTTTATGAAATTTAACTCGTGCAATGAAGTACAATATACGGTGGCTACGGTACAAATACATACATACTGATAAACATTTTATTGCTGAAGACAACCGTTCAAACACTTAGCAATTTCAATGAATTTTTTAAGTCGTCTTTCATTTATTTAAAACCAGTGGACAACTTTACGGAACGGTTTAATATCGCGAAAGATTGCTTCAAAAAAAGCATACATCGTATCTCCATGCAACATATGTTATAACACTAAGTGTACCCACCAAACTTCATCGAAAAATATTAATCTTTCTTTAGTTGCTACTTGTTTAGAGTAAATGGCTATGCTAGAAGACTTCCAAGGAGATAAATTAAATCTATTTGTAATTAGAATCGTATAATTGACGGTTATATAATACAAAAATTCTTTTCCTCATTCTAACCTCGAAATCGCAACGTCGTTGCGCTTTCTCGGCTCTCATGAGGAAAAATTATGTTCGACACTCATACGAAAAGGCTTTTTGATGAAACTCGTTACAGCCCTCGCCTTCGGCTCGTGCCGTAATTCTCTCGTTTCGTCAAAAAAGCCTTTGCGTACTCGTGTCGAAATGTACTATTATATATTTTAAAATCATAAACTTGTTAATTAAAGAAATATTACAATACCTTGCTACTAATTGCAGGGCAGCAGCAATGTTTGGTACGATTGATACAGTTTTTCCAAAAAATATTCGAAGTTCTATCTCCGCTTTCATCACGTTTTGCTTGAATTGTTCATAATCCAGATCAAAGTACGGTTTTCTATGGTCTAGTGGGTCATACTTTTGCATCGTCAATTTCTCAAAGAAACTCGAAAACTTTTGGGAAAAAACGTCAATTCCTTCAATCGTTGAACTATGAAGTATCGAATAATTTGAGGTAATTCCTAATACATCGATAAGCTGAAAATTAAAAAAAACACAACATGAAAAGAATTGACCAATATCTTGTGCACGAGTATTCCACGAAACAACGGTAAATGGTGACTGTTTTCTCTTTTTAAGCATTATTTGGTATATTGCAGTTGAACACAACTGCTGCGTAGCGACTTACGGACTGTTTTGAAAATTGGTTCTCTCTCTATTAAAAATATGATATCGAATGAACGAATATGTGAGAAAACGTATTTTGAAGGGATCGAGTCAGCTTTAAATTTGGTTAGTATATTTCTGGTTCCACTGGAAATGTACGAAACAATACCAAACACGCTATTAGCAGTTAGAAAAAAAATTCTGATTCATAATAGAACCAGGCCACTCTCCCAATTCTTTTAGAAATACTATTTGTTTCTTCATCATTCTTCGTGTGATCTAGAATAATCTACTGGATGAAAAAGGATCTACAAGGTCTCACTTTTTTTTGAAACCATTATACAGAGGTGAAGAGTAGCAAATCACATTTATTGAAACTGATGCTGGAGTGAAGTAATGATTTGTTCACTGACAAGGGCGGATTTCTGCTGCACGCAGTCGAAATGACCTCTTAAAGAGGGTCGAGTGCTTCGTGCGCGCGGCAAGGGGAATGCATGGCACGGACCTAGGTGACGTGTGGGGCATGTTGCGTTTGGCATTTGTTTTGACGTAGCTATGGCTCGATTCATAACAAGAAATTTCGTTGTCCATTCACATTATTATTTATTGCTAATAAACGGTGTTGTTCAAGGTTCTGAATTTTTGCAGGAGACATCCTGAGAATATTTCCGACAATATACAAAAATTAGTTTGTTATGTAAACAGGTCATCTGCGCTCATTGACTTTGAAATTCCGTCTAATTTCACGATCTCACATAAGAAACTGCTAAATAGCCCAAATTTCAACTTTTTTTTCTTGAAAACGGTGTAGCAAAATCTACGAATACTTTGGGGTTAAAAGTTTTGTGGACATACCTATCTATAAAAAAAAATCAGTACCTCTCAACAGATATCGATGTAGCACTCTAACCCCCTTAAGTTCATACCTTTGCATATATTCATTATTAGTCATTCCCATCAATGGGCTGGATCTACCATATGTGAATGAGGCCAGAAATTTAGCGGTCATTATGTGTTCTAATCTCTCGTGGTCAAAGCATGTATCATCGATCTCTTGTAGAGTTTATTATACACTGCATAAGCTGAAGTACCATCGAAATGCGTTATCTTGCGAATTGAAAGCTAAGCTCGTTGTCTCACTAATTTTTCCAATTCTCGATTATTATTGTTGTTTAGTGTACAACGACTTAACTTATGAACTTAATTCCAAGCTTCAACGATTATTAAACTTGGCAGTCAGATTCGTTTTTGATCTCAGGAGGGACGAACATATTACTCCTTTTAGGTTTCGTCTGGGGTGGCTATCGGTCAAAAATAGGCGAGTTCACTTCCTGGGCATCATGGTGCTTAACATACTTCAAGGCGAAGCCCCGGCTTACATAAGTGAGCTTTTTGTGCGGCCAGCAGAAGGTCTGCGCCAATCTACTCGTCTTGCACCCTTTATGTTTCTAGTCTGGGAGGTAGCGTTGCAAATATAAAAGTCATAGTACGCCGGCTGATATTAACATCGGTAGTTGATCTTATATCACTAATGAGTGAACCGACCGTCAGCTGCACAAGTAGCGGTGGGTGTGGGTGTGGGAGGTCGCGAAAGTGGTAAAAAAAAAAATCAAGTAATAGTACGCCGGCTGAAACTTTTTTTAGAAATAGTTGACATTATACTAAGCTGAAAAAAAATAGTCAGCTGCATCATTGAGGGGGGACTATGCGTCAGCTGCTCGCATGAACTTGTAAAAAAAACTCATAAAATAAAGTTATAGTAAGCCGGATGAAATTGAACTGGGTGATTGTTTAAATAATTACAAGTACAAAAACAATAATCAGCTGCGTGTTTAGCGGTGGAAAGACCGTCAGCTGACACAGTAAAGATACAGATTATTTGAGCAATGCACAGTATCTTTCAGGGTCCAGCTGACAGAACTCCCGTCCCCTGACCGTTTTGACTGATTGTTTTCGCAAACGTAATATTATTACCTATTACCCTATCGTATTGTCAAATTTCAACCGGCATAGTGACGATTCAATTATAATTTTGGAAATTATATGTGTACACCAATGTCGTACGAAAACATTTTGTTCTTCCCTTTTTTTTATTGTTATACATGAAGGAAATGCGTCATATGAAATAAAATAGCGTGTGAAATAGGAATGATATTGACTAAAATAAAAATCATTTTAAAAAGACGAAATATAAATATTAGAAAGCTATATATTAAAGAGCTAAAACTGTTAGGAAAATTGAAAGGATAACGTGACAAAATAATAAATTAAAAAAATATTTTTTTCTTGCAAATCAGCAATGCGAACTTCAATATTATTAAGGTTGTTGCTAAAAAATTCGAGATGAATAGTTTTCTGTATAGTTCAGTCAAATTACGGCTGAAAATGGGTTTATTAAACATAAAATTATGTAGTTTGGGGATTATTAGGGATCGATAGGGGGTGCATTCTGAGCATACATTTCAATTTGAGGGGTTCTCCGAAGGTGAGCTGTACTTCATTTCGCTAAAAACGCGTTTAATTCTATATATCGAGAACGGTTAGTGTTAGGCAAAAAATTGTAGAGACCTTTTCTGTTCTAGATTAAATTTACTAACTTTTTTATCTGAAACTTTTTTTTAACATCAATATTTTTCAACTTACTACTTCCGAAAGGCAAAAATTTTCCTTTTTTTCTCCCTATTTTTCATTTTTCGCCATTTCCTCCCCAACCGTTCGATTTTATGAAATTTTTCTGATCATCAAAGTTGTAGATCTTTTAATTATGAACAACTTTTGCCTCAAACTTTTTTCTCTACTACCAATACCTTCGAAGTTATACCTTACTTTACCGAGCGAAATCCGCGCCATTGTCGCAACGCGTATTCACGGACACACTGTTGCGTGCATTAGTGCGGGTAAGGGACATCTGTTCCTCGACTCTCGTACCTGGGGTAAGAAAGGTTGGCCTGTTTTGCTCAGTAATTTGTACCAATTGCCAAGAAAACTATTGTTCAAATATCGCTAATGTTGTTGACGCAATTGACGAGGACGACGTATGCCCCGATACCGACAGGGCCTTTAGTGATACAAACGAATCACTTCCATCCACCTCGGGTGCTTAATTTTATGAATTTTACATTCTATTTTTTATCAATAAATGTGTGGAACAGTTTTAATTATTCATTTACTTCTTTTTCTAATCCTTATTCACAATATGATCCCATTGAATGCAATAAAAAATACCCAAATTGAAAAAAAAAACAATATTTAAATGATATTTAAATGATTACAATATTTAATATTTAAATGAAGGACAATCTTTAAATGGTTTAATCGATTCACCTTTTTATACAAGCAAGTTGGCTAATAAATGATCATGGAATACTTTAATATTTCTTTCAAGTACTGAATACCCGCTGATGTCGATGATATTGTGACAATGGCGCGGATTTCGCTCGGTAAAGTAAGGTATAACTCCGAACTCCGAAGGTATTGGTATTAGAGAAAAAAAGTTTTCAATAAAAGTTGTTCATAATTAAAAGATCTACAACTTTGATAATCAGAAAAATTTCATAAATTTGAACGGTTGGGGAGGAAATGGCGAAAATTGAAAAATAGGGAGAAAAAAAAGAAAATTTTTGCCTTTCGGAAGTAATAAGTTGAAAAATATTGATGTTAAAAAAAATTTTTAGATAAAAAAGTTAGTAAATTTAATTTAGAATAGAAAAGGTCTCTACAATTTTTTGCCTAACACTAACCGTTCTCGAGATATCGAATTAAACGCGGTTTTAGCGAAATGAGGTACAGCTGACCTTCGGAGAACCCCTTAAATTGAAATGTATGATCAGAATGCACCCCCCTATCGATCCTTAATAATCGCTAAACTACATAATTTTATGTTTAATGATTTCGTAATTTGACTGGACTAGTAAGAATTTTATTATTTGTCAATGAATATTTCTTAAACACACTGGCGAAAGGAAATCCGAGTTACCGCATTTATCTTTGAGAAATTAAATGTTGAACTTCAGTGAAAAACTTGCTCAATTGCATTGCTCAAATAAGAAAAAGACGTGACCCTCGTACTTTTTTTGCATATAACATCCGTTTTCACGGAGAAAAATACTTAAAAAACGAGAACTCTATCGAGGACGACATATAACACGATTTTCGTGAAAAAAAGAGACAGTTCACCGACTTAATTAACAAGAATTTAGTGAAAATATGCGATCACACTACTTTTTTTTTTAAATTTTATTTTTTTTTTAATTTTAAAATTTTTTTTTTAGTTATAAGTGATTAAAATAAACGTATTGGTGAATAAAATCAATATTATCATTCATATATTTAAAAATTAGCGCATTATTCGTCCGTACAAATCATAATTATTCAGTATCTAAAAGTTGGTACTGCCGACGTTGCCCAATATTTTCAAACTTTACTGCGTCAGCTGACGGTCTTTCTACCGCTAAACACGCAGCTGATTATTGTTTTTCTGCTTGTAATTATTTAAACAATCACTCAGTTAAATTTCATCCGGCGTACTATAACTTTATATTATGTGTTTTTTTTACAAGTTCATGCGAGCAGCTGACGCATAGTCCCCCCTCTGCGATGCAGCTGATTATTTTTTTTCAGCTCAGCATAATGTCAACTATTTCTGAAAAAAATTTCAGCCGGCGTACTATTGCTTGATTTTTTTTTTTTTTTTTACTACTTTCGCGACCTCCCACGCCCACACCCACCGCGAGTGCGTCAGCTGACGGTCGGTTCACTTATTAGTGATTCGAGATCTATTGAAAAAGATGGTAATCGATCGGCGTAAAAACACTACCTAAAATGCAACGTCACCTCTCGGACTATTCATATTCCGATTCATAGAGCGGCGACTTACCGCAATTCTTTTCACCTATCAGCAGTGTACTTCTGGCACTCTCTGTCGTTGTCTATAAAGTCTTCACGCTCGCTTGCAGCTCTTAAAATTAGGCTGCTCGCTTATTTGCGTGATTCAGAATTGACAAATTAATTTTACTCTGGCGGTGGGTATTACTTTCATCTCTATTTCGATGCATAAGGTGCAATTTAGTTATAACGCGGCTTAAGCCGTAAATTTGTTTCCTTAGAATCTCTCTCATATAACCGAATGGAGAGAGATTCGTCACTTCATTATTATTATATTCATTCATTTCTTGAATTAAATTGTTATACTATGTTACGTTTATAATTTGCCCCAAAGTATTACCACGGCATGAATACATATATCAATCAATCAATCAATCTCTCTCTCTCTCTCTCTGGTTTCCCTTCAACATACGAATAAATCTTTCGCTTCTTACTAAAGATTTCCTTGGAGGGGAACAACTGAGCCGTTCGCTCAAAGAATAACCTAAGTCAAATTTGGTCGTTTTGCGAAAAAGGGATTTAAAGATTAGGCATTGTATTGAAAATTGTTAGGTGTGAAAATGCATAATTTTTTAAATTTATTTCAAAGACACACTTCTGAGTAAAGATTCAATACCATAAAATCGTTATTAAATATATTTCAACAACACTGAAATGTATAATTAATACAAAATGATTAAGGTCGTTTTTTCGGCGACCTACTTAACCCTTTCAAGCACACATTTTTCTTTACGTGTAATCGACTTGAAACATTGTACTCGGGGGTTGTCGGGGTCGCTGATAACGAATCCACACTCGAAGTTAGCAAATTCAAGATGGCGGATCCAATATGGTGGACCGAAAATGCAAAAGATCGTTTGACGAAAATAAAAGTTGGTAGTCAGGAGTTTTTGGGGTCGCTTATAACGAATTTGCACTCGAAATTAGAAAAAATTAAAAAAAAACGAAGAAACAAATAAAAAAATTACAAAAAACAAAATTTTTTTTAAACGAAGAAAAAAATTTTAAAATTAAAAACCAAAAAAAACACAAAAAATCAAAAATTACAAAAAATTAAAAATTACAAAAATAAAAAATTACAAAAAAAATTAGAAACGGAGACATCAACCGCCATGTCCTTGTTCATGTCTCTGGATTTGACTGAGAGCGGTACTTTTTGGAGAAAATTGAGGTTTCCATTTCCTATGTCGTATATGCAGTACGTTTGTATATCGTACTCTAGTATGAAAAATTGATCTTGAATAAACGGTTTGTCAGGTCTGCATCGGTCGAGTCACATGCAATTTACAATCAATGGCTCCAGAAATATCTATGTACCGATCTTACGCTAGATGAGCATTGTTTTTCACATGCAAGTTGCCATGTTAGATCCACCATCTTGCAGTCCCAAAGTCTGACCGTGAATTCGTAGTCAGGGTAGTAACATTTACTTTTATCGAACCACTTTTTGCATTCTACGTCCACTATTTTAATTTCCAAATCTTGAGTACTGATTCGTTATCAGGTACCCCAAGAGACCCCGATTACCAACTTTCACTGACATTGGACGACTTTTTGTATTTTTGGTCCACCATATCGGATCTGACATCTTGAATTCCCAAATTTCGAGTGCAGATTCGTTATCAGTGACCCTGAAAACCCCTGCATACTGACTTTCACTTCCGTCAAAGGACTTTTTGCAATTTTGATCCGCACATTGGATCCGCCATCTTAAGTTTCCGAATTCCGAATTCCGTCACGAATTCATTCGTGACAGATGAGAGCAAACGATATTATCACGTACCGCGCGGGTACCACAACGTACATCAACAGCTGGAGCGCGAGACTAGAGACTCAGTGGCACGGTGACGACTAACGACTATACTCTAGGTATACTCTAACGACTCTAACGACTCTAACGACTGGGTATAACTCGAACGACTATATTCAACCACTCACAAAAAGGTCAATAATGGCCGAAATATTACAAAACTTAACAAACATGCTTTAGGACTCATACCTACGCACTGGTAACAAAATCCGAAAAACGACCTAAATCGACTTAGGTCATTCTTTGAATAAACGGCTCAACTGATGAGTCTACATACCAATTTTTTGTGTACCCACTGATAAAGTGGGTCGTAAATTCTTTGTGGCTTATCTTACATATAAATCGAACCACGCATCAGAATTAATTTTGGAGTGCATCATTGGGTGGGTGACAACCGGATGTCTCAGCTTCCAAGTTTTTTTCCTCTTGGCCACGAACGGTGTAGTGTTGGTTACTCTTGAAATTATTTAGTGTCTGGTCATTCTCATTCGGTGGATTACCTTTGGCGTGGGTACTTGACAAGCCGTTGTTATTCTCGCGAAATCCCATAGTTCGTGTGTGTATAGTGAGGATGGTCTGACCGTAGTTGTGTCTGTGTTAACTGTCTGTCTGTGTAGGCTGTACACGCTCACACTATCTGACTTCTGTTTTGGTTTTCTTCGTTTGGACTTTGGACTCAATATACTTTATACTATCGCGGTGTGCCCCGCTTGGACCTTGGACTCGATATACTTTATAGTATTGCGGTGTGAGTGTGGATCTCCTCCGTGTGTGAGCCTTACAGGTGTTACGCTCTCGATCGGTGCGTATAGAAAGGCCCCCCGTACCAATACGATGCCTCAATGAGACTATCTTCTCCTCTCTCTCTCTCGCCACACCTGTAAACCTCGGATACTCGTCTCATCGTCGATCTACGTTTTCCTCCGCTGACTGTTCGGGCTGCCATCGGTAACTTACCGTCCTGCTCGATCACTGTCGGTAAAATATCGATCTATTGACCTGCTTGATCTCTCCCAGTGATCCTACGGTTATTGATCTCGTGTATCGATGGGTGATAAGCCTGAGAATACTACGCCTCAGGACTCCCGTCCTGAGTCTCCTGTTGCTCGGAGGACTCGATCCCATTGCGAAGCTCTCGTAAAAGAGAGCGTGGACCCATGGAGGAGGATGAACAGTGGAGGCCTCCACTTCCTAAGGTTTTCAAGACAAAGGCCACTCTTGCCAACACCATGGAGGTTCTAGGGGAGATTAACATAACGTTAAGAGGGCACGGTGCGATACTGCATGATATTCCAGCTATTCTCACGACCCTCGACTCTGTCAGCATCGATGTGGCCTAATTGAAGGCTACCACTGAGCGACTTTCAGGGGAAAATGTGGTTCTAAAAGACAAAGCTGATCAGAATGCGAAGAACAATGAAGAGCTTGGAGCCTTGGTCAATCGACTCGAGACACGCATGGATGATGTTTCATTGGGAGCGGCTCCGGGGGCGTCAGGATCGAGGGATCGATCGTGACTCACTGTGGCCGCTAATGCGAATACTTTTCAACTGCAGCGGACCCTCCCGAGACAGATCAACGCCAGGGAGCTTTCCATCTTCGGTTTCACCTTCGCTGATTTTTCCCAGGCTGCCCTTATAAATATTGCCCTTGCGGTTTCTGCGGTTCTTCGGGTGGAGGTGCGCCCGGATGATTTTCAAAGTGTTCGGCTGCTGCGTAAGAAAACTGGTGCCTTGTCGTCAGATTCTTTGTGCAGGGATGCTCCGGGGCCTGCTAAGACCTCGTTCGCTGTGGTGTACGGGAGTTCGTTGCTTTTAAACCGATTACTGGTGGCCAAATGCAAGTTTGGGGTGTTGAGGTCTTCGCAATTGGATGAGCGACTCACTGGGGTGCACGGTCGGTTGGGTACTGGGACGTCGAATTTCGTCATAAATATGAATGAGATCCTCCCCGCCCATATTCTGAGACTTTTCAATGAGGCTAAGGGTACTCTGAAGGCGACAGGCTTTAAGTACGTGTGGTGCAGGAACTCTACTGTTTATGCCAAGTTCACTGATGATGCCATGGTTCAGACCATAGGCTCGCCGGTTGACATCCCTAAGCTGGTTCATCTTTACGATAGCTCATAGGAATAGCGTGCGGGGCCTGCACACCCCTGCCCCCCTACTGCTGGGACGGTGTCCTCGGTTACTGATATCCTCCGATGCTGCTGCCTCAACGCCAACTCACTCCGTTCTCATCTTGATGCTCTTAAGGGTTACCTCGATTCTTGCTCCTACTATCATCTCATCGTCGTTACGGAGACCTGGTTTTCTCAACTGATTCCTGACCCGGTTATTGGTCTCAATTGTTACTCTTTGCTGAGAAACAATCACAATGTGCATGGAGGGGGTTGCCCTGTATATCCACGAGACACTCAGTGCGACTGTCATATCTACTTCCGTCTCTACAGGCAGACCAGGTAGGATTGAGTATATTATGTGCGAGATTCGAGGTCGGGGGTCGTCACCTGTCTTCGCGGCTGTCGTCTATCGTCCGCCCCATATTCCATTCACCATCCCTACGGACTTTGGCCTGTCTTCATCGGAGACAATGGAGGGCTACAGCCACAAAGTGATCATGGGGGACTTCAATGATGATTAGCTCAGTGACAGTCACGATGCACATTACGTAAGATCGCTACTGATTAATTACTCTCTCAAGCTAGTTGACCATGGCTCTACTCACGTTTCCGGGGAGGCTGAAACTTGGTTGGATCTCTGCCTGGTCGATGAGTCGGGTGATGTTCTATCATGGGGAAAGTCTGACTTTCCCCTAAGTGCGGGGCACCATCTAGTTTTCATTCATCTCTCGGTGTACTGTGTAACTCCGGCGGCAAGGACTATTACTACACGTAAGCGTGGCAGACTTGGTGCCCCCAAGTCTTTTGAGGTGTTTGCCTCGAGGGATTGGAGTGTTAATTGCTAGTGACTTGGCCGACGTTGATGAGGCCCTTGACTCATTCTACTCGCAGTTCTTCGACGTCTTGGACAGGGTTGCGCCTATCTCACGTGTCAAGGTGAACTCCGTCAAGCATTCCCCCTGGATGACAGTGGACCTCAGACTTGCTCACCGATTGCTACGTACCACCTATTAGCGATATCGTCGGAGCAAAAGACCCAGGGATCTGGTAATCTATTGCCGTGCTCGTGACAGCCTCCGGACACGTGTTGCTAAGGCTTGCATTGCATATTAACGACTAAGCTAGAGTGTCTGTTAACGTCTGCTATGTGGCATGAACTGCGCGTTCTCGGGCTCACGGTTGATCGCTGCTCACCGCCCCTAGCGGTATCCCCGGAGAATCTTAACCTTGCTTTTGCTCGGGTTTCGACTGGAATGACACCTCCTAGAGGGAGTGTTGAGGGACTGCTGATTATGCTTCCTGGTCAGCCTGATCGACCGGAGTTAGTCTTTAACAGGGTCTGCTCGGTGGATGTGGGAAGAACTGTGCGTGCATCTCGATTGAACGCCTAGGGAGTCGATGGCCTCAATTTGCGTATGTTTTTGCCAACGCTTCCTACACTCTTGAGTTTTCTGGTTTGGTTGTTCAACCGTTCCATCAGTTAGTGTTGCTTCCCGACTACTTGGAAGAAAGCGGTTATAGTTCCGATCAATAAAGTTGTGTCTCCGAAATCCGCGGGAGATTATCGACCGATCTCGCTCCTACCAACCCTCAGAAAGATTCTTAAACATCTTATTTTCGACCAGATCTCGGCCTACATTAAGCGCTTCTTGATTCTTGACCCCTGGCAGTCTGGGTTTCGTTCGGGGTACAGTACGGCTTCGGCGCTGCTCCGGTTGCTGGATGACGTCCAACGTGGCATGGATATGAGACAGGTCACGGTCCTCGTTCTCTTCAATTTTTCTAAGGCCTTCGACACTGTCTCTCATGATCTGCTTCTTCAGAAGCTTCGACGCATGGGTTTCTCACTGCAGGCAGTAGAATGGCTGAAATCTTATTTTGATGGGCGGCAACAAGCTGTGGAGGGAGACGATGGGTATCTTTCAGGCTGGATTTATACTAACGCGGGGATTCCCCAGGGCTCCGTCCTTGGTCCTCTGCTATTCTCACTGTTCATCAATGATATTGGGTCCCACATTCGTTTCGCCAAACGCCTTCTCTATGCCGACGACTTGCAAATATATAGATCATTCTCTCCTGAGGATTTGGCCAGTACTATTTGGGAACTGAACAAGGATGTCACGAGTATACAGGACTGGGCGGGAGGTAACTGCCTGCAGCTGAATCTCATGATAACTAAGGCCATAATTCTGGGAAATGAACACCTTATCAATCAGATAGAGGTCGAGAATCTTCCAGCGCTGGGTGACGGGCGGATGATGATTCCGTTCGTCTCATCTGTGAAGAATCTTGGGGTTATTCTCGACTCCAAGCTCACCTTTCGACAACTTTTCTCCAGCGTTACGTCCAAAGTGAGTAGGGTTCTGTACAGGCAGCAGCAGCTCCGTAGTTACACTGATGAAAGCCTGCGTAGAGGCCTGATTAATGCGCTTTCAGTACCGCATCTCCAGTACTGCACAGTCGCTCTTCTTGGAATCGGAGTAACATCAAACCTTCTCCTCCAATGACTGGCCAATAAGGGCGTTCGATATATTTACAATCTTCGTCATGATGCACCGATTTTGCGGTCTCGTCGTGGGCTGGGTTGGTTGAGCATCGAGAACTCGAGGAAATTTGCAATTGCTTGTGCCGTCTTAAAGGCTTTGCGGGAGGAATCTCCCTCCTTTCTTCGTGAATTGTTATTCGCTTATACGCCAACTCGAGCATTAAAAAGCGCACTGGTGCCTACTCTAATTGTGCCTCATCATCGCACAGAGGATTTTTGGCGTTCGTTCTTGGTTGCCCCCTACGTATGGAATGCGCTGCCTGGCCATGTCAAGGAATCTTTTACCCTGGAGACCTTCAAGGCGTCATTAAAGAAGCACCTTCTCGCTATCGAGGAGACGACGACGGCAGTGGACTGAATGGATCATCTATAGTGGGTTTGCGGGACAATGCCTTACTGCAGGGAGAACGTTATTCAGTTACCTGTGAGTTTCTTTCTTTCTTTCTTTCTCTTTTTCTTTTTTTTCCATTTAATTTTTGTTTCTTCATTATACACATTTGTGATACGCTACTATTATCATTGATCACTACTATTCTCTGATATTATTTCGCTTTATCTTTTCATATTTACTCTTACGTATACTCATCACTGCTATTTCTTTTACTATATGTGCACTTGTATTCAATTGTATGCTTGCTCTTGTAGCTTGATAGCTACGCCTAGACGTTGATTGATAACTACACCTTTTGCCCAACCCTGGGCAATAATAAACTTATCTATCTATCTATCTCCAGCCGTTTGTGAAGAGGTTATGAATAGTAAGCGAGCGAAGGGAGATTTAAAAATCGACGAAGTTTTTGGGGAAAATTTACACGGAAATATTTTCATGAACGAACTTCTTCCCACCGCGATTTATAATCTTTTACGTCAAACTAAAGCGCGTGGAAGAGTAGCTGGATATTAATATGTTTGGACGCGAAATTCTACCATCTTCGTTAGGAAGGAAAATGGTCAGCCACAAATCATTGTTCGTACTGTCGAGGATTTGGGGAATTTGGGTTGAATACACGTGTCAAACTCCCAGACTAATTTGAGTGAGAGTCTCTCTGCTATGTTAAAATTACCAAAGTTCTCGTCCCATCTCAAAGTAGCGCAATTCAATGCAAATTCTCTATTGGCGCAAATCGATCAAATACGTATATTTTTCTATGCTAACTTTTTTTATGTAATTGATATATCCGAAACTTGGCTACATCCACACATTCACGATTAATTGATTAACATGAAGAATAACTTCATCATTCGGAATGATCAAGAAGTATGGGGGGTGGTGATGTGGCTTGCTATATACACGTATCTTTGAAGGCAAATGTATTAGCCAATTCTCCAAGCCTCTTCACCAATTCTCCTGAGTGCTTAATCCTGGATATTTCCAAACCAAATAGCGAATCTGTGCTCTTTATTTCGATGTACAGGAGACCGAAAGGTCAGCTCTTTCAAGACTTTAAAGCTAATTGTAGTTGTTTTGCTCATGCATATAAAAACATCATTATTGCCGGGGATCTAAATTGCAATTTGCTAACTGTTAATTTTGAACCTCTCTTTCTGAATAATTTCATCTTTTTACATTCACTGTTTCTTGTGATATCAGCAGCAACCCATCACACTGCTCATTCCGATTCATGGCTTGTCGTTTTAATTCTTCATAGTGAGGGAAAGTTATTATCTTATACTAAATCTGCGGTACCATTCATTGCTGGACACGATTTACTCAAACTCACTTTTGCGTTTGACTCACCATCTTCACTACCAAGAAACATTACGAGGTGATATATAAATCGGTTTAGCAAATCAGGCATTCTCTCATCACTAAATTCATTATTAGCAATTAGTGTTAATCCCTTGTCTCTCGCTACATTAGCTGTAAATGCAGTCGACGAGCTGGTTCACGCCGTGACTCAGTCTATTTGTACAGCTTTTGACTTGCATGCGCATATTTGCTCTTTTACCAGTAAAAAGTCTGCTTCCCCTTGGCTGACTCCAGAACTCAGATCAGCTATAAAAGACCGAAATAATCTCTATAAGAGTGCGAAACGTTCAAATAGTCTTCTAAGTTTTGCAATCTACCGACATTTTAGAGATCAAGTAACATTAGATTTAAGAAAAGCAAAAAATGAATTCTTTTATGCCAAACTCAGCTCTCTCGAAGACCCTACGCGTTTATGGAAAGGACTGGCGAATTTAGGCCTGACGAAGCCGAATGTTACCTCTCCACTTTACTGATTTTCCTCTGAGCAGCTCAATGCATACTATATTACGATTTCCGGTACCCAGCCTACTCTGTTTTATGTTACCTTTGTCTCGTCAATGACTGCATTGCCTGAAGCCGATCAATCCTTTTCTTTTCAGTAATTTTCCGAAGTGTCAGTTTCTCAACAACTATGCAAATTACCTTCCACGTCCCTTTGCTTTGGGCCCGATGGTATTTCTCAGTTCTCGGTCAGAAAGGCTTCCCCAGCGATCTCTTATTACCTTATTGCTATATTTGATCATTCAATTACTTACTCTTATTTTCTAACTGCATGGAAGCGAGCTTTCGTCCTACCACTATCGAAAATCGAATCTCCTCGGTCGCCTTCGGATACTCACCCGATTGCCAATCTACCTGAACTTTCCAAACTATTCGAATGGCTGATCCACGCCCAGATAATTGAATTTCTAGTGGCTAATGACATCTTGGATGCAAGGCAGTCCGGTTTCCGTTCCTCCTTTAGCACTCAGACTGCTCTTCTGAAAGTCACTGATGACATTAGACTTGGCATTGACGAGAGCAAGTTGACAATTCTGGTGTTATTTGACTTCAGTACAGCTTTTGACACTGTGATACGCTTTTGATACGGAACGAATGATCTTTGCGGATGACACGAAAATCTACCTCCATTGCCTGCCTTCTGAATTAAACCTGGCCATTACCAAGGTTTCGCATGATGCTCAAGTTATTGCTGATTTTGCTCAATTAAATAGTCTTCCCCTAAATGTTTCTAAGTCTAAAGCTCTGGTGATTGGCAGCAATGCGTACGTTCGTGAGATCGACTTACTCACTCTTTCACCTATTTCGGTTGATAACTACTTCGGGTAATAACTACCTTACACAATTGAAGTTCGTAATCTTGACATTCTCCTCTCTTTAAATCTGTCTTGGAATAGTCATTTTTTTTTATCTCTCAGAAAGTACATGCTACTTTATACAAACTTAAGTATCATAAAAATTCTCTCTCACTCAGCTTAGAATAAAATTAATCTCAACTCTTGTATACCCCTATCTTGACTACTGCTGTTTGTGTCTACCACAGTGTTTCAGAGGAATTGAACACCAAACTGCAAAGACTAATAAACTATTGCATTAGATTTATTTTCAACCTGAAGCGTGATGAGCATACAACTCCGTATTGTAAGTGGCTGGGGTAAACCTCTGTGGAGAACAGGTGATTCTATTTTCTCGGAATTTCGACCTACCGTATAGACTTTATGAATTCTCCTGCTTACATTAGAGAATTATTACCTCGGGCAGACTTAAAAATACGAATATCAACTCGCTATCCAAAACCATCCGCCTTACGGAGATAAATAAAAAAAGATGTACACCCTTAATTTCAATATAGCAGCCGAATGACAACACCTGCTCATGCTGAAAACTCGGTTCTACACTCACGGCTGCCCCCCCCCCCCCCCCTACGATACAAAAACAAACAAAAATCGCTAGCTACCCAAAACGCACGGTCAAATCACGGATTGACTGATTAATACTGGCTGATAAATATTTAAAAAAATGCACGTCCGAAATGTCATCGGAATGTACTATGGAACTCGAAGAAAATTATGATGATCCAGGAGCCTCCTGCATTAAACAATTCAAATGCTCATAATTGTTTCTCTTTGTATATATGCTGTAACCCGGAAAAAACCGGGATAGAGGAACGATTCGGAAAAAAATGCGGCTTGAACTGAACCGGGATTTGAACCTGGGACCTCTCGATTACCGGTTGAGTGCTCTCCCAACTGAGCTATCCAGCCGCTGCCACACTCGTCTCCGAATCGTCCTCATACCGTGTACAATCCCCTCTGCCAGAGTCGAATTGACCCTGACAGTTCGACTCGTATAACTCGGACTAGGGTACTACAGACTCGGATTGTCTGAGGGACGGTAGGGGAAGAGGTACAACGGGCAGGGGATACTGCCCGAGGGTGCTAGCTCAGGAAGGGAATCTCAGGGCGGGTCTCCCACCGACCGTGTCAGCCTCTTAGTTATTACCTCTGTGAATCAATTAATTTTCATTAATTAATCCACAGAGGTGGGCATTTTAACGATGCGTCGGGGCCTCACGTTGGGCGCCACTTTTGTAACCCGGAAAAAACCGGGATAGAGAAACGATTCGGAAAAAAATTCGGCTTGAACTGAACCGGGATTCAAACCCGGGACCTCTCGATTGCTGGTCGAGTGCTCTCCCAACTGAGCTATCCAGCCGCTGCCACACTCGTCTCCGAATCGTCCTCATACCGTGTTACAATGCATTACAATAAAATTAAAATAAACCAGATTTACAGTATCTTCAATTACGCCGATTGTTACATTAAACATGCATTCAAAGTTTTATCGCTAACTTGTATGGTTTTAACAATTATCAATTGACCTCATATTTTAAAAAAAGCTATAATTTACCAACAATCCATTCGATATGTCTATCCTCAACTTGTTGAATGTAAAAATTGTCAAAATCGAATTTTTCTTGTTTTATCTCCTAGCCGTAGTTTCCAAAATGGTTGATCACTTGACATTTAGAAGAAATGAAACACATAATACAGAAATTATTTCAGGTATTCACTTTTCATTATCTTTAAAACGTATTATATACCATCCAAGTTTATATTTCCAGCGATATAACTTCGTATTCAAAATAAATCAACAACTATACCATTCACATGCTAATCTTTGAAATTGTTTGTGACAAAATTTGTTGCTAATAGAGGTGAGCATCGTACAATCCTTACAACAGAACAGGTGATTGCCGCCGAAAATTAATTCTGTTGGGCTCATTTAAACCGGACATAGGTTTTTTCAGGTATGTATTTTTTTATTAACAAAACGAATCTCAGGGTTAGGTACACTGTTACTTAGCAACGTATTGTCGTTCCCTGTGTATAAAAATTTACCTTCGTTACGAATATTTTATATCCTCATACTTGGGTTTTGAAACTCTTATCATGTCTATTTATGTAATAATGAGCAGCCATTACAAGAATATACTGCGATATAAAAAAACTGCAGTTGCTTTATGATTTGTCGTGCTAAAAAAACGCATATATTTTTAGCTATACAATAAAAAAATGGAGAAAATATAGGCAAATGCAATTTGAGAATTGCCCCGTTAGTAATGTGTAATATAAAAGAAACATCGTATCGCCATTTTATGCTTCAAATATAAATAAAAATTTTAAAAAATTCGAATATAAATAAAAATAAAAAAGATACTTACCGCTTTTGCTTCCTCATGGTAGAAGTTTTATCGTGGCAATGACAATAGTTCAGTTTTCAATGTTAATGTGTCCTACATGTTCCAAAACGTCCGAAAATCACATTTATCGGAAGGTTCCGGTTCGCATACGGCGTTGCGAATTTGAATAATAACATGAATTCCAAAATGAAATCATCCTCTCGATTTGAGAAACTTTTCCAATTTTTTCGAGAGTGAAAATACTCTCAATGAGAACGCTAAAGCCCCCAAAGGGAAGAGTTTTTCCCAGAATTCGAGTACCCCCACCAGGCGTGCGCTCCACGCTGAATGATTCTCTCTGTCTCTCTCTATCTGTACAATGGATATATCTATATAACGGAAATATCATCACGAAAAATCATCGCGAAAAACTCGAGCTCGGAGTTCGAGTTAGAGTGGGGGAAGTGCTCGAGCGAGAAATAGGGAAAGCGTTCTTATTCAGTGGGCTCTTATATTGAGAGGTCGCGCAGTATAAGAAAAAATCGATTTTTGCATATAATTCAAGGTTCCGGATCACGTGCGAGATTGCAAATTCGAATAGTGCGGCTTTAATCCCATAATAAAACCATCCGCTCGATTTGCAAAACTTTTGAAATTTTTTAGAGGTTAAAAAAATACGAAAAAACGATTTTTGCAAATAACACAAGGTTACGGATCGCGTGCGGGGTTGAAAATTTGAAATACTGACATGGATCTCAAAATAAAATCATCCGCGCGATTTGCAAAATCTTTGCAATTTTTTTGAGGATAAAAACATCCGAAAAATCGATTTTTGCAAATAACAGAAGGTTCCGTGTCGCGTGCGAGGTTGCAAATTTGAATAGTGGCATGAATCCCAAAATAAAACCATGCGCTCGATTTGCAAAACTTCTGCAATTTTTTCGAAGATGAAAAATGCCGTAAAGTCGATTTTTCGAAATGACACGATATTCCGGATTGCGGGCGAGGTTGCAAATTCGAATACTGGCATTAATTCCAAAATCAAACCGTCTCCTTGATTTGCAAAACTTTTGCAATTTTTTTGAGGGTGAAAAAAATCCAAAAAATACATTTTTGTAAATTGCGTTAAGTTCCGGATCTCGTATGAGGTTTATAATTTGTAAATGCATCAGAATAGATGTTTTCAAAATTTTCCACCAAATTTTGAAACTTTTGTAATTATTCCGAGACCGGCTTGCTGGAAAAAATGACCACCAATTTAAAAAATTATAAATAAATATTTTCCGGTCAACGTAAAAGGTTGCAAATTTATACAACTGTTCGATATATTTTTCGGATGTATCTTTCAAGTTTGCAACACTTATGGGATTTTTTTGGTCAGTTTATGAAAGAAAAACATTAATTTTGAATTTTGAAAAATGTTCCGTACCGTTAAATTGGTTGCAAATTTGACATGTGATATGAAAAAATATATCTAACACTACTCCAAGTTTGCAGAACTTTTGGAATTTTTTTCATAAGCATACAGCAAAATTACATTGAATTGCAATTTTAACAATGTTACGGACTTTGGAAAAGGTTGCAAAATGAGATTTATTACTTCTTCGATGTACCATTCACTTCACCAAAGTTTTAAAACTTTTGGAATTATTGTTAAATTTTCGATTTTTAATGTCTATAATGACTGGCCTACATAGCTTATACGCCTCTGTGGAATTTAATCATCGATTTGCGCTCCGAAAGTCGTGAGAATATTTCTAATCACCCATATAAAATATAGTAAAATCTACACTGCAATACTATTCCCAACGATGTTAATAATTTGCATTGCGGAGGTGAAACACGTGGAAAACAGTTGATATAGATATATAATTAGGAGAATTCATAAAAAAAAAATATATATATTAACTGTAAAAGTGACTTCCGTTTCCGGTGTGAATGGAGAGTGACGGGTGAGCGAAGCATGAGAGATAAAGTACAGGAAAAGGCAGTAGAGAGGCGGAAAAAAAGGCGGAAAGTGAAGGGAAAGGTAGATGAAGGGGCGATAAGTGCAGTGAAAGTGTAGGGAGGGAAAGGGAAGGTAGAGGGAGCAAAGGGCAGAGAAAAAAGGGCAGGAAAAGAGGTTAGCAAGCAGCGCGCCGAAGAGGGGCGGGGCGAGAAAGGGGGCAGGCACGACGTAAGTCGCAAAGCAGAAGGGACAGCAGAAGGAAGGTAAGGAAGAGAGCAGGGAGAGAGAGAGGTGATCGGCAGTGTCATCTGACGACGGAAAGAGGTAGCGACAAAGAGACCGGGTAAGGTGCGGAGACAAGTGACAGGTAGAAAGAGATAGACGTTGTGAGCGAAATGATTTAAATCGGGAAGAGAGGAAAAGAGTGAATAGACGGGGAAGGAAAGGAGCAGGATAAAGAGGAACACGGAGGTGGAAGAGAACAGGATGGAAGAAAAGAAAGAAAACATAGAGAGGATGCTAAAAGAGATGAGAGAGGAAGCTAGGAGAGACACACACGAAATTAAGGAGCAGAGGAGAGAGAGATGAAAAAGGAATTGGAGAAAATCAAGGAGGAAGGGAGACAGGCGGAGGAAAGGTGGAGGAAAGACCAAGAGGTCATAGGAAGAAGGATAGGGGCTGAAGAAAGGATGGAAGGGACTGAGCGGGACATAGAGAGAGGAAGAGGAAGACGAACGGTCGGGGTGAGCGGATCAGGGGAGGGGGAGGAAATGAGAAAGCGGTAGGAAGAGCTAGAACGGAGTTGGAGCTAGCGAAGAGGGAAGAAAAGAAGTGGAATATAATTATAAAAAGAGTAGAAATAGAAGGAATAGCAAGGGGGACGGCAACAAGGGTAATAGAGGGGTTAGGGGGGACGGGACAAATAGAGAAGGCAAGAGAGATTGGAAGAAGAGGGGCGAATGGAAGGGAGAGGATGATGGAGGTAAGAATAGAGAGTGGGGAGGCGAATAAGGAGGTAATGAGGAAGAAGAGGAAGATAAGAGAAAGGAGATAATAGAGAAGGATCAGACGGGGAAAGAGAGAAGAACGCAATGGCGGCTGAGAAGGATTGGCGAGCAGGAGAGGGTCAAGGGGAAGAGAGTAAAAGTTGGCAATGGGAGAATAGAGTTGAAGGGACAGGTATGGTGGTGGAAAAGGGTAGGTAACGGAAGTCGAAGGGACAGAGAGAGGTGGAAAGAGAAAGAGAGAGGAAAGCCAGACGGACAGCGAAGGATATTGAGGATCTAGAGGTAGGGATCTAGAGGTGGGAGGGAGTATTGGGAAAAGGTGATGGCGGGAGAGAAGGAGAGTAGATAGTGCCGGGGCAGAAGAAGGAAGGGTCAGAGTGAACGAAGGAATGGAGCGAATGGACGGAAACGGAAGTTGGCGTAGGAGAGGACAGGCGATAGAGTAAGTATAGAATAAGGGTTAAGGGTTAAGGAAGTGAGCGAGCGTGCGAGCGGGTAAAGCGAGAGGACGAGAAAAGCGAGCGGGCGTGAAAGGCAAGCGGGCGAGCGAGTTTCGAATAAGCGGAGAGATGAAGGAAGGTAAATAAAATAAGAACGGGAGGAAAGTAGGTTATTGAGGTCAAGAAAGCGGCATGGAAGAGAGTGGTGTATGGATGAGAGCGAGGAGTAAAGCGGGCAAGGCGGAATAAAGCAGAGGTATAAAAATGTAAGGATGGACTGTATGGAGTGTAAGGATGTAAGGAGGGAAGGTAATAGAAGGACGTGAAATGTGAAGGAGACGAAAGGACGGCAGGTGTAAAGGAAAATTGTAAAAAGTGTGTGTAACAAGGAGACAACCTTGGGAAAAAACTTTCAACCCTTAGGGGAGTCAATAAAGACATACATACATATAAACTGTAAAAGTCTGAGAAGTCATACGAATCTTTGGGTATCGCAGTATCCTGATGTCGCAGCTTCTGGAATTCAAATATCCCACCTCATGGTTTCCCAATATCGGGCGTCATGAGACTCCCGCGGGTGGGGGTAGCGAAAATCTGCGACGGGTAAGCGGAGAATCTAGCCCGCCAAGCACGGGCAACCCTGGGTTGGATACGTCGGAATCTTTCACGGAGTTATCTGGTATCTACCTTACCGACCGCGGGATACCCGCATTATGACGCAGGAGTCCGTGCTTAGTCCGGACACGAACCTCATGAATCTACCTTACCGATGGCCAGGTTGGATACGCAGGGATCTTATCCCGCGGAAATCTACCTTACTGACTGTTGTAAGCTGGGGTGGCGGGGTGCGGGAATCCGCAGTTAGTCCGGACACGAACCACAGAAATCTACCTTACTGACGAAGTTTGGAAGAACAAGATGGTGGCATGGTCGAGAACCGGCCGAGCTCTACCACTTAAGAGAATTCAGCACGAGATCAAGCTCACTTCTACCGTGCCAATCAGGGCACCTCCGTATCGATACTCTGAAACAAAAACTAGGATAATAACAGAACCAATACGAGAAATGTTGGCCCATGACCTAATCGAACGTTGTACCTCTCCGTACAACTCTCCCATCGTCTTGGCCTGGAAGAAGGACGGTCGACCACGTTCCTGCGTGGACTGCAGACGCCTCAAAAAAGTCACAGAAAACACGCCACAGCCTATCCCTATAATACACGACGCCCTGAAGGGCTTCGGAGCGGCAAAGGTCTTCACCTTACTTGACCTCAAAAATGGATATTGGCAGGTCCCGATGGAGCCCGCGTCGACACAATATACCGCCTTTACTACGCCAGATGGAAGGACCTTCCAATTCAAGGTCACGTTATTCGGCCTCAAAAACGCGCCAGGGACTTTCCAACGTTTGATGAGCCAAGTGGTACTCTGCGGATACATAGGCAAATTCTGTCGAGTATACCTGGATGACATAATCATTTATTCGGACAATTACCATGACCATCTCCGGCATTTAAACCTTGTGCTGGAAAGACTGATGATATACGGGTTAACATGCGCCATCGAGAAATGCCACTTTGGCAGGTCGAAGATCAATTACCTCGGGTATCTCGTGACCGGCGAGGGAAACGAAGCCCAAGTAGAGCACGTGAACGCTATTCTACAAGCCGAGCCTCCGGCAAACCAGACACAACTGCGACAGTTACTCGGGCTGGGAAATTGGCTACGGAAATACATCCCTTATTTCGCGATTGAGGCTGCAGCATTGACAGACCTACTCGGTGAGAAACGACTTAAATGGACAATGGAGGCACAAAACAGTTTCGAGCGAATGAAGCTCTTGTTCCGAAGTCCCCTCTGTTTAAGTCGTCCAGACACGGAAAAGGAATACACCCTCCAAACGGACGCCAGTGCCCGGGGAATGAGGGCTGTATTATACCAACTACGACCTGATGGAGGGAGAAACATCATTAGCTTCGCCAGTGCGAAGTTCTCGCCCGCTGAGCAGAGATACCACAGTATTGAACAAGAATGCTTGGCGGTGATATGGGCCATTAAACATTTCCGGCCTTACCTTGAAGGCCGGCCTTTTATCCTTAGAACGGACAATCAAGCCCTTACCTGGCTGGATAGAATGAAGGACCACCGCACCAAACTGACGCGCTGGGCACCTCTGCTTCAGGAATTCGTGTTTACTATCGAGCACTGCTCGGGACAAGATAATGAACTACCGGATGCCCTGTTCCGCTGGCCACAGGAAAGCCCGGATTCTCAGGGGTTAGACGATCAGGAGCGATTAATTCCGCCGGACTTGGGGGAAAAGGCGCCCTTCTAGTGCCAGTCTCCGAATTCAACGCTATCGTAGCGCCAAGCATAACCGAATACATCATGGAACTGCAGCAGTCGGATCGAACGCTAGCACAGCAAGTAACCCGCTGGAAAGAGCTATTGGACAAATCGATGAGGGATGAAACGGAGAACGAGTTCCTCTGGGGTCACCATCTTGACGAGCGTGGGTTTTGGTATAATCCGAAAAATCAAGGGTCGGAGTGGGGTCTGATCGTCCCCAAGGCTGCCATCCCGCGAGTCCTCCATGAATGCCATGATTCCTCTCACGCCGGTTATCCGGGAGTGGATGAAACGGTACGAACAATTCGAAAATATTTATTTTGGGACGGGCTATACAGAGAAAAAAAATTTTTGGAATTTTTATAAAAATAAAATCAACTAATTTTTGTATTAAACATTTCCATTTTTTTTAAAGGAATTTTCTTCTCGTAAGCCCTTTGTAACGTAAACGTTACAAAGCGCTTACGAGCCCTGATCCCTGATCCTGAGCTTACGAGCCCTTTGTAACGTAATACGTTACAATGCGCTTACGAGCAGAAAATTCCTTTAAAGAAAATGAAAATGTTTAATACAAAAATTAGTTGATTATATTTTCATAAAAATTCCAAAAATTTTGTGGGATGAACGTAATACGTTATAAAAGGCTTACGAGCAGAAAATTCCTTTAAGAAAAATTAAAATTGACGATCTGACAGAACTCTGAAAAAAAAATAATCCCACAAAATTTTTGGAATTTTTATGAAAATAAAATCAACTAATTTTTGTATTAAACATTGAGCTCCTTGTGATCAGAGCTATTTCCATAGGTACTCAAGATGCATTCAGAGTGATTGCGATGTATTATTCTGTTATTTCATTTTTACGTATATAATCAAAATCGAAACATATAATTTCTGTCAAGAAAATTAATTTTGTTTTTAAGAATAATATGAAGGAAAATAAATTGAAAAATAATCGGAAATTGTGTTCGAGCAATAAATACTTGATTATTAGATACTTGTTCCAGATTCATTTGCAATCCTTATTATACAAGTGTATTATGTTTTAAACCTTAACGTAAACAAGTAATAATGTCAGATCGTGGACATACTGCGTTGTTGAAACGAAAAAAGAGATAGTGCGATTTTCTTCAAAAGTCATGCGCGCGCCATTGGTACCAACTTAAAATTTGAGAAAATAAATGTTCGCTGGAGATACTGCCGTTTTGAAGCCAACAGCGAGATACTGCCGTCTTGAAGTGAACCATGAGATACTGCCGTCTTGAAGCCAACCACAAGATACTGCCGTTTTGAAGCCAGCCACGAGATACTGCCGTCTCGAAGCCAACGGCGAGATACTGCCGTCTTGAAGCCAACGGCGAGATACTGCCATATTCGACTGAGCCATCATGCCTCAGAATTGTAAAATTTGCGATGTTGTAGTCAAGCGCAGAGAGTTAATACGATGCGTAGGAGGTTGTGACTCGCCCTTTCATATGAATTGCATTATGTCCGAGTATGAATTCAATCCGCTAAATGTAGAATTAGCCGGAAAGTTTATGTGTGATCCCTGCTCTCTACAACGTTCCATGCATCGCTCATCTACAACTCCCCGCTCCCCCTCGGACCATTCTAAATCATCATTGGGCCAATCTAACTTATCCGAGCTGTCTTCTCTTGGTGAAATTGCGAAGCAACTGGAACATTTAAATAACAAATTTGACACTGAACTCTCGTCAATTACAAACACGATGTCAGTAAATTTTGCAGACACGCGCCGTGAAATTTCGACTGTGACTCAGTCCATCTCATCCCTTCGTGACGAGGTCTCAAAATTGACGACTGCGCAAGAGAGCTTTTAAGATCGCCTCAGTGCTCTTGAAAATCATGCATCGAACTCTGAAACGGAAATTGCCAGTCTAAAAAATAAACAGGCGCGGATTCGATCTCGGATTGAGCAAATTTCGAGCAGATCACCGTCCACTTACTTCACGCCTCCAACTGCTGAACTTATACTCGGTGGCATCCCGTCAGATTTTAGTCTCTCCAAAGAAGAAATTGTTAACAAAGTTCTCTCATCTCTCGAAATCGAGCGACTCATGTCAGATATTCTCGAAATTCGCCAAGCTTTCAAGAAAGATATCCAAGCCGTGGGATCCACAATAGAACATCATTCTCGCACTCGCTCAATGCTTTCATTCATCATCAAAATGAAATCCACAGCTACTCGTGATTTCATAATTGAGAAAAAGTGGGTCAAGAAATCCCTCACTTGTAGTGAGGTCTTTTCGATGGAATGTGCTAATCCCATCTATATCAATGAATTGTTACCACGCGACACCTATCAATTACTGGAAGAGACTAGAGCACTAGCACGACATCGAGGATATAAACACGTATGGTGGAGGTCCAGATCGATCAACGTACGACGTGACGATGGTGCTGATATTATCGTCATTAACTCAAAGGCTGACCACGCCAGGCTCATCTGACTCCCATCTAGCTCTCCGGCCTCTACTACTGAAACTAATACAAATATTGTCAACCAATCTGCTCTCAAAGTCCTATCCTTTAATGCAAACTCGCTCGTTGGGCATTTCGAACAATTAATTGCACACGTCGCAACAAATTCCTCTCATATTATTGCGATCACCGAGACGTGGCTGCATGAAAATGTCTCAGATGATCTAATGAAAATTAAGAACTATAATCTAATCAGAAATGATCGGCTGGAAAAGCGCGGAGGAGGAGTTGCATGCTACATTCATAACTCACTTCGATTTCAAGTATTACATCTCTCTCCTGCGGATTTTTCGAATATGCCTGAATTTATCATCCTTGACATAAAAAACTCTCTAAATAAAACGCTACTATTTTCCTGCATATACAGGCGACCTAAAGGATACTTATTCCATAGTTTTTCTGAAATATTCTCCCGCTTCTCTTTGGCGTATAACAACATAATCATAACCGGCGATCTAAACTGTAATCTCCTAAGTTCAAATTTCGAGTCGTCAGCCTTGCGTGACTTTGCCTTGGCACACAGTTTATTTATTCTCGACTCCGAGGCCACTTTCCTCTCGGGGTCTGCTGATAGCTGGCTAGATGTTGTGATTGTTGACTGCCTTCCAAAGATTCTCAATTTTATAAAGTCCGACGCGCCATTGATTGCAGGACACGACTCTCTAACATTTACCTACAATTTCGCCGCAGACCCACCACAAAAACATGTTATCAGTAGACGAGACATTAAACACTTCGATCGCTCACTGTATGTCAATGCATTGATAGAATCCTGCAAACTTGATCGCACTATTCTGTATGACCATAGCCCCGATCATAACACTGTTTTTCACAATTATACAAATGCATTTTTTAATGTAATCAAGCAGTCATTTGACGAGCATGCCCCGTTCAAAACCTGGACAATAAATAAATCGATCGCTCCATGGTTAACAGATTCTCTGAAATCAAAAATTAGTATTAGAAATAACTTGTATCGCCGTGCACGCAGGTCAGGAGGATCACTAAATCTATCCATCTATCGTGATTATCGCAACTCTTTATCCAGTGAACTAAAATTCGCAAAAAAACTCTCCTACGAACGTAAGCTTTCAACGATCACAGATCCTTCTTACCTCTGGAAGCAGCTTGCACACTTAGGGCTCACCAAACCACGTGGATCCTCCCCCTTTTCCTTTTTCCCAGCCGAAGACTTGAATAATTTTTTTGCCAGTATTTCTTTTTCTCCCTCGCCTTACCTGGATGCTTTCTCCTCTCAGCTTGTTGAACCTCTACCTCAAAACCATCCTGTTTTTAATTTCTTGCATATCTCACCTGAAGTCATATATAAAGCCATTGCTGGGACTGATGCTAGCTCTCTCTCATAGGGTCCTGATGGAATTCCGTTGTACGCTATACACAAGGCAACAGATTTTGTCATACCTTTCCTAACAACAATTTTCAATGCCAGTCTCCGATACAATATATTTCCAAGCATCTGGAAACGTGTCTTCATACGTCCTATAATCAAAAAGAACCCTCCAACTTCACTCTCTGACATTAGACCAATAGCGAATCTATCTCAAATTTCTAAAACTTTCGAACGTATTGTCCACAAGCAAATCACGGATTATCTTTCCTCTAATAATCTTCTTGACCCATTTCAGTCTGGTTTCAGGAAAGGTTTCAGTACTCAGACAGCACTCTTGAAACTATGTCAGGATGTGAGGCAAGCGGCGGACGATAGAATGACAACAATTCTTGTTCTTTTCGATTTCACCAAGGCTTTCGACACAGTTCCTCATCTTGCTTCACTTCGTAAAAAGCGTCTCTTGGGCTTCTCTGACAGTGTCCTCTCTTGGTTCTTTTCTTACCTCTCAAATCGAACCCAGGCAGTCGTGGATGATAACGGTGTTCTCTCTAGCTGGAGGAGTACTAATATTGGCGTCCCTCAAGGCTCGGTCCTTGGACCACTTTTGTTTTCTATGCTCATCAACGACATAGGTGCTGGCCTTCGACACACCAAACACCTGTGCTACGCTGATGATACACAAATTTATCTAACCTGTCTGCCTTCCGAAATAACAAAATCACTGCCAAGAGTGGCTCAAGATGTGAGAGTCATTGCAGACTTCGCAAATTCGCACGGCCTAACCTTAAACCTTGCAAAATCGAAATTAATAATTATGGGCAGTGGCAGGAATGTGAATTCTATTGATACCACAAACCTGCCTATCATATCTGTAAATGGCGTTGCCCTGCCACTTGTTAATGAAGTACGAAATCTCGCCGTCATTTTCTCTTCAAATCTCTCCTGGAACAGACACATCCTTCATATTTCCAAAAATGTAAACTTTACTCTATTCCGTCTCAAACACAATATGCATTCACTCTCTCAAAATCTCAGGAAAACCCTTGTTGTTTCACTAATATTCCCTCTCTTAGACCACTGCTGCCTTGTTTATAATGACGTGACGGATGAGCAAAATCTCGTCCTTGAGCACCTAATCAACAAATGTATTCGGTTTATTTTTAACGTCCGCAGGGACGAGAACATTTCTCCCTACAAAGAGCGTTTGGCGTGGCTTCGGGTTGCCTCTAGGCACAAATACTTCACAGGCATTATGATATATAAATTATATACTCCATTTTTATTTCTTCTATTTTGCTCATATAACGTCTCTCGTAATCATGATCTGTTTTTTAAATTGTATCTTTTATCTCTGTTTTGTTTTCTACATATATTTTTTTTTTCTATATATGTTTTCTTTATTTGTTTACTTTATACGTCTAAATTTTGTATGCTCTTCTGTGTTTGCCTAAGGTTGCATTACCACGGCATAATAAATTTATCATTCATTCAATCATTCATTCCTCTCTCTCTCTCTCTCTCTCTCTCTCTCTCCCTCTCTCTCGTTAAAGCGGTATCCCTGACAGAACGTGACACCAGAATTTTTCGGTGTTAAGTGTCACGTGTAGGGTGTCAAATCACAATTTTAACACCGAAAAAATTGAGTGTTGGACACCCATCTGAACGCGGCTGTTTTGGGTGTTGACACCTAAAAAAACGGTGTCGACACCCCAAAAAAACGGTGTCGACACTGATTTAGGTTATGACACGGTAATTTTACGGTGTTGAGTGTCACGTGTAGTGTCAAATGACAATTTTAACACCTAAAAAATTGGGTGACGACACCCATCTGAACAAGGACGTTTTGGGTGTTAACACCCAAAAATATAATATAATATAAATATGCTTGTATATTCATTCCATTATGTAGGAAGAAGTGTTCACTGTAATTTTCCAGAATTTCGGTGTTGACACTTAAAAAAGCCATAACATTCATACGTGCACGAATACCTCGTCAACACTAAACTATTTAGGTGTTGACAACGGAAACAGTCTCAGTCTAGACCAGCGTCAACACTGTCTTTTAAGGTGTTGATACCCAAATCAGTGTCGACACCGTTTTTTCGGTGTCGAAACCCGAAACAGTTTCGACCAAGTTCAGTCTTAACACCGTTTTTTTGAAGTGTCGACACCCAAATCAGTGTCAACACCGTCTTTTTTGGTGTCGACACGCAAAACAGCCTTGGCCAAGATCAGTGTCAACACCGTTTTTTTGAAGTGTCAACACCCAAATCAGTGTCGACACCGTCTTTTTGGGTGTCGACACCCAAAACAGTCTCGACCAAGTTCAGTGTCAACACTGTCTTTTAGGGTGTCAACACCCAAATCAGTGTCGACACCATTTTTTTGGGTGTCAACACCCAAAACAGTTTCGACCAAGTTCAGTGTCAACACCGTTTTTTTTTTTTTCGACAACCAAATCAGTGTCAACACTTTTTTTTTTGGAGTGTTGACACCCAAAACAGCTTACGTCCAGATCAGTGTCAACACCGTTTTTTTCGGGTGTATACACCCAAATCAGTGTCGACACCGTCTTTTTGGGTGTCAAATGGTTATTTGACACCCATCGCTTGGGTGTCACGATCTGTCGGGGATGGATCTTAATACTTAAATCGTATTGGAAAAATATTTTCACGGCTGTTATTACGCTAGTATGGTCAAGCCTCTATTTATCGAGCTCTACTCTTTGTGCCATGCTTCGCGTGGTTCCGCATTCTCTGCCACTCTCTCACTCTCTCGCTCTTTTTTCATGAGCACGATGCAGAGCACCTGTTTGCGTAAGCAGAGATAATCGTTATTCATCGAGCTCTACTCTTTGTGCTATGCTTCGCGTGGTTCCGCGCTCTCTACCTCTCACTCTCTCTCTCTCTCTTTCATTAAGAAGCTGTTGACGTCCTCTTTATTTTATGAGCGTGATGCAGAGCACCTGTTTGCGTTAGCAGAGATAATCGTTATTTATCGAGCTCTACTCTTTGTGCTATGCTTCGCGTGGTTCCGCGGTCTCCACCTCTCGCTGTCTCTCTCTCTTTCATTAAAGTGGTACAGAGCGCATGTTATCGTTACAAAAAAATATTTTACGAATTTCCATATGATATATTTAAAATGTATTCTGATTCATCTATCTCCTCTTTTTCTGTCTTATTAAATTGATATAGAACTGTCTCTCCTTACATTTATTTGAAATTTTAACACGGTTTGTTTACCGAAAAAAAAAAATTATGAGCTGAAAACACTCCTTCTATTAAAAGAGGGGCATTATTTTAGATGGTTGTGCACCTAATATAGTATATCGACAGCTCTTGAATGCATCGCCGAATAAAGGAGCAGCTCTTATAGAAGGGGCTTGTGCTGTGAAATTAGCATGCCGACAGAGGAGCGTAACGAGTCAGCACCTGTCACGCACTGCACTGAATGATGAGCGGCCTATGAGTACGGTTTTCAGCATCGAGCATCCTTCAGACATATTTACCAATTCGTCGATTTTCGAACGTAAGTTGAAATTAAAGTGAAAAAAAAAAATAAAAGAATAAAAAATAATAAAAAAATAAAAAATAAAAAATATATATATAAAATTTATTCAGATCACATAGACCGGGAGAGGGTACCAGACGAAGAAGACGCTGCTGTACCAGGCCTATCAGGCCTATGCAGTTCTAGACGACGAACAATCCCAGCCTCCGACCATGATGATGTCTTTGACCATCGCGAAAATCAGCTGTGGGAATATCCGATCGAGAACGAGGAAATAGCCTTTCAAAGAGCTGATGATTGGCTTCAAATTCTCGTGACTGATGACGACTCTGGTAAAATAATTTTTCTTACATATCAAAAATTAATTAAGCAAGTAAGTAAGCGGGTCCTTTTGTAACAGGATATTCGTCAGCATCTTCGTTTGAGTGGTGATATCGATCTATTTAAGCAGTACTATGATGCGTGAGAGGTACAAATATTGATAAAATTTGATAATTTCATATTAATGAGCTCTAGAATCTAATACATGCCTCTTTTTCCAGAGCTGCAAAGTGGGTCAGGCAGACAGCGTGCTGCAGCAAGGAGTAGACCACTCCATGAAATACACCCGCCGGGAAAACATTTTGAGATCATCGGTGATTACACGATGTATTTCAAGCGCTTTAAAATACATGAGCGTGAAACGTCGTTGCGAATTCGTCAGCCAGTCTCTGGAGTTAGCGTGGTGGACTGGCTCAACGGTGCGTTTCGTGACCTCTTAACGCATATCATGAGCTCCTGCGCGGGCGGCGATTATGTAGGCGTCTCGTTTACAGCGAATACCTTGCCGCACGGGCCTGTTCGGTTATCTTTCCGACCGGCCCGAGATTATGTATTCGAAGATATTTGGAAATTGATAAGCAGCGTGGCACAAAGTGCATCATCTTTGAACACCGATGATTCGTGCACGATAAAAATGTGCGCTGTCAAGGGGGTAGAAGAGCGCGGTCGGAAAGGTCTCACACACAAAGGTGTCGCAAAACAATCTATTCTTTCGATCCGAAACACTGATAATCTGTGTTTACCGCGTTCACTGATAGCAGCCCGAGCATACGCAGAACGAGGAGAAATACGGTCGGGTAGCCTTCATGATAAATAGCAACGTATGAGGCAAATTAAGGGGTCTGTACAAAAACAGGCAGCGCTTGAACTTACAAGAGAAGCAGATGTCCGCGTACCTGTAGAGGGCTGTGGCGTATACGAGATTGCGCACTATCAGGATTATTTGGCACGAGACGGTTGAGCAATTGTCGTTTGCGAATTTTTAACTTTGGGTCGCGGGGAAGAGCCACTGTTTGACGGTAGACAGGGTGTTCTGAACAGCATAGGCACAATTCAGCACACCCTGTATATATTGTATTACGAGCGTATACATCGTTTCGAGCCTACCCTACTGAAAAAGTTCATGCGATATATCATGTAGAAAAGTACATGATAAATCACATAATAAATTGTATAAATTTATGACCGATATCAGTGCACAATTTATTGTGCACTTTATTTTGTGATTTGTTACATGATTTATTGTAAAGTTCGAATTCACATCATTTATTATGTAATTTATCATATGATTTCTCATATGGTCAGGGTGTTTATATCGGAGAAAAAAAAATGAGGACTTCGTGCGGGATCGAACCCACGTCCGTCAGATTCTGAAGCAGCCTCGCTACCGCCTGGGCTACGCCGCTTGTTTAGATAAGTTAACAGTCTGACGAATATGAAGTCCACATATGACCGGAATTTATGTTCATTTTCTCTCACCGAGTTTAGCTTTATTTTAATCCAACTATGATTTGTATGTAATAAATAGCGTGACCGAGGTGGTAGCGAGACTGCTTCAGGATCTAACGGACGATCCTTCAGGTTCTTTCAGGATCGTCCGTCAGATCCTGAAGCAGTCTCGCTACCACCTCGGTCACGCTATTTATTACATACAAATCATAGTTGGATTAAAATAAAGCTAAACTCGGTGAGAGAAAACGAAATAAATTCCGGTCATCTGTGGACTTCATGTTCGTCAGACTGTTAACTTATCTAAACAAGCGGCGTAGCCCAGGCGGTAGCGAGGCTGCTTCAGAATCTGACGGACGTGGGTTCGATCCCGCACGAAGTCCTCATTTTTTTTCTCCGATATAAACCCTGACCATACGAGAAATCATATGATAAATTACATAATAAACGATGTGAATTCGAACTATACAATAAATCATGTAACAAATCACAAAATAAAGTACACCATAAATTGTGCACTGATATCGGTCATAACTTCATACAATTTATTATGTGATTTATCATGTACTTTTCTACATGATATATCACATGAACTTTTTCAGTAGGGTATTCTCAATCTCAGAGCAGCTGTCGGTAGTAGAGATTTTTGTTCCTCGTGGAATATGGCCTATCGTCGACTCGGTCATAGATGTTCAAAGAAAAAATGTCGTCGATGCTGGGGGCTGCAGACGTGCAATACGCGCTCGCGCGACATAATCAGATGTGGGGCGTGCAACAGCGATTTTTTCGGAGAGGACTGCTTTCAGAGGCACAAGGTGCCGATCGTGACCATGAGGCGTAGAAAGCCTAGCGTTTGTGAAGCTCTGAAACGATGCCAGAACTGCTTTCGAGCAATGAGGCCTTTGGAAAAATCAGAGAAGCATAAATGCGGCGTAGGGTACTGCAAAAGGTGCAAATCCGATCAACGGAATAATCATTTTTGTTTCATGAAACCGATTCGTAGTACTCGAGACTTGACAAAAATACTATTCATTTTTCATGATTTTGAAACACAGCAGAGCACACCCGTGAAGGGTGATGCGACTACTCTTGTACACGATCCAAATCTTTGCATGGCATAACGAGTTTGCACGTTTTGCTGTGTTAACGACTCCATAACCGAACCGAGTCAGCATTGTGGGGAACACGAATTTGTGTTTAGTCACAACCCCGTAGCTGAGCTTGTCGAATTAGCCATCAAACCGCTCGAAGTTTTTTCGCATACCATCTGTATCATTCATAATGCAGGGGGTTTCGACGCTCGATTCATTCTGCGTTATTTCATCAAACAGAAAAAAAACTGAGCTCCCCACTCTAATCATGAACGGTACCAAAATTATTACGATGCGCGCCGCAAAGCTTATATTTCTCGACAGTCCAAATTACTTCCATATGCCTCTGAACGGTTTACTGAAAGCCTTCGGACTTACCGGTGCTATCGTTATAGGCACTGTTCCACATTTGTTCAACAGGCCTGAAAATCGAAATTACATAGGCCAATTGCCGCCTCTCGACTATTATTCTCCGGACACGATGCGTGCCGATGAGCACCGGAAATTTCTCGATTGGTATCGCGAAACGAAAGACAACAATTACGTATTCACTTTTGCGGAAGAACTTATCAATTATTGTAAGACAGATATCATGATACTACGACGTGCATGTATGGATTTTCGCAATATGTTCATTACCAGCGGTCGCGTCTGTCCGTTTGATGAAAGCACAACAATAGCCTCAGCCTGCGCCAGAATTTTTCGAAAAAATATCTTGAAAGACAACTCAATAGGTATTATACGCACGGGAGGGTGCAGATGGGCGCATAATCAATCGAAAAAGCGGTTTCATGGCTATCGTGGATGAAGCACTAGCTAGCTGTTCGTATTATTCATGCTGGTCGATCACGCGAGTTTAGACTACCCCAAAATCTCTTGGTTGACGGGTATTACGAAACTCCTAATGGGGCTCATGTATTACAGTTTCACAGTTGCTACTGGCATCAGTGCCGGATTAACCCATGTAGAGGCCCTTAGGCCGTCGAAATCCCGGGGCCCTCTTTGCACTTCGCAAATTATATACTAATAAGTTTTGAACAACAAAATCTTGATAAACCAGTTTTAATAAGCAAAACAAAAATTGATAAATAATATATTATGATATGAACAAACAAACATTAAACTATTTTTAAACTTTATAAACTTTTAAATGTTCACTTTTCTTATTTTTTTTGTAGTGAACTCTTTTAGGGCATATTGGAAGTCCACCTTTTGCATTACGTCGCATTCACTGGCCATAATTGCAAGAAAATTCAGTCTTGTGTCATCGATGATCGCGGTGACAATTTTTCAATCATTTTTATCAATTTCAATCAATTTCAATCGCAATTTATGTACTTCCGAATATGACAACAATCTAAAAAAATCAAGTATGTTAAAATGACGAGAACAGCGATTGAATATAACAACAATGTTCAAATGTTATTAACGAAGTAATAAAAAAAATTGTTTATCATTGAATTTTCAGAAGACCGGTTTTTTATTTTTGTAATAAATTGATGAATTTTTATGAATATTCATGAACTAAAAAAAAATTCTTGTATTTTTGAAAATGCTGTTTGTTTAACTATGAGAGAGAATTCATGACTTTTGGTCATTTCTTGAAATCGAGAAGCAGCAATTGTAGAACCAATAAAAATCTGGAAGAAATCGTACCACTTTAGAAAACTCAATCAATTTATTGTAAAATTGAATAATATAATTTCTAAAAATGTATTAAATAAAATTTTTTTGATCAATTCTTTAATAACTTTTTAACGTTATATTATATGTCGAATCGATGTTCTCGGCACCTTTAACATACTCGATTTGTTTAGATTTCTTACGCATCAGGAAGTATATATAATTGTGATCGGATTGATCTTTTGGTTGAGATGTACGGCCCAAATATTCTTAAGGTTTAAATATACACTTTTGCAAGATTAAAAATAAAAGATGAAAAAAATGATTTTTACGTCGCATGGTTTTGTAAAATTATTTTAGATTTGTTGAACACGTAGTTGAGGAGAAAAAAAAACATTGAATATGCCGCTTATACGTGGGCTCTTATGGGAGAAGTATTTGAAACTATGGCTGGAGATTATTTTAGGAGTGAAAAAACGGTAACATTTCCCCGAAGAACTGCTTAAGGTTGTTATGACGATACTTCAAAATGATGCCATGCACACCAAATTTTTCCATCATGTATATAATCCTTTTGCCTACGTTCCTGTGCTATAATAGAAAAAAAATGCATTCGAGTGGACTCGAGCCACCTACCTTACGATCATCAGGAATCGACACTGATAACTAGGCTATGCCATTAACCCGCCATGTGAACACTGTATTTTTAGAGACACGGTGTGAACACTGGGTCTTTTAGAAAACACTGAAGTTTTTGGAGTTTTCTAGGCTTTGAAAAAATCTGAAAAAATTCTGGGTTACTTCTTGGAGTGTCTACTGCATGGCCCAGAAGTTGTGAAAGTAAAAAATTGTTAATGAAAATTCAAGAACAGTCGAAAAAGTGGGAAAAAATGTAAGTTTCAAATTTCGACTGTTCCTTAAAAAACCTAGTGTTCACACGAAGGGTTAAACAAATCAGCATATGTACAAATGCTTCTCATAAGCCACATCTTTTTTTTTGACACTACATCAGTGCATCGTACAATGCGAGGGGGGAGGTTTTGATTGCATGGTGGCCCCTGGCTGACCTGGGCGGACCCTGTAGCACATGATAGGTGCCACACTTGCAGATTTAAAAAAATGCAAAAAAAATTTTTTTTCTAGATTAAACTCAATATTATTTTGATTTTTGATTCGTTGTTGTAGGGGCCCCTAAAAAGCGCGGGGCCCATAGGCCGGTGCCTACTTGGCCTATTGGTTAATCCGGCACTGACTGGCATGGCTTCTCGCGCTGCTATCCCACAAATAGAGACAACCAACAAAGCGACGGAATATCCATGCACGAGCGTTTCGAGAGAACTACTGCTGTAGCTGAGAGAATTCGAACGGGAGGGTATTTGCTCACAGAAATTTGGGAGTGTGATTACGATCGTTTGGTAAATACAACAGCCGAGATGAGGACTTTCCTGCAAGATAATCATTTAGCTACAGCAGAGCCTCTCAATCCGCGTGATGCTTTTTTCGGTGGACGGACAGAAAACATGGTTACGCTCTACGATGTTGAAGCTACGGAAAAAATACGTTACGTAGACGTTTGCTCACTGTACCCATATATCTGTAAATTTGGTAAATACCCCGTAGGCAATCCAAAAGTATACGTGGGTAACGAGTGCATGGAGTTGATAGGCCTTGATAAAATCGATCTCACGCTCGTTGAGGGTCTCGTAAAAAGCACCGTATTGCCGCCTCGTAATTTTTACTACCCCGTATTACCAGTGCGTATGCATAACCGCTTATTATTTGCTCCATGTCGAAGCTGCTGTGAGATTATGAATCAGGGTATATGTACACACGAAGATCCTGTGAAGCGAACGTTTGATGGTACATGGATTGTCGACGAAATGTGAAAAGCCGTGTCGTGCGGGAATAGAGTGATGGACGTAGTTTAAATTTGGCAGTATGAAACGACGCAGTTCAACCACGATATACAGACAGGGGGCCATTCTGCTGAATACATAAACACGTTTTTAAAAACAAAACAAGAAGCCAGCAGGTGGCCTGGCAACTGCTCCGAAGACATCACAGCACAAGACCGCTATATAGCCAATTTCGAACGATCGAAAGGGATCAAGCTAAATTGCGCCTCCAGAGCTAAAAATCCGGGGCTGCGATCCATCGCAAAGCTGTGCCTCAACTCATTTTAGGGAAAGTTTGGGCAGCGGGAAAATCTACCACAGACAAAGATATTTTCGACACGTAAAAAGCTTATGGAACTATTGACTAGCCCTGAGTACGAGATCACGGGGATTTTACTTGTAAATAACGAAATATTGTATATAAGCTACACGAAAATCAGTGACGCTGTTATACCATCCAGCATAGCGAACGCCGTAGTAGCAGCGTACACCACAGCCTAGGCCCGCCTGAAACTTTATAGTTACCTAGAGTGGCTGGGTCGTCGTGCTTTGTACTGCGATACCGATTCCGTAATTAACGTATCACGCGAAGAAAAAGACGAGTACAAGCCTCCGACGGGACAGCTCTTAAGGGATCTCACAGACGAACTGAGCTCTTACGGGGAAGGTAGTTATACTAAAAAATTCATTTCAGGCGGACCAAAATCTTATTCTTTCATCGTGTGCACTCCTAATGGAGAAGAAAAAGAAGTATGTAAAGTAAAAGGGATAACGCTTAATTTTGCGAACAAGGGGATAATTAATTACAACTCAGTACGCTCCTTTATAACCAGCGAGAGACACGAACCTGTTGTGCTAAGGTATGACGCTATACGGCGCACGGCGTTTCATCAGGTCGTCACACGTCCTGAAACAAAATCATGCAAACCATCGAGCGTTTAACGGAGACGAGATGGCGAATATGGCAATCTTCCTCAAGGTTATAAAGAATAATGTATATAGATATAGACCTCACACTACTTTGTAAATGATGTATATAAAAAAAACTTTATGTTTTTACGTATATTCGCCTTTTCGAACCCTATATATGTTTCAGCTAATACGAAAATTGTACTCATTCGCAAAAATGGATGTGCGGTGGAAACATCCTTGGACGGCGATGGTTGGCGGGCCCACGGGCTGCGGTAAAACATACTTTGTGAAAAAGTTTTTGAAATTCATTTCGCGTATGAATAGTGAACCGTTTCAACGAATTATTTTCTATTATTCCGAGTGGCAACAGGCGCATATGGAGTACGGTTCTTAGGTAGAGTTTTGCGAGGGTTTACCACAAGCCTCGGATTATGCAAACGATCCACGTGCAAAACTTATAATTTTATCGATCCTGCTATTGCAACTGATTTAATCTCCAGCGATAATTTCGAGCGCTTATGTACTTGTATAGCTACATGTTACAAAAATTACGATCGAATCCCCTGCATTGCGCACTGTGGGAGATGAAATCAACATTTCCAATTGCACTATTCCGTTCTACCAAATATTTGTAGATTTACGATGCCCTCATCATGTTTGATTTAATCTCCCTGCGGTTTTCGCGAGCGCTCCTTCTTCACCGGAAGGAAAAAAGACGAAAGAACATTCTACTTCTTTCACTGCTCGAGATAAATTCGATCTTCCTGATCAGACAGTTTAATTTTTTAAACATACTTTGTGAAAAAGTTTTTGAAATTCATTTCGCGTATGAATAGTGAACCGTTTCAACGAATTATTTTCTATTATTCCGAGTGGCAACAGGCGCATATGGAGTACGGTTCTTAGGTAGAGTTTTGCGAGGGTTTACCACAAGCCTCGGATTATGCAAACGATCCACGTGCAAAACTTATAATTTTATCGATCCTGCTATTGCAACTGATTTAATCTCCAGCGATAATTTCGAGCGCTTATGTACTTGTATAGCTACATGTTACAAAAATTACGATCGAATCCCCTGCATTGCGCACTGTGGGAGATGAAATCAACATTTCCAATTGCACTATTCCGTTCTACCAAATATTTGTAGATTTACGATGCCCTCATCATGTTTGATTTAATCTCCCTGCGGTTTTCGCGAGCGCTCCTTCTTCACCGGAAGGAAAAAAGACGAAAGAACATTCTACTTCTTTCACTGCTCGAGATAAATTCGATCTTCATGATCAGACAGTTTAATTTTTTTTAATATTCGACTACACGATATTCCTTATTTGGGACTGATTTCATCTCCGGCTTTCATGAAGAGTGAACGGTCAGTAGTGCAGCTTGAGATGATGGTAAAATCGTTTCAAAAATCGAAAATCTCCCTGCAAGGGATGGGATTCGTGTTGTTTGTTGAATAGTATGTTTTGTTTAGAGGCAAAATGTTATCGATCCTGCTATCAAAACTGATTTAATCTCCAGCGATAATTTCGAGCGCTCATGTACTTGTATCGCTACAAGTGAAGAGAATTACGATCGAATTCCCTGCATTGCGCACTGTGGGTTTTGGGTTTTGGGTTTCGGTTTGGGTTTGGGTTTTGGGTTATGGGTTTCGGTTTGGGTACGGGTTTGGTTTTGGGATTGGGTTTTGGGTTTTGTTGAGATAAATTCGATCTTCCTGATCCAAACCAAAACCCGAAACCAAACCCAAAACCCAAGCCCAAATCCATCTTCCTGATCGGACGGTTCAATTATTTTCTATATTCGACTACACGACACTCCATATTTGAGACTGTTTAAATCTCCGGGTTTCATAAAGATTGAACGGTCAGTGGTGCAGCTTGAGATGTAGGAAAAATCGTTTCAAAAATCTAGAATCTCCTTGCAGGAGATGGGATTCGTGTTTCGTGTTGAATAGTATGGTTTTGTTTAATAGGAAAATATCATCGATCCTGCGATTGCTACTGATTTAATCTCCAGCGATAATTTCGAGAGCTCGTTTACTTGTATCGCTAAAAGTGACGGGAATTAGAATCGAATCCCCTGCATTGCGCACTAAGGGAGATGAAACCAACATTTCGAATTGAACGATTCCATTCTACCGAATATTTTTAGATTTACGATGCCCTCGTCACGGTTGATTTCATCTGCCTGCGGTTTTTGCGAGCGCTTGTTGTTCACCGAAAGGAAAATAGACGAAAAAAACATTCTACTCCTTTCAATGCCCCGAGATGAAATCCGTCTTCTCAGACATTTCAATTTTTTTTTAATATTCGACTACTCTTCATTTCATATTTGAGACTCATTTCCTCTCCAGCTTTCGTGCAGAATGATCGGCTAGAGGTGCAGCTTGAGATAAGAGGAAAATCGTTTCAAAAATCGAAAATCTCTCTGCAAGAGATGGGATTCGTGTTGTTTGTTGGATAGTATGGTTAATTTAATGGTAAAATATTATCGATCCTGCTATCGCAACTGATTTAATCTCCAGCGATAATTTCGAGTGCTCGTGTACTTCTATCGCTACTAGTGACCGGAATTACGATCGGATATCCCCTGCATTGCGCACTGTAGGAGATAAAATCAACATTTTCAATTGCACTATTCCGTTCTACATAATATTTCATCATTTATTATGCCCTTGTCGTGTTTGATTTCATCTGCTGCGGCAGTAGCGAACGTCCAAGACTAACCACGAGAAAAACGGTGAACGGACATTCTGCATGTTCACTGCGCGAGATGAAATCCGCGTTCCCGAACGAATCTTTCGATTCGTTTAAATATTTGTGTACATCAAATTGCATAATTCGAGACTGATTTTATCGACAAGTAGTGCAGCTGAAGGTAAAGGCAAAATCATTTTGAAAATTAAAATTACGATCGAATCTCCTACTTTTCCCACTCTGCGAGATGAAATCAACACGTCCGACTGCACGATTCTATTCTACAAAATATTTGACTATTTATGATGCCCTTGGCGTGTTTGATTTCATCTGCTGTGGCACTAGCGAACGTCCGAGACTAACCACGAGAAAAACGGTGAAAGGACATTCTGCATTTTTACTGCGCGAGACGAAATCCGCGTTCCCGAACGAATCTTTCGATTCGTTTAAATATTCCTCTACATCAAATTGCATATTCGAGACTGATTTCATGCAATGATCGACAAATAGTGCAGCTGAAGGTGAAGGCGAAATCATTTTAAAAATCAAAATTACGATCGAATCTCCTGCTTTTCCCACGCTGCTAGATGCTGCGAGATGCGAGGAAAACCGAAAAAGGACATTCTGCGACTGTCTCGCAGTTAGTCATGGACGTTCGCTACTGCCACAGCAGATGAAATTAAACACGCCAAGGGCATCATAAATAGTGAAATATTTTGTAGAATGGAATCGTGCAGTCAGAAGTGGTGATTTCATCTCGCAGCGTGGGAAAAGCAGGAGATTCGATCGTAATTTTAATTTTCAAAATGATTTTGCCTTTACCTTCAGCTGCACTACTTGTCGATCGTTAGATGAAATCAGTCTCGAATATGCAATTTGATGTAGAGAAATATTTAAACGAATCGAAAGATTCGTTCGGGAACGCGGATTTCATCTCGCGCAGTGAACATGCAGAATGTCCGTTCACCGTTTTTCTCGTGGTTAGTCTTAGACGTTCGCTACTGCCGCAGCAGATGAAATCAAACACGGCAAGGGCATCATAAATAGTCAAATATTGTGTAGGACGGAATAGTGCAATTGAAAATGTTGATTTCATCTCCTACAGTGCGCAATGCAGGGGATTCGATCGTAATTCCGGTCACTAGTAGCGATACGAGTACATGAGCTCTCGACATTATCGCTGGAGATTAAATCAGTTGCAATAGCAGGGTCGATAAAATTTTTCCACAAAACAAAACCATACTACCCAACAAACAACACGAATCCCATCTCTTGCATTTTTCGATTTTTAAAATGATTTTCCCTTCATCTTATGCTGCACCTCTGACCGTTCATTCTCCATGAAAGCCAGAGATAAAATCAGTCTCAAATATACAATGTCGTGTAGTCGAATATTGAAAAAAATTAAACTGTCCGATTAGGAAGATGGATTTCATCTCGAGCAGTGATTTTTTCTTTTCGGTGAACAAGGAGCGCTCGCGAAAACCGCAGGGTAATGAAATAAAACATGACGAGGGCATCGTAAATCTACAAATATTTGGTACAACGAAATAGTGCAATTTAAAATGTTTATTTTATCTCCCACAGTGCGCAATGCAGGGGACTCGATCGTAATTCCCGTCACTTGTAGCTATACAAGTACATGAGCGCTCGAAATTATCGCTGGAGATTAAATCAGTTGCGATAGCAGGATCGATAATATTTCACCATTAAACAAAACCATACTATCCAACAAACAACACGAATCCCATCTCTTGCAGGGAGATTTTCGATTTTTGTAACGATTTTCCTTTAATCTCAAGCTGCACCACTAGCCGATCATTCTCTATGAAAGCCGGAGAGGAAATGAGTCTCAAATATGAAATGTAGAGTAGTCGAATATTGAAAAAAATTGAAATGTCCGATCGAGAAGACGGATTTCATCTCGGGGCATTGAAAGCAGTAGAATGTTGTTTTGTCTATTTTCCTTTCGGTGAACAACAAGCGCTCGCAAAAACCGCAGGCAGATGAAATCAAACATGACGAGGGCATCGTAAATCTAAAAATATTTAGTAGAAGGGAATCGTGCAATTGGAAATAGTGATTTCATCTCCCACAGTGCGCAATGCAGGGAATTCGATCGTAATCCCCGTCACTTGTAGCGATACCAGTACATAAGCGCTCGAAATTATTGCTGGTGATTAAATCAGATGCAATAGCAGGATCGATAATATTTTGCCTCTAAAAAAAACCATACTATCCAACAAACAACACGAATCCCATCTCTTGCAGGGAGATTTTCAATTTTCGAAACGATTTTACCTCCATCTCAAGCTGCACCACTGACCGTTCACTCTCCATTAAAGCCGGAGATGAATTCAGTCTCAAATAAGGAATGTCGTGTAGTCGAATATTGAAAAAAGTTGAACTGTCCCATCAGGAAGATGGATTTCATCTCGGGCATTGAAAGAAGTAGAATGTTCTTTCTTTTTTTTTCCTTTTGGTGAACAACGAGCGCTCGCGAAAACCGCTGGCAGATGAAATCAAACATGACAAGGGCATCGTAAATCTACAAATTTACAGTAGAACGGAATCGTGCAATTGGAAATGTTGATTTCATTTCCCACGGTGCGCAATGCAGGGGATTCGATCGTAATTCCCGTCACTTGTAGCGATACAAGTACTTGAGCGCTCGAAATTGTCGCTGGAGATTAAATCAGTTGCGATAGCAAGATCGATAATATTTTACCATTAAACAAAACCATACTATCCAACAAGCAACATGAATCCTATCTCTTGCAGGGGGATTTTCGATTTTTGAAACGATTTTCCTTTCATCTCAAGCTTGGAGTAAAATATAATTTTCCCATACTTGGAAAATTTTTCCCAATCGTGGGAAAAACCATTTTTTCCGAGTGGGAAATTTTTGCAATACTTGGGGAAAAATATGTTTCCCAAGTATGGGAAAAAATTAGGCTGAGATTTGAAAGTATTTTCGAGTATCTCGCTAGCAAAAAGTGTGCTACGAGTTAATAAGTTCGTTAAAAAACATAATTCGTGGACGATTCCCAAATTTGGAGTAAAATTGAACTTCACCATACTTGGGAAAAAAATTGGCCTGAGATTTGAAAGTATTTTCGAGCATCTGCCTAGCAAAAAGTAGGCTACGAGTTGAAGAGGTCTTTAAAAAAATAATTCGGGGACGATTTACAAATTTGTAGTAAAATATATTTTTCTATACTTGGGAAAAAAAATTTCCCTTACTTGGGAAAAAATATTTTTTCGACGTATGGGAAACAATCCCAAGTAAGTGGAAAAAATGTTCTGAGATTTACAAGTATTTTCGAGCATCTGGCTAGCAAAAAGTAGGCTACGAGTTGATAAGGTCGTTTTAAAAAATGTTCCGGGACGATTTTTAAATTTTGTAGTAATCTATAATTTTCCCATACTCGGAATATTTTCCTCGACCTTGGGAAGTTTTTTCCATACATGGGAAAAAATATTCTTCCTAAGTAGGAAATTTTGCAGTCAAATATAATTTTCCCATACTTGGGAAACTTTTCATACATGGGAAAAAATATTTTTCCCAACTATGGGACAAAAATTGGCCTGAGATTTCAAAGTATTTTCGTGCATCTGGCTGTTAAAAAGTAGGCTACGAGTTACAAAGGTCGTTTCAAAAAATAATTCCGGGATGATTTTCAAATTTGGAGTAAAATATCATTTTCCCATACTTGAGAAATTTTTTCCAATACTTGGGAAAAAATATTTCCCATACTTGGGTAATTTGTCTCATACTTGGGAAAATATATTTTATTCACGCATGGGAAAAAAATCCAAGTATGTGAATAAAAATTGGCCGGAGATTTAAAAGTATTTCCGAGCATCTGACTCGCAGAAAGTATGCTACGAGTTGAAAAGGTCGTTTCAAAAAATGATTCGGGGACGAATTCCACATTTGGAGTAAAATTCAATTTTACCATACTTGGGAAAAAATATTTCCCATAGTTGGGAAAAAATATTTCCCATAGTTGGGAAATTTTTCCCATACATGGGAAAAATTATGATGTAATTAAATATTTAATTAATCTTCTGAAGCGGAATCATAACCCACCTGTAAAATGAGTTTTTTTCTATTAATTCGAGACTATCCTGAACAGATTTGCCGTTTAGAATTTCGCGAAAAAATGTTTCCAGCGACTGCCTAGAGAAGATGCAATTTTTTTCAGTTCTCCGCCTTTCTATTATTTCTGGTCCTAAAATAAAAGGATTTTGTCGAAAAAAAAATTTTTCAATACCAACATTTGAAAAAGCCACCATCATAAATAATTAGCAAATTTTTTATCAATTTTTACTCATCATTGCGAAAAAATTAATTTGCAGCTTATTCTCGTCATTTTTTTTAATTCTCATAAGCTAGGTCATCGCGACAAGCATGAACATTGCCTTACGCCTAGCGTTTATTTGTTTTGCTCTCGCGCGTCCGTGTGGTGTTCAACGGTGTGGGTGTGCGAGCGTTTTGTTTCACGAACCCTGCTTCTACCGTCGTCGTCCCCACCACTATTTCAACTTTTTTAAATTTGTCTTCGATCGAGCGCTCATTAGTCGACGTTGGTCGACGTTAAATCGCTAATAACTCCACCAAATTTGATTGTACAAAATTTTCGAAAAGGACTTTTCTGCTCCGTTTTCGACGCTCCACCCTACACTTATGATATGATCAGTAGGTGAGTGTACACCCTGCATATATTGTCACGGCCTTTTTAGGTCAGCCGGACGATAATCAGGCCCACCTGAGCTTCCTATAGGTGAACTCGGGAAATGTAATAAATAAAACTAGATGAAAATAGAAAGAAAAAAAAATAGTCAATTTCCAATTTATTTGATAAAAGAAAAAAAAAAGAAAAATATAAGTTATGTTGCTGGGCGCCAGCCACCAATCGGACGGCAATTTTCGGACTCGATATAAAAAAAGGGAATAATCGCAACAAAAAAAATAATAAAAAAGGAAAAAAAACTGATCTATCTCTTCGGGGGATTCTCAGGGGCGTGAATTTACCGGCTTGCGGGCCTCTTAATTATTGCCCGTGTCGGGTGACCGGCAAAGGCGATATTAATCAAACTCGAATGTTACACGAATAAGATAATATGCAATACTAACAAAAACTCGATTGAAATAGGGGTTCGCGATGCTTCACCACACGCACGGAGTTATACACTCCAAAAGGGAAATCGCAAAAAAAAACTCGAGGTGACAGTCACAAGGGCAAAATCGGGAAAAAGGAAGTGACTCACTCTTCTCGTTGCTCGATTCGATGCAGCTAGCGTAGCCGCCGTAGCTCTAGTATCAACCAGACGGGTTGCCGTAGCTCTCGTGTGAATCAAAAACAGGTTTCCGTAGCTTCTCGTTTAAACGTATTGCCGTAGCTTCTCGTTCAATCAATTCAATTCTCTCTCACACTCGCTCTCCTTCACTCTTACAATACTCGTTCGCAATGGGGCTCGATATAATAAAACGTGACTGCTTTCTATAGTGCTCGCGTTGAAGTGATTTTTCTCCGTCGTCTCTCTGCTCGTGAGAAATTGGGAAAAAGGTTGATTTGGGGGAAAGGGCATGCGCGATGGGAAACTGGGTCAGAGAGGGATCAAGGATCGATTGATTATTGGTGGCTTGGGAGCTGACGTCACGAGCACGTTGCGCAGGAAAGCAGATCGATAATCGATGAGCCGTGCTGTGCTGCCCTCGGCGACCCGTGACGCAACTCCCGCTCTCCTGGCTAATTATTGTACCCGGACGACGACAAGGGTCCTCTCTCTCAGCAATTATTGGTCGTTGGTGGCACACAGGGTCGGCGATGCTCTATTTGCTGTATTCTGACACCACGATTCCTCACCTCGCACGGGATAATTCGTAACGAGGAGGTTGACGGGTGCCAGGCGATGTTCTTGGTGACGGCTGAGGTGAGGGCTACGATCTCGCCTGAACCCGTCGTTTTTATCGAGGGTTCGCTTGATCACGTGGTAAATTTCCTCACCCGCCGTCACCTTGCTGCTATTTCTTTTTCCTTCCCTGTGGCCACGGCGATGTTGACGGTGTGCCTCCTGGCTCGTCGACCGGGTGTCCGATGATGTATTTTTCCCGATCCTGGGACAGCTGTTCGCTGGCGAGGGGTTACGTGTGGCAGAGGGAAAGGGGGAAGGGTCAATGGCATGGAAGAGGGATTAGCTGTGCTGGCTCGTAGACTATGGATATGGGACGACGTTGGTAATGAAAGGGGGAGAGAGACGACGCTTGACGATGGTGCGGCTTCGTATCTAATTTTCGCTGGTTACAATTATTTTCTTAAATTTACTGTACATCGGAATGGTTGCGTGTGGCGACGGACTTCGACGGGCATTTGGCTACGCTCTAATGTGACGCCGTATCACAATATATATATATATATTGTAACGGGACGTTACCGTGAGATCATGACCAATAATCATAATGACTTGTTATTCTCACCAAATATCGGAATTCCTCGAAGGACCGAAATAGAATTTGATCCTTCGGGGAATTGAGATACGCCACGAGCATACCAGGTGCAAAAGTACCGAAAGCTCGATGAAATTGCCCTACCACGGATCCATCGGCCAATCAAATCGCGGCACCGACAGATCGCGATAAAGTATTTAAGAGCCTCGCGAGCAAGCCTCGCTCTCATTTTTGCCATCAACGTAATGGGAGCATCTACCGCGTTAAGCTTTTGCTCAACGTATTTATTACCGGCGCTTCTCGCCGTTTCACGAAAGTCGAGGACTTTCAACCATACTGCAGCTCAAAGGTGTGACAGACCGGATATCTTCTCAACTTCGAGGCCAACCCGACCACGACGCGATCTCCATCGAGTCATCACCCACGACTTGTCTTTTAAAGACAATTAGAGAAATTCACCATCGAATCGCCTTTCTCATTCACTTATAACGTAATTGATTTGTCTTTTTCAAGACAAATCGATAAGCAACTCTTGTTTTAATAAAGATTCCAGATACTAGGGAGCCCGTCGAGAGTGAAGCCCTGAGCACTGCGCTCAGAAGTTGGATCTCGAGGCGGGTGCTATTCTCAGCATCCTAATAACCCCTAGGTAGGGCCCCTCGAACTGTGGAAAGCCCCGGTCACTGCGACCGGATGTTGGACCACAGCTAGAGGTACATCTTGGTAGAAACTCCTGTTATTCAAATAACGTCAACGTGCTCTTCGAGTACGCCTATTAAATTAATTAAATTCAAATCACGTGGCGACGTGTACCGGCGCAGCTCGGGCGAATAGAAAATTCAATCGAGAAGACTTTTCACGAGAAGAACGAGACGATGACGCATACGAAATAACGTTGTAACAGAGTCTCCTTCTTCACGTTTAACCATGCGACAAAATCAACACTTCAATTAACTCTTCAATTTCGAATCAATTCCTAAATTAATTACCTCATCTATGAATTTCCCGTTACTTCCTTTTTCATGAATGTCAATCGCTTTGCTAAACGAAATCTTTCAATCGTAAAATTTTTCTCCTTGAATATTTCGCGTCGCTTCACGACACGAAATAATCATTTTATTTTCGCTTCTCGACTATAAAATAACTTGGACCCAAAATCCATTGTCAATGGCCAATGATGAAGGGTCAACCAACGCGTAGCTTTTATAGCTCACAGTCGTGATTAGGACTCTGAGGCCATCTCGAAAAGCAAATACAAATTCTTAGGCCTTCTGCCCGTTCAGTGAAATAAAAACCTTCCATAATCTAATTCCCGACTTCCTCATCGAGTCCAGTACTCGAACTCTGGTAATTCATCACCAACAGTCGACAGTTTACAAATAAATCTAGAACATTGTTTGATAAGTCGTAAAATCAAGAGCGAGAATATTATATTGCGCAATTGCGCTATATAATATTCTCGGACGATAATCTCAAACGTTTCAATATATATATGTTGAACTACGAAGCTCGCGAAAGACGCGAAATAAAAAAGATGCTGTATAGGCTAAACAGACAGTCGTATCTCCGCGCACTGTTGACTCTTGTATGAAATACAAAGGGATCATTTTCACGGGCCACGTGCATTTTTGCGGACCATGCATTTCTTGAAGATTGCACCTTTAATATAGTCGCAGCATCTTCTCTGTTGCTGTATATTATAGCACGTAGACTTCAGTCGTTATTGAGCAGTCATAGAATCCAGAACTCGTGCGCGAAAGTTTTTCATTAAAATCAAAAATAAAAATGTATGCATGATACAAAGAGGATATTCAAACGGTGTCGCGTGGTCGGAGTAATTAGCGTGCAATTCATAATCATACGCACCACCGAAATGGTGGACGCGTATGAGCAATTGGCCCTGTTATATAAAAAATTTATATAAAAAATCCAGTTATGACTAATAGTGGTAGGTATAAATTAGGAGAGCTCACTTTGTTCATTCTGGCGTTGAACGTACTGAATTTCCCAAAGACGTACATCTCTGATAATTCAAATGGTTTTTCATCAGGAGATACATTGACTTTTTTACATATCTCGGTATAACAACTGTAGTATTGTTCACACAATTGTATACAATCCTGAAACGAAAAACGTGAGATCTTACTGAAATAAAAACGAAAGAAAAATCATCTAATAATAATATACAATTGAATTTACCTTCATTCGAGATATTAGAGATGCCTTTGTATCTTGCCAGATATTTAATGTACCGTCCTCAGTCAGGTAAGCTTTGCAAGCTAATATCAATTGATTGGTCATCTGAAAATGATTTCATGGATTTAACGTAGTGATATAGTAAACAAGAATTTGGACAACATGTGAATAAAAGTTCCACATAAGAACACTAATTTTGCATTTTCTTCATGAAAACACGTCACGACTTTTATGCTAAAGAAGTGAATGAATTAAAAGTTTTCAAAAAAGAACACGTATAAAATATTTTTAGCTTTGTTTGTGTGTGGGCATGTGTGAGTCCATTCGAACGCTCGGGCGTGCGCGTATATTACGCATTCCTCTGACAAGGAAGGTATCCCAGGTCCATCTCTCCGATTTTGAACCAACTCATATATGAAGCAAACCACACCAAGTGGGCCACTAAAAAATCGTGTGATCTTGAAATATTATGAAACATTTTTTAAAAGGTTATTCAAGTGTCAAAAGCAAGCTGAATTTTTTTCAAATTTTTAAATCTGATTTTACACCCCCAAATTTGGATATCAATTTTTTTTTTTTTTTAAATTCATTTTACATATAAAACGATCCATTGCACAAAAAAAAACACCTCAACATAAAATTTAGGTTTTCGAATATACTTTACAATCTCATCTATTTTGAAGCTGTCCAGAATTCTCTTCCTGTATTTTCCAGCAAGACAAGGCAAGAATATTTTTTTTCGTCGAGTTGGCCCATTTTTATTTTCCTATAACTTTGAGAGAACTTTCCTATAACTTTGAGAGAACATTTTAGATAAATTTATCTAAAATGTTAATATCATTATCTGTGTAAATGTATGTGTAAATCGTTTACTGTTCGGAAATACCAAGGTATTTTGTGAGGTCCCAACTTTTGACTTCGACCCCCACGAGGTACACGGTAAATAATGTATATTCAATGTTTTTCCAATAAATTTAATGGGGGCGTTGGATAACATCGAATATTTGTCGTAAGTAGCGAGTGTTTTCATCAGTTAACCTTAGAAAACACTTGGAAGATATGGATTCTCCACTATGCCAATTTTTCTGTGGTTTTTTATGAAATCAACGAAAGTTCTCTCAAAGTTATATAAAAATAAAAATGGGCGAACTCGACGAAAAAAAATATTATTGCCTTGTCTTGCTGGAAAATACACGAAGAGAATTCTGGACATCTTCAAAATAGATGAGATTATAAAGTATATTCGAAAACCTAAATTTTATGTGAGGTGTTTTTTTTTGTGCAATGGACCGTTTTATATGTAAAATGGATTTAAAAAATAAAAAAATTTCCATCCAAATTTGGGGGTGTAAAATCAGATTTAAAAATTTGAAAAAAATTCAGCTTGCTTTTGACACTCGAATAACCTTTAAAAAAATGTTTTATAATATTTCAAGATCACACAATTTTTTAGTGGCCCACTTGGTATGGTTTGCTTCATATATCGTTCTATATTATATAAATATATCACCGCCGCCGCCGCCACCGCCGCCGCCGCCGTGTCAAGAATACACCCTGACCTATAACAACCCAAACCCAAACCCAAACCAAAACCCAAACCCAAACTCAAACTTAAACCCGAACCCAAAACCCAAACCCAAACCAAACATGACAATTCTTATGGTATCTACTGAGGGAAAATTTTATTTTTTGTTTTGGATTTCTCTCAGGTATGTCTTGGCATTTGCCCAACGCCCCAGGGAAAACCGAAACTTAAAAACCTGGGAAGGACATTACTATATATGGTTTAGAATATATTTACAATGTATTGAAATGTTCTTAAATAATTTTATTAAATGTTTTTGTATTATCTAATTTGTTTGGATAACTATCTAAACCCAGTTTAAGCACACATAAATTTTCCACCACTGCCGCTACCGTCTCCATTTCCGTTTTTAGAATTGCTTCCCTCTTTTTCGCACTTCCGTTTCGTCATCGGTCGACCATTCTATATTTGTTTCACGTTATAAAAATAGGGGTGAATTACAATCGAACTATTATAAAAGAATTATAATAATACTATGTATGGGGTACTATATATTTTTCTTTTTTTGATATCCACAGTAGCTTAGGCTATTAGTTGTTGTCAATTTTATAATAGAATGGTAACCAAAGTAACCAAGGTAACCAAGGTAACCATGGTAACCATGGTAACCATGGTAAGTATGGTAGCCAAGATAACCATGGTGAGTATGGTAGCCAAGGTAACCAAGGTAGCCATGGTAACCATGGTAACGTAGGTAACCATGGTAACCATGGTAACCAAGGTAAGTATGGTAGCCAAGGTAACCAAGGTAACCATGGTAACCATAGTAACCTAGGTAACCATGGTAACCATGGTAACCAAGGTAACCATAGTAACTAAGATAACCCGGGTAACCATGGTAACATATATAATCCACGTAACCTAGGTAACCTGGGTAAGGTTACGTTTGGTTTACGTTGGGTTGGGATGGTCATCTTTTTTAAATTGGACACCCGTTATAAGCTTGATTCTTGGTCATCCTTTCTAAATTGGACAACCGTTATAAGCTCTGAAACAGCGGCGGCGGCGATATCTTTATAGAATATATAGAATGATATATAAATATAATATCTGCCATACACATAAACCCTAAGCCATAAAATCGATATATCGATAAACCCAGACCCAGCCCAAACATATATAAGTTTTCGTATATAAATTATGACAGAAACTTTCATCTATAATTTTTGACACCAAAAATTTCAATTCAAAAGAATTGAAAAGAAAACATTGAATAAAATTTAAAAATTACAATTCCAAAGAAACTTAACAATCAAATGTAGATATATCGAATCATGTCAAGAAACAATATATCGAACTGCGGCAAGAATCGATATATCGAAGCGCGTCAGTAATCGGTATATCGATATATTGAATCATGTCAAGTATCGATAAATTGATAAATCGATATATTGAATCGTGTCAAGTATCAATAAATTTATATATCGAATCACGTCAAGAATCGATAAATTGATATATCGATACATCGAATCGTGTCGATAATCGATAAATTGATATATCGATACATCAAATCGTGTCTAATATCGATAAATTGAAATATTGTACTGCGTCATGCATTGATATAAACCGAACCGTATTGATATAATCAAACCGTCCCAATATAAATATTCACATATAAATATAATATTCAATATAAATTTTACACTTATGAATAAAGCCAATTCAAAGGAAATGCAAGAATCAATACATCGATATATTGAACCGTGTCAAGAAACGATATATTGATATATCTAATCGTGTCAAGAATGGATATATCGATATATCGAATCATGTCAAGAATCGATACATAGAATCGTGTCAAAATCGATAAATTGATATATTAATATATCCATTTAAAGATTTTGAACACGATTTACAATTAATTGTAGTGCGTCAAGCATTGATATATCGATATATCGAACCGTGTCAAGAGTCGATATATCGATACATCGAAGCGTTTTGAGAATCGATCTATCGATACATCGAAATGTGTCAAGAATCGATATATCGATACATTGAAGCGTTTTAAGAATCGATCTATCGACATATCGAAATGTGTCAAGAATCGATATTTCTATACATCGAACCGTGTCAAGAATCGATATGTCGATATTTCAATCGAACCCAAACTCAACCCAAACATATCCCAAACCCAAAAAATACGAATATAAACAATTTTTTATCAAAACATCTTTCCAGAATATTTTTCTCTAACCACTGACACAAACACAATACGGGGGGTTGGCGCGCGAAGCGCGCAGGGGGTGAAGCCCCCCTAGTATATATGTATAATATAGATCGATATATATATGTTGTGACATGGCGTCACATTTATCAGCCATAATGCCCGTCGAAGTCCGTCACCACACGTAAGCCGTCCCCATGTACATTAAATTTAAGGAAATAATTATAAGCAGCAAAATTCACACATAACGCCTCATCGTCGTCAAGCGTCGTCTCTCTCCCCCTTCCACTGCCAACGTCGTCCCATATCCATAGCCTACGAGCCAGCACAGCTGATCCCTCTCCCATGCCATTGACCCTCGAATACCCTTCCCCCCTTCCCCTCTGCCACACGTAACCCCTCGCCATCGAACAGCCGTCCCAGGATCGGGAAAAATATATCACCAGAGACCCGGACGACGAGCCAGGAGGCAAGCCAACACCATCGCCGTGGCCACAGGGACAGACATGAAGATAACAGCAAGGTGACGGCGGGTGAGGGAATTTCCCACGTAATCAAGCGAACCCTCGATAAAAACGACGGGTTCGGGCGAGATCGTGGCCCTCACCTCAACCGTCACCAGGAACATCGTCTGGCACCCGTGAACTCCCTCGTTTCGAATTATCTCGTGCGAGGCGAGGAATCGTGGTGCCAGAAAAGAATACAGAGAGCATCGCCGGCCCTGTGTGCCACCAACGGCCAATCATTGCCGAGAGAGAGGACCCTCGTCGTCGTCCGGGTATAGTCATCAGCCAGGAGAGCGGGAGTTGCGTCACGGGTCGCCGAGGGCAGCACAGCACGGATCATCGATTATCGATCTGCTGTCCTGCGCAACGCGCTCGTGACGTCAGCTCCCGAATAACCAATAATCTATCGATCCTCTATCCCCCTATGACCCAATTTTCCATCGCGCATGCCCTTTCCCCCAAATTACCCCTTTTCCGAGCCCCACGAGCAGAGAGACGACGAAGAAGAATTACTTCGACGTGAGCCCTTGCATAGACAAGACCGTTTATATTGTATCGAGCCATTTTGCGAGCGCCAATCCATTGTAAAGAGTGAGTGAGAGATCGAGAGAGAAAGCGATACGGATAAATTGAAGACGAGAAGCTACGGCAACTCGTGCGTACGGGAAGCTGCGGCTAACCGTTTGTCTGACCGATCGCCACGAAGTACGAGAGATTCCCCGAGGAGCTACGGCTAACCGTTTGTTTGACCGATCGCCACGAGGTTCGAGAGAGTCTGCGAGAAGCTACGGCTAATCGTGCGTTTGACCGAGCGATACGACAAGCCGAGGATAGAGAGTGAGTCGTATCCATTTCCCTTGATTTTACCCTTGTGAATTGCATCTCAAATCTTCATATTATTTTGCGCATTATTGCCCCTTTCATACTGTATAATTTCGTGCGTGTGGTGACGTATCGCGAACCCCCTTATTCCGCTAGAGTTTATCCCATTATTCGTTGCGCGTTTTTTGTGTCAATGTAAGTCGAGTTCGATTAATATCGTATTTTCCCGATAACCCGACACGGGTAATAATTAAGAGGCCCGCGAGCCGGTAAATCCACCCCTGAGAAATCCCCCCGAGTAACGAGATTAGTAGTTTTTTCTTTTTCTTTTTTTTTCTTTCTTTCTTTTTTTTTGCGATTACCCTTCCGTTTTTTTGTATCGAGCATCGTCGTCCGAGTGACGGCTGGCGCCCAACAACTTACATTATATTTCATATTTTTATCTTTTGAATAAATTGAAATTTGTCTATTTTTTTATGTTCTGGTTTCATCTCGTTTTTTTTTGAATTTGTTCCCAACGAAGATCAGGTGCGCCTGAATACCGTCCGGCCACGTTAAAAAGGCCGTGACAATGTATAATATCTATATACTGGGGGATCGTTTGGGTCGGGCACGACGCGCCCTCACTGGGATTCGGTTGTTCATATGTTTGTGTTGGGATTGGGTTGGCCACTCTTTCAAAATTGGACCGCCGTTATACACTGATCAGGTTGGTCATCCTTTGTAAATTGCACACCTGTTAGAAGCTCCATTCCTGAATCATTCCTAGAATCAGTGTGGTGGCGGTGGCAGTGGTGGCGGCGGCGGTGGTGGCAGTGGTGATATTTTTTTATGATATACTCTATAATCAAAACAGTAGTGCAGTATCACGCCCATTATCAGCAGTATATGCAATTTCAGAGAGTACTTAAACAAGCCATTAAAGTGAGCAAAAAATGTAGCTGAATTGAGCTATGTCAGTTGATCTACAATGATGCTCGGGGCAGAGCGTACAAGACGGTTATGACTACGCTCAAGAGCTTCTGTACCTTGAAACCTACTAAACACCGAACTGTCCGAACTGTGTACTTTCATCGGTTGTGGTGCCAATGGGGACATCCAGAGTATATTTTTGCATTGGCAGGCAGCAGATCACGTGAGTTCTCCCAGTCGCTCCCGTTTGGTAGCGGTTATCGAAGACATATCGCAGAGGTATCTCACCGCTTAGCATACTTATAATATGCACCACCAAAAGCGTCTATAGTAGTTACGTATGGCTTGGCACATTTTCCCAGAGCTTGGAAACCTTCCCGAGCAGAAATTTAATCCTGGCACTGCTTAGTACCTGGCCAGTTTTACATGAATCTGGCCTGGCAATGGCCAGTTCAGCTGGGCTGAGCCAGTCCTGGCGCGTTATACGTTTCTACGCAGTGCCTAGCCAAAGATCTGGCCAGAATATCTGACTAGGGTCTGGCCAGTAAAGTTAACAGGGTCTAGCCAGAAACTGTGCAATTAGCTAGACACGTTCAAATTAGCATAAAAAATATAATTTTATGATTTATAAATTAGCAATTAGGAATAACCGATGAACGAATTAAAAAGTGCTGTTCCATTATTTTTGAAAATACCGTAAATTTAAAAAAATAAAAGTCATTGACCGGGGATTGAACCCGCTATCCTCCAATCGACGAATTCAGTACTTTCGATCCTTAAATAATCATTAAAACAAAAAATTAAAAATGTAGAGATTTTTATTTTTACGAGCGTTTCCGGCCTTGTAGTCCGAACGTTTCTCCGTCAAAATTAATTTTGAACGTACCTGAGATTTTACCTGAGACCTACCTAACGACCTACCTAACGACTAACACGCTACCACTACGCTGTTATTTCCTTATTATTTTTTTGTATTTAAATGACATTAGTCTACGAGTTCTGATGGAAAGTGGAAAGCATTTTTCACTTGCATCGATTTAAATGAACCGCGGTAGCCGAAGGTTTTTGGGGTCGCTGATTACGAATTTTGCATCAGATTTTCAAAATTCAAAATGGCAGATCCAATATGGTGGACATAAAATCGAAAAATGGTACCAATTTGCGAAAAACTCTGTACTCGGAGGTTTTTGGGGTCGCTGATTACGAATATGGCATCAGATTTTTCAAATTCAAAATGGCAAATCTAATATGGCGAACCTTAAATCGAAAAATGTTAGAAATTTTCCAGAAACTCTGTACTCGGGGGTTTTTTGGGTCGCTGATTTCAAATCTGGGATCAGATTTTCAAAATTCAAAATGGCGGCTCGAATATGGTGGACGTCAAATCGAAATGGTACTATCTTTACTGAAACTCTGTCCTCGAAGGTTTTTGGGGCCGTTGATTGCGAATATGACATCAGATTTTCAAAATTCAAAATGGCGGATCCAATATGGTGGACGTCAAATCGAAAAATAATACCAATTTTCCTGAAACTCTGTACAAGGTGGTTTATGGGGACGCTAGTACGAATCTGGCATCATATTTTGAAAATTTGAAATGGCGGATCCAAAATGGCAGACATAGAACTGAAAAATGTCATCGATTTTCTTATAACTCTAATCTGCGTGGTTTTTCGGGTCAAAAAATAAGAGTATGACATCAGATCGTCCCAATTCAGTTACGAAGTCAACCTCACATTTTTAAAACTTTAAGTGAATCATCTTAAATTATCAAAAATCATGATATAATACGTTTAGAAAAGATGAAGGCAATTGCAGTTGAAAGAGGAAATCAAATACAGTCGAAAAAGGATTCGTAATCAGCGATCCCAAAAACCCCCGAATACAGAGTTTCAGAAAAATTGGAACCATTTTTTGATTTAACGTCAGCCATATTGGATCAACCACTTTTAATTTTGAAAATCTGATGCCAGATTCGGAATCAGCGACCCCAGAAATCCTCGAGTACAGCGTTTCGGAAAAATTGGTATCATTTTTCGATTTAACGTCCGCCATATTGGATCCGCCATTTTTAATTTTAAAAATCTGATGCCAGATTCGGAATCCGCGACCCTAAAAACCTTGATGTATGCAGAGTTTTGTGGAATTTAGTGCTGTTTCCAAAATGGAAATGAATTTTTTTCATAAAATCAGCATTTTTTGGGTAATTGTTAATTTATAACACCGATTATTTTTTGATCGATTTTAATTTTGAACATCGCCCATTCCTAGTGACCACTGACCAGTTTCTGGGCAGTGTTAGCGAGAGAACGCGGAATTGGGCCGAACTCGCCGGTGCCAGGGCGGGGCCTAGACAGATTGCGCTAGCCAGTAAATTACTATCCAGGCGCTAGACAGTAGCCTGGCGTTCCAGTTCAAATTTCTGCACGGGTTCGCTCTATGAGCTGCAAGAGCAGCTTAATGGAAAATAGTTCCATGTACGGGCTTGTAGTTTAAAAAAACACTGTTGGGAAAATATCATGTTTAAATTCTCGCGCTCAAATCACCCACGGCAGCCCCTCTCGGTCAGCACTTCTCACGCGCTCTCTCTCTCGGGATTTTCGGGCGACTCGATCGAAGAGAAGCCGGCCTTTCGCCATTATTCGCTCAACCACCGTGGCTGATACGCACGTGTTGTAGATAAATTAAGCAATCCAGAAATTCTCTTAATATAATCTCACCATCGGCTCTTTTTCTCACTGAGATTCGGTTTACCACATTAATTCGGTCGGCAAGCAATCAATATTTTCGAAAACAACTCTCGCGGCGTGGTGTAGCTTGATACAGGAGGATTAATTTCAGATCCCTCGTGGCGTCTCTTGTCGCCATATTATCATCTCGAGTTCTCGCTCTCGAGCATCGGGCTAGAGATCACGCGGCGTTAACAAAGACATTTCTAACATCTTTGTAATAAGCTAAGGGTAAAATAAACTCGGTGTCGACTAGAATCGTCACTCAAGTGTGACGATCATATACCCACGGTCTCAATCATTTTTCTCTCGGCGTTCCTCATCCCGATTCCCCCTCAACCAGATATCTCACCGGTAATTTCAACAAACACTCATTGCATCGCTACGATGGGCGTATACCTCATTATGCCTGAAATTCCACGCAACACAAATGCTCGTGGATAGTTCAGCTGTCTCTAGGCCAACTTTTGTTTTGCACTTGACCGCCAGACCTCTGCTGCATACGGCAGTCTGGACTTTTGGATTGCGGTATAGAACCGTGCGACCATTTTCAGCCCCAGTTCCCACGTGGCCCCAAATTCCTACTGCATTTCAAAAAAGTCATGTAGAACCTCTTGCCAAGCCTCTCGAAATTCTCTCACCAGCTCAGTTTGCTGTCCAGAAAGACACCAAGGTAGTTTCCCGATTTTGAGTATTTGAGCTAATCTCCGAAGAGTACGGGCCGCTGCCAAAACCCTACATTATATTTCCTGGTAAATACCATGAGTTCAATATTTTCCGGGTTAACGAAAAGCCCGGTCTAGTTGCACCAGGATTCCACTGCCCTAAAAGCCTGCTGAGGTACTTCGATTAGCCGTCGGACGAAGGGACCTTCCACCAGGATGAGGATGTAACACGTGTAAATTTGCCCGTAAAGCCCTCTTTGTTTAATTCTCTGAAAAGCCTGTCAGCCACGAGGCTTTGGAACGTGGCTGATAAGTCCCCCCCTGCCAACGACCTCGGTTAACAGCTGACGTAAGTGTGGTCCTTGCGTGAGTTACCTCGCGATTACTAGCACAGAGCATATTCCTGATCCATTCTACACGTGACTCTGGAACACCATACTTCTTTGCCTGTCGGCAGGCCACTGCGTGGGATGTACAGATGAACGCGTTCTCTATATCAATGAAAGTAACTACTGCTAAATACCCTCGCTGGATTAGGTGTTCGACATAGCCAACAATCACGTGCAGTATCAATTTCACGGACTTACCCACCCGATATGCATCTTGTCCGCCGTGTAGCGGCACCATTGGGTTTATATACTCTTTCTCTTATATTACATAAAATTATTCATATATTAAATATATGATTGAATTATATCTATGATTATATTATATATATGATATAATTAATCATATATTATATAAAATGCTCTTATATACTTGTCCACTAAACTTTCCATGCCTTTCAGTAAGAAAGATGACAGACGGATGGGACGGAAGTCATGAGCTTTCGTGAGGCTTGCTCGCCCAGCTTTCAGGATGAAAAACACTATCGAAGTTCCCTATATTATGGCATGTAGCCCAGGGTGATACCTGCCCTGTATATCTTGGTAAAAGCGCACGGATAATTTCGCCCTCTCGAATTAGTAGCGCCAGAGATATCTCATCCATCCTGATGGATTTTGAGCAATCGAAATCTTTATAGCCCATTTGACCTGAGGCTATGTCACAATTCGGGAGGCCACCTTCCAACCCTCTTGCTTTGCGTAGCTCTGTACCGGGTCATGCGACTACTATTCATGACTCCTTAAAGTACTTTTTGCGCAACCGGCGGCGGGGAATAAGCGGAAACGTAGGTGCAGTGAGCGGGCACGCATGGAATAAGAGACGGTTGGTCTTCTCTCGGGGCTACAAAATTGCGTTTTTTTAATATACAGTACGGTAAATAAATTTGAGTTTTCATTAGAATCTGCAATAATATTTTTTGTATCAATCGAAGAAAATTTCGTTCGCTAATCTTGCTTTTAAGTATTAGAATTTGAAAAGAGTAAGCACTCTTTCTTCGTTTATCGCTGCCGGGCCAATACCGATCGCATTGATCTGAAAAACTTTATGAGGATATATCCCAGGAACAAAACGGTAACAGAATCTGAAACTTCGCAAGAGTACTGTAGGAACCTCAACCTTTCCATTCGTTGTATTTTTATCATTGTATTTAGATTTGACGAGATTGCAAGAACCACCTCAATTCATTTATAACACTCGCTGTAAGTCTGCTTATAGTGGTCATCGTCATTTGCTATTTTTGTCCGTGTTGTCCTACATCACATAGTGGCAATCCCCATTGCAGCCCATTAGGAGAGGTGAACATTTGTTCAACAGTAATTTGTGAGCCATACGATCTCCGTCGACGGCGGTCGATCCACTGAGTCATATAAGAAGTAGGCCGCAGCAACAACCACCCTCTTTAGTTGTAGATTCTGCTACTTGAGCCGTAGTCAAATTACAAATATGTCCCTGGTACAAAGTTCCGGTATAAAGTACATATTTAGACCCGCAGTGAGGATAACCGTCTTTGATACCCTTTCAGCTGGGCACAAGGAGAGCGTGCCACTAGCCCTAAGTCCCTAATCACCCATTGTATAACCAACGTTCTTTGATTGTGAAACCCCTCCCTTCATTACAGTCACGCTTCTGGCTGGAACCGCCGAGGTGCGTTTGCAATGATGTAAATTAATGTAGATGAATCAAATACCTGCTACATCAATTGGGCAAGCCTTGGGTGCATGTATCCTTGTCACCCTCATTGGTCCTCAAGGGGGGCGGGAGGACGTTACGTTTCGGCGAGGTCACTTCGGTGCGGCGTTTCGGCGCCAGAACGATTCAGTGCGGCCGTTTCGGTGCCAGATTCTTTGACGCTGGGACGTTTCGGCGTGAGGTGTATAACGTGAATCTCGCGATTCGCGATACCCTTACCCGATCCCGCCATCCTCGACGCTCGGAGAGCCGTTGAGCGCCAGGTGATCGTTTTAATTAACGGCGGGAATCACCAAACCCGCTAAACGTACTTCAACCGGAATGAAACTGAAACGAAACCTACCCTAAAATGGATGCCGGCATATCGGATAGCGAGCATGGTCACGGAATACTCGATTCGCTCAGTGTATAGGTCTGGGGGAGAGGGCATGGACGATTGACTAACTCACAAGTGCCCCTGAAACGTAATCTGGAAATAAATATCCTAAACACGAAAAATAATGTATGGGGCCTTGGTTCAGACTCATTTATTCACCCAGCCGATAACTCACAAAGAAATTTCCAGACCGTCACCAAATTTCGATAACGAATGCGAGAACGAAGAAATCACGATAATGGATTCGGTAACGAATAAAAATTTGGTAACTACGATAACGTCGGTAGCTGAGTATAAATTCGGTGATACAGAAAGAATAGTTGGCTAAAAATGAATTTGAAAATTAGCAATCTGAAAATAAATTCGAAAAGTTAGTGAGCCGAAATAAATTCCGTAACTTTATTCAATTCGGTAGCTGACCAGAACTTCGGTAACGCCGGTAAATAATTAACGAAAAAGAAAACATTATTATGATAACGCCGAAAGATTCGAGAGCTAGAAAAGTAAATTCGATGTTAAGGATACCCACCGGTACGATACGGATACGGATACGGATACGGTAACGAAAACTAGGTATGATATCGAAAACGTTACTCGATAACGTATAAGTACGAGACCAATAGAGGCAATCGATAAAATCGAGCTACATGCGAACTTACCCGGTGACTCCGGCTGAAAGATAAAACAATTAGTATCGATAACGATAATAGGGAAGGATCGATAACGAAAGGCAGAAACGATAGCGGAGATCCAGCTACTGGAGAGTAACGTAATCGATAGCTCGAGAACAACTATTGCATGGAAAACGAGAACGCCAACAAGATAGCGCGAGAACACAGGATAGCATAGCGATAAGGAAAGACGAAAACGAAAAAGGCAACATGACGGGAGCTCCCGGAGAAGCGAACCGTTCGGATCGAGAGCAGCGCAGCAAGAACGCTCCGAGCGGCGAATCGTTCGGATCGAGAGCAGAACAGCAAGAGCGCGAATCAAACAGGTAACTTGATTGAAAGGATAACGAGGAGAGAGAGGGACGATTACACGCACGCATAACGAGAACTCGAGATCCTCCCGGCTCCTGACGTTGGTCACACACGAACGCTTTATCTCGAGCGCAAAACCGGTAAGCTTGAACGGTAACACGGAACTCGAACGATACAATATTTTCCATTGACCGATAACTGAAAATTGCTGAGGTGTTATGGCGTGGGGTACTATTTACATTGATGATTGTCCTCCAAGTGGTATTCTTCGGGTATGGGTGAGATCCGGGACTACCTAAAACTAAACCTAATGATAACAGTGTGACTGGACAATCCATGGTGGCTGGGTAGTCACTATCCCCTCTGCCAACGGACTTCCAAACTTAACTCAACCTGGAAATATCACTCAACCTGCAACCGCCCTTCTCTCCCCATACCTCTTACACGAAGCATCGAGATTCTCACTTGAACCTTAATACTCCCCTCGATTACTTTTCATGAAAGACCGAGCCCAGATAGTCCACTGACGTCTAATAAACATTGTGACACGGCGTCACATTAACGAATTGCCAAATGCCCGTCGAAGTCCGTCGCCACACGCAAACCATTCTCATGTACGTTAAATTTAAGAAAAGAATTATAGCCAGCGAAATTTACATATGAAGCCTCATCATCGTCAAGCATCGTCTCTCTCCCCCTTCCGCTACTAACGTCGTCCCATATCGATAGCCTACGAGCCAGCACAGCTGATCCCTCTCCCATGCCATTGACCCTCGAATACCCTTCCCCCTTTCCCTCTGCCACACGTAACCCCTCGCCTTCGAACAGCCGTCTCAGGATCGGGAAAAATATATCACCGGAGACCCGGACGACGAGCCAGGAGGCAAGTCAACAACATCGCCGTGGCCACAGGGACGGACAAGAAGATAACAGCAAGGTGACGGCGGGTGAGGGAATTCCCCACGTAATCAAACGAACCCTCGATAAAAACGACGGGTTCGGGCGAGATCGTGGCCCTCACCTCAACCGTCACCAGGAACATCGTCTGGCACCCGTGAACTCCCTCGTTTCGAATTATCCCGTGCGAGGCGAGGAATCGTGGTGCCAGAAAAGAGTACATGGAGCATTGCCGGCCCTGTGTGCCACCAATGGCCAATAATTGCCGAGAGAGAGGACCCTCGTCGTCGTCCGGGTATAGTCATCAGCCAGGAGAGCGGGAGTTGCGTCACGAGTCGCCGAGGGCAGCACAGAACGGATCATCGATTATCGATCTGCTGTCCTGCGCAACGCGCTCGTGACGTCAGCTCCCGAATAACCAATAATCCATCGATCCTCGATCCCCCTATGACCCAATTTCCCATCGCGCATGCCCTTTCCCCCAAATTACCCTTTTTCAATTCCCACGAGCAGAGAGACGACGAAGAAGAATCACTTCGACGTGAGCCCCGGCATAGGAGAGACGTTTCATTGTATCGAGCCAATTGTAAATCCATTGTAAGAGTGAAGGAGAGCGTGCGAGAGAAGAGCGGAAATTTTTACGAGAAGCTACGGCAACTCGTCTGTACGAGACGCTGCGGAAACCCGTAATACGAGAAGCTTCGGCAACTCGTTAGAGTGAAATCGAGTAGCTTGGCGAATCGATTGTCCGAACGAGCGCTACGACGAGACAAGGAGCGAGAAGAGTGAGTCGCTTCCAATTTCCCCGTTTTTCCCCTTGTGAATTACATTTTGAATTTTTATCTTATTATGCGTATTATTTCCCCTTTTGTACTGTATAATTTCGTGCGTGTGGTGGCGCATCGCGAACCGCCGTTTCCATCGAGTCGTTGTCCTTAATTGCTTAATAGTTTTTTTTTCATTTGAGTTCGATTTATATCGTCTTTGTCGATAGCCCGACACGGGCAATAATTAAGAGGCCTGCGAGCCGGTAAATTCACCCCTGAGAATCCCCGAATAGGTAGTTTAGTTTTCCTTTTTTTTATTTTTTTTTTACTTTATTCAGTTACCATTTTCTACGATTACTCCGGTTTTTTGTACCGCGAACGAGAATCGTCGTCCGAGTGACGACTGGCGCCCAACAATATAATTTATATTTTTCTTTTTTCTCTTACTGAATAAATTGGAATTTGTCTATTTTTCTAATTTTTTTGTTTAATCTCGTTTGTTTTGTATTTCCCGAAATTCTTCCCAACGCAGCTCAGGTGCGCCTGATTATCATCCGGCCACGTTAAAAAGGCCGTGACAACATATATTTTTGGTATATATGCATATGATATGTATACGTCTATAATAGACTTATATTATACGTATATTATTCGTATATTGAGTGTATATTGTGGTGCTATTCAACTGATGTAGTGAAAGAATTTGAAATACGTATATTTTACATATATTATACAATAAGCATTTGACATCAAATCAAATACATATATTATACGTATAAGGAACATCTACTTGACGATAGAAATGAAGCCAACTGCATTGCTGTCAAAATCACGTATTATATACGTATATTGGACGTGTGTTTTTCAACAATCTCCGTGGAATTTTGTACATCTCAGATACGTATAATATTCGTTAATTATCTTTCGGATGTAATTCCCGGATCTGAGGCATATATATATATTTAATGTTGTTAATGTTGGCGGCGAGATATCTGGTTGAGGGGGGAGCAAGGTGAGGAATGCCGATAATGAATGTTGAACACACAGAGATTAACAGTATAACCCTACGGTTGATGATAACGTATTTTTATTATTAGACACAATACGCCTTGTAGAGAGCTGATTCAATATTACAAGAGATCTCACGTGAGAATATACCGGATGAGAGAACTTTAAGAGATAACGCGTGACAGTGAGTTTTCGAAATTACAAAATTTTCAACATATCGAGTTGAAAATTTTGTAATTTCGAAAACTCGAAAATTTGCCGCCGCCATTGCTGAAAAACCACTGGCCAAAGATTTTTTCAAAAAATCATGGATATCTTTCTGAGTACTGTCTTTCGAAAGGCAAATTTAGTTTTTTGAAATTTTGACCACTCGGTACAACTTTGAACAATCTTTGGCGAAATGACGTATATATATACAGTAGGCGGCAATTGAATTGGGCCAATGTTTTTTTTTGTTGATTTTGACGAAACTTGGACCGATTTCGAAAAATCAAAAAAAATGCATTCGAGTAAATTTAATAATCTTTCGAATGAGACTAGTTTCGTCGTGATCGATTGAAAATTGGCTGCCTGCGAGTAGATTTTCCGGATCGGTGTAAATCGGGGTCTGGCGTTGGCGGGTTGTGCACACCAGGATTGATATTTGCCGATACCGAACAGCTCGGTAACCCATATCAGTCGAAAGGTGGTCTCACGGTGGGCTCAAAACCCCCCCTATAAGCCAAAATCGGATCACTCCCGGAGGAGATATGGACCCAGGAAGTCAGAACGGTTTTTTAAGTGCTACGCTGGAACGCCTCGATCGATTCCGTGGAAACTTTTCGCACAATCGTTTTTTATCATGACCTCACAACTCTCGTAACAGTTATTGCGATAAGTGTTCTCGTAGATGAGATCCAGGTATTTAGCGAGTGCACGCCCACGTTCATCGACATTTTTTACATTGAGAGACTTGGGCGACAGAGTTGGGACTTGTGTAATATTGAAGGGGAAGGCTCAACGATTAAAATGCGTGGTCGTACAATATCGGAAATGACCTCAATTAAAAATGACACGCCGTTGAAAAGTGAGAAGGAAATCGCCAAATCCCGCGATCTCAGTTCAAAGTTGCCCGTCGATAGGCATTTGTCTCAACGTCGGATCGCACGCTGATTTCAGCTACTGTTTATTGCTTATCCATTGCTGTGACTGCATCGAAATGTTTCGTAAAAATAGTTAATAACAATTTATTGATGAATAAACAATAATCAATTGATTAAATCATTTTTATGAATTGAACTTTTTCTTTAAATGAGGAAACGAATTATGAATTATTAATAATCACAAATTTTTCGGTGATCCATAGCTTGTTTCCTCTCTCAAGTTTCACAAACCACGGAAAATAATTTTTACGTCACAAAAAGTGCCAGTGCAACAAATCAATAACACGGTCAATTTACCGAGAATGAGTGACCATGGGATAAATGATAGTTATTTTTTTTTCGTAATTTGAGAACCTCGTCAAATTTACGAATGCAGCCAATAATCAGCCTGGTCAATTTGACGAATAATACTGACCATGAAAATAATGATGATTATTTTTTTCATAAATCGTTCGACTCGTCAAAATTACGAATGCGATAAAACGATAGGCTAATTAATTTGGCGATCAAGACTCATCATGAGCACAATAAATTATTTACTGTGACGAACCGAGGTATCGCTACCTGCGGTCATTGCAACACTACAGAGTCATCAGATTCCAGAGAGTACGCCGACTCTTGCGACAGTCACTCTCTGGAAACTCGAGCAAACCGCGCGTCAGCAGATTCCTCTTTTCGTCCTCGGACTCTTGCTACCTTACCAAATGACCTAGATTATTCGACCCCTTGCATCACTTATAACCTGGATTATTGGATCCCTTGCATCAGATTTCGTAAACTCCTTGCATCACCAGATTTCGTAAATCATCGAGATTTCCATCCATCGATGATTTCTCAACTCATGGGTTTCGAAATCATCGAGACCTACATCGATCGATGATTTCTCAATCCACCCCCACGAGACCCTTGTAGCCGGACGCCCAAAGCTAACGAGGGTTCTCTCGACATATTATCAAATTAGTCTTAATACGACGCTCTTAGCAATCGGTCGAGAGATCCCGTTCCTTAGCGGCAAGTCCGTTCGCGTACTTAGGTTCTCGCGGGCGTGATTGACGTGATCTTCTCAAACCCTTGTTGTAGACAAGTGTATAAGAACTCATCAAGTGAAGGAACACCTTAGCGGCGCTTCACTACCTCTGTGATATAATTGTTCGTGCCAATTACCTTAGCGGCATTGTGCGTCAGTGTATCATAGAGTATAACATTTGTAACAACTTAAACTATTATTGTAAAAGTGACTGATCGATGTGTGTTCTCGAATAAATACATTCGTGCGAAACCAGCTGTACTCCTTCATTGCATCACAGCCCATCCGATCATCACGAACTACAAGCATATACAAGGTGAGGTGCTACCCAGCTTAAATAGGACAGAGAATCCATTCGCCGGGGCCTTTGACTTCAGCGAATAAAATAATAATAATAATAAGTTACCACGGGATAAATAACCCGTGTGTAACATTACATTCTCATGACTCGGCCATCTCGTAAAAATTACGGATGCAATAAGCCATTCGTTCACTAAGTCTAGTGATGTCCACTGACGACGGAAAAAATGATTATTTTTTCACGGACTCCATTAAGAATACCTGGTCAGTTATTGACTCGAGAAGCTCGTAAGAACTTCGAATGGTTCGAATCGGTAGCTTGGCCAATATTTAATTACGAAAAAAAAAAAAATTTCACTCTAGCCGTGTTCGAAAACAATGCGGCAAACCCAGTTTACAATTGAGCTAGCATCGCCACATTGCAAAAATGATGTAATGAAGATGAAAACGAAAAATTGCAACGCAAGATTTTTTCCCTAATTCATCGCTGTCGAACGACGTCGTTTCCGCTTCCCAAGAACCACACCTTCCCCCGGCATTCGACCCCTGACGATGGAAAACCAACCTGTTTACGCGACGATTCAAAATTCAAAATTTTATTGACGCGATGATTATCCGCTGATTTATTACTGCAGCATAACGTCGTTTTCGCATTCCTAAAACCACCCCCTCCCCCGACAATCCACCCCTAACGATGAAAAAACAACCTTGGTTACGCGACGATTCAAAATTCAAAGTTATATCGACGCGATAATTAGTCGCTAATTAATCGCTGCCGAATGACGTCGTTTTCGCATTTCTAGAAACACCCCCTCCCCCGACATTCCACCCCTGACGATGAAAAAACAACCTGTTTACGCGACGATTCAAAATTCAAAATTTTTTCGACGCGATAATTAGTCGCTAATTATTCGCTGCCGAATGACGTCGTTTCCGGATTCCTAGAACCAGCCCCTCCCCCGACAATCCACCCCTGACGATGAAAAAACAGCCTGTTTACGCGACGATTCAAAATTCAAAATTTTTTCGACGCGATAATTAGTCGCTAATTATTCGCTGCCGAATGACGTCGTTTCCGGATACCTAGAACCACCCCCTCCCCCGACATTCCACCCCTGACGATGAAAAAACAACCTGGTTACGCGACGATTAAAAATTCAAAGTTTTATCGACGCGATAATTAGTCGCTAATTAATCGCTGCCGAATGACGTCGTTTTCGCATTCTTAGAACCACCCCCTCCCCCGACACTCCACCCCTGACGATGAAAAAACAACCTGTTTACGCGACGATTCAAAATTCAAAATTTTTTCGACGCGATAATTAGTCGCTAATTATTCGCTGCCGAATGACGTCGTTTCCGGATATCTAGAACCACCGCCTCCCCCGACATTCCACCCCTGACGATGAAAAAACAACCTGGTTACGCGACGATTAAAAATTCAAAGTTTTATCGACGCGATAATTAGTCGCTAATTAATCGCTGCCGAATGACGTCGTTTCCGGATACGTAGAACCACCCCTCCCCCCGACATTCCACCCCTGACGATGAAAAATCAACCTGTTTACGCGACGATTCAAAATTAACAATTTTATCGACGCGATAATTAGTCGCTAATTATTCGCTGCCGAATGACGTCGTTTCCGCATTCCTAGAACCACCCCCTCCCCGACAATCCCTGTTGATGAAAAATCAAACAGTTTGTGCGACGATTCAAAAATATAAATTTTATCGACGCGATCATTAATTAATTTATTAATCTGCCTGGAATGGCTGACATTGTAAAAATTGATATTATTTTTTTCATAATTCGGACATTTCGTACAAAATACGAAAAAATTAATCCTCGTGTCCTGTAAAACCAGCGAGGCCCACTGGCTATTGGAAAAATAGTAATTCATTCTTTCTTTACTCGTGCAAATGGTAAAAGTTCCCGATGCAACAAATCGACAGCCGGGTTCACTTGACTAGGAAGACTGGCTATTGGAAAAATATTTTTTTTTTTTCCTTACTCGGACTTATCGTAAAAATTACGAAGGTGAAAAAACTGTTCATCCGTTGGTCTGCGTCGGAGATCCACTGACGATAGGAAGAATGATTAATGTTCTTTCATTTACTTATGCGCCTGGAACAGTTACGGATCTAACAAATCGCCTGCTCAGTTTAGCGAGGCCCATTGACCATGGGGAAATTGTAATTTATTTTTCATCGATATCTGCAACTTTCAAAAATTGAGGGACCAGTGGATATTGGCTGTCGGGAGAATGATAGTTCTTTCTCTGCTCCTGCAACTTAAAACAATTCCAAGTACATTTCAATTGTCTGATGACACCCCCGAGTTGTACTGACCACGATAAAAATAATATTCTGTATTTCATCGACATTTGCAACTAGGAAAATTAGAAGCGCAACAAATCGATCGACCAGTCACTCAGGTGAACTGTACTCTTCATCGGCACAGTAATTATTATTTTCTTCTCGACCTCTGCAACTTGCAATAGTTTTAGTTTGAAAAAATCGATTGCCTTGTTACTTTACCAAGATGTATCGACCACGGGAAAAATAATTATTCATTTATTTTGTTGCTTACGCAGTTTGCAAAAAATACGAGTGAAACGAATCCATTGCGATTGGTGATGGAAAAATAATAATGGAAAAATAATCGTTTTCCTTTTCAAGTCATCTGCAACTCGCAAAAGTTACGATTGTAACAAATCGATCTCCCGGTCACATTGCCAAATTGTACTGATAACGTGAAAAATAATAATTCATTATTCTTTGACATCTGCATCTCACAAAAATTACGAATACAAATCGGTTGTTCGATCACACAATTCAGTTCCAATGATCATGGAAGAAATACTTTTTTTTTTTTAATCTCGGTAACTTGCAATAATTTTGATGCAACAAATTGATCGACTGATCGCTCTGGCGATCCCCACTATTCATGGCAAAAAATAACACTGTAAACAATAATAGTAATACAATTTTCCATAACAAATCATTACTTATAACAGAAATTTGATCAACGATCTAGTTAAGCCTTCTATCTCTTAGCCGGTGAGTTTAGTCATTCTACATTGAGAACTCACCGTTGCTCGACTTTCACTACGTGGAGTTGGATGGATTGGCACTTGGTAATTGACAACAGCTATTGTGCACATTGTCGTCATACCTTCGAAAGTCATGTGTGTGTGTGTGCGTGTGTGTGTGTGTGTGTGTGTGTGTGTGTGTGTGTGTGTGTGTGTGTTCGTGTGTGTGTGTGTGTGTGTGTGCGTGCGTGCCTGCGTGCGTGCGTGCGTGCGTGCGTGCGTGCGTGCGTGTGTGTGTGTGTGTGTGTGTGTGTGCGCGTGCGCGCGCTTATGTGTTTTTGCAGAGATTGGGACCCCGCGGCTCGTCGCTTCCGCGGTATTTAACGACTCCAAACCCTCTCTGCGTTTGTGTAGATGTGTGTGTGCGCTTATGTGTTTTTGCAGAGATCGGGACCCCGCGGCTCGTCACTTCCACGGTATTTAAAGACTCCAAACCGTCTCTGAGTTTGTGTGGATGTGTGTGTGTGCGTGCGTGCGTGCGTGCGTGTGTGAGAGAGAAATTTATAGATAGAGAGAGAGAGAGAGAGCGTACACGAGTGAGCGGACGTGGGTTCGTGCAGTTCTGCGCTCATGGTACGATCAATATTTAATTGATCTCCCATGAGCTTGTCTGACATCGAGGCAACGGTATGGCATGCTTTCGATTGTAGCTGCGATCTGCTGTTGCGGAATTGCGAGCCATTCTTCCTTCGTCACGACCTCCAGCTCGTCGAGTGTTCGCGGAGCTCGCGTGCGGATTCGCGATTTGAGTAGGGCCCAGATGTTCTCAATCGGGTTCAAATCGGGACTCATCGCTGGCCATGTCATCCTCTCGGATTGTTGCTCTTCGAGAAAGTCGGTGATAATTCTTGCACGATGACAAGGGGCATTGTCATCGACGAACACGGATCCTTCGCTTACCCGTTGCGCCTCTGGGATGACGACTGGACGTAAAATTTCGTCCAAATATCGTTGCCCATTCACGGTGCGATTACGAAATATGATGAGCTCCGTCCGCGAAGTATGCGTAATTCCACCCCAAACGATGATGGAACCACCTCCGAAGGCGCGAGAAGGATTTACGAATTTTTTCCCATACGCTCGCCCTTCTTCCTCCATACTCGCTCGCTCCTTCTGTTGCTATGAAGCATCACCTTCGATTCGTCCGTAAAAAGGCATTCGCCCCACTGTGCAACTTGTCCACGTGCGCTGAATTCTGGCAAAGGTACGTTGAGCAGTGCGGTGTCTTGCTAATTATGCCGGTTTGATAACTGGACGTCGAGATTTTAATCCACGCTCTGCGAGTCGCCGACGAATTGTCCTACGAGCCACAGGGCGAGGAATGATATTTTTAAGCACTGTTGTCGTCACACGTGGATCTCTCCGAGCGTCTCGGACGATGGCTGCATCCTCTTGCCGAGTTGTGACTCGCTGCCGGCCTCCTCCGTGGCGATATGCCGGACTTCCGGTCATACGATAGGGATTGAGTAGCCTGTTTACTACAGACCTACTCGTTGGGATCACCATCGCAATTTCTCGTTCCGACATTCCTTCGGCGGATAAAGCCACCGCTCGTCCCAGGTCTACATCGGAAAGTCGTGCCATGTTTATTCCACGAAAAATATTTTTCTCATTGCAATAAATTTCACGGTCACCGTAGAAACATCTGGGCCCTACTCAAATCGCGAATCCGCACGCGAGCTCCGCGAACACTGGACGAGCTGGAGGTCGTGACGAGGGAAGAATGGCTCGCGATTCCGCAACAGCAGATCGCAGCTACAATCGAAAGCATGCCATGCCGTTGCCTCGATGTCAGACGAGCTCATGGGAGATCAATTAAATATTGATCGTACCATGAGCGCAGCACTGCACGAACCCACGTCCGCTCACTCGTGTACGCTCTCTCTCTCTCTCTCTCTCTCTCTCTCTGTCTCTCTCTCTCTCTCTCTCTCTCTCTCTCTCTCTCTCTCTCTCTCTCTCTCTCTCTCTCTGGATGCGTGTGAGTACTGCCTGTCACGAATTTTTCCGTCTCTGCCTTGTGAATTTTTTCTGCCGCATCCTGCCTTCGGGCTATTTGCTTGCAGGTTTTTTGGCATGCGCTTTTTCTGCCGAACCTTCTGATCATACTATCTCGGGTTCGGATCTTTCTGGTTGCCGTATTTTTGCATATTTGCAACGCTCATCTGACATAACCTAAGTCTGTGATTCATCTTCTCGTTGTCGCATTGGCTGGGTGCGCATGTGCCGGCTCCCCTGATCTATAATCGATACTACTGCCTCTGCCATCTCCTGGCTCTCTGTGATATCGATTGATCTGCGCTTTGGTTGACCGACTGTGGGCCTCTGCCATCTCCTGGCTCTCTCCGATATCGATTGATCTGCGCTTTGGTTGACCGACTGTGGGCATCACGTTCGCACGCGCTGGCCTCTGCATGACCGACTGTGGCACCTGTGGATCACGCTTGCTCTCGCCTCAATATGTCACTCTCGTGCAGCATCTGCAATTCGTCCATTAGACGCAAAGACTTGTCGATTGCCTGCACCGGTGACTGCGCCTCTTCCTTCCATCTAAACTGTGTGAAGACTGCATACAATTTCGATCCAGTTGAGTCTGGGGGTACGGCTTCCTTCCGATGCGATTCCTGCTTGATGCATCGCTCCACGTATACACCTCGCACACCTGAGTCTACGTCCGAGCGTCAGTCTGCATTGGGGGCGTCATCGGCTTCTCAGTTTTCTATTGATGACTTGATGCGTCAGCTCCAACTCAACTCTCAGACCGTAAACAAGAGCATCGATGACTTGGCTCGCGAAATGAGGCGGCAATATGCGGATATCCAGGGCAAGATCTCCGATGTTGTAAACTCCGTCTCCTCACTGCGCGTGGATGTTGGCAACATCACGAAGACCCAACAATCGCTCCTCTCTCGTATGGACTCTGCGGAATCTCTCGTCAAGGACACGGTGGAGGGCCTTGCTGTGCTGAAAACCGCGCACGCCAGGGAGTTTCGAGCGCTGCGCCAAGATTACTCTGATCTATCCGCCTCTATCAGCTCGACGTCTGGTCCCGCCTCTGATTCGTCATCTTCTGCCGAGCTCGTCGTATCTGGCATCCCCGCTTCGCTGAAGTTTCCCCAGGATGATATTGTCTGCAAGATCCTCTCCTCCGTTGGCGTTGCGCATCTCGTAAATGATGTCCTCGACTCCCGTGTTATGAAGCGAAAGTCAACCTCCGACATCGGCGATTCATTGTCAACTCTACCCGACTCAGGCAAAATCTCTTTTGTTATTCGATTTAAGTCCAATACCATTCGCAACTTCGTCCTCGGCAAGGCACGCGCTAAACGCTTGCTCACTGTCCGTGATGTCTTTGCTAATGACTCCGTTGACAGAATCTATCTGAACGAGCTCCTTCCGAGCCATATCTATCGTCTCCTCGGGCAAGTAAAATCAAGATCGGGTGAGTTTAAACTTCGTCGTGCCTGGGGCGAGGACGGTGTTGTCAAGGTCAACAAAAACGGTTCGTCTGATACAATTATTTTGCGCTCAGAAGCCGATCTATGTAAGCTCGCCTGACTCCCTACCTCACCAGCCTTACCCTCTTCCACTGGATTATCATCGGCTCCATCCTCATCGAACGTTCCTTTGAAGGTCGCATTCTTCAACGCGAACTCCCTGCTCGGTCACTTTGACTTTGTCACGGCATACTTTTCCAATCGATTCTTTCACGTCATATCTATCTCCAAGACATGGCTACACGCCAATATTCCTGATTCTCTTATTAGTTTGTCGGATTACCATCTAGTCAGAAACGACCGGGTAGGGAGGCGCGGTGGTGGAGTTGCGTGCTATATTCATAAGTCGCTACGCTTTAAACTCTTGGCTGCCTCTTCTCCGCAATTCTCGAACAACCCGGAATTTCTCTTCTGCGAGCTCCGAAATTCTCAAAAACAATCGATTTTATTTTCTTCCATCTATAGGCGACCCAAAGGCGTCCTTTTTGATGAATTTTCCCACATTCTTTCTCGCTTGTCGCTGAGCTACAAGAATATAATTATCGCTGGCGACCTAAATTGCAATTTGTTGAGTTCGAATTTTGAAGCCTCCGCGCTCAGAGAATTCGCCTCCTCGCACTCTCTCCATATCCTCAAGGCCGGTGCTACGTTTCATACCAATATCTCTCACTCACTACTCGATGTAATTATTGTAGACAGTACTGCTAAGGTGATCTCTTTTATTAAATCCACTGCTCCATTCATAGCAGGTCACGACCTATTAGAGCTTTGTTACGATTTTCGTCTCGAGATACGGCGTCCGCACACCATTGTACGCAGAAACATGAAATCTTTTTCCGCTGCACACTATGCGGCTGATCTATCTACCGCTCTAATGCCGATCTCGTCTATTGACATCTCCTCCCCTCTATCGCTGGAAGGTTTTGTTAGCTCTCTCTCCGAGACCATTGGGGACGTATTCGATAATCACGCTCCTAAAGTTTCTTGGACTGTTACCAGGCCTTCTGCACCTTGGATCACAGCTGCCCTTCGTGAAAAGATTACTCAACGTAACAATCTCTATAGTCAGGCCCGACGATCAGGCAGTTTGCTCAGTTTAGCAAACTGAGTGAGACATTTATCGTGATTATCGTAATGCATTAACCACTGAGCTCCGAGAAGCACGCGAGTCTTGTCACTATAATCGTCTCTCATCTACAGCAGTTCCCTCTCTCCTGTGGAGGGAGCTCGCATTCTTGGGCCTAACGAAGACAAGAGGTGCTACCCCTTTCTCCTCCTTTACTCCCGATGATCTAAACTCTTACTTCGCAAATCTCTCTTCCTCTTCTCTGCCCTATCCTTCTTCTCTATCTTCTCTCAATCTCCCCCCTCTACGTCAAGGCCAACCGATCTTTAACTTTACAGAAATCACTCCTGCATCACTAAGCCGTGTTTTCCCACCATCATCACCTTCCTCCCTGTCTGAAGGTCCCGACAAACTCTGTCTTTTTTCTTTGAGCAAGGCAGCTCCTTTCCTCTCTCCTTTTCTTTTAGATATCTTCAACTCGAGTCTTCGCCTCTCTCACTATCCTATCCCTTGGAAGAGAGCGTTTATCCGCCCTCTGCTTAAAAAATATCCCCCATCCTCGTTATCCGATACGAGGCCTATTGCCAATCTTCCTGAACCATCCAAAATCTTTGAGCGTATTGTTCACCTCCAGGTATCTCAATTCATGGACTCAAATGGATTGTTCGACCCCATGCAGTCGGGCTTCAGAAAGCGGCATAGCACTCAAACCGCCCTTCTCAAGCTTAATCAGGACATAAGGCAGGCTGTTGACGATAGAAAACTGACCATTCTCGTTCTCTTCGATTTTAGCAAGGCGTTTGACACCGTCCCTCACTCTCTACTTCTCCTTGAACTTCGTTATCTGGGCTTCTCTGATTCGACTATCTCCTGGTTCCTTTCGTATCTCTCGGATCGTACCCAGGCTGTTGTGAGTGACATCGGAGCGGTCTCAGCATGGCGCAGCACCAATCTGGGCGTCCCCCAGGGCTCGGTGTTGGGTCCGCTCCTTTTCTCCACCTTCGTTCGCAACATAGGTGCTGGTTTACTCTTCTCCAAGCATCTTACCTATGCCGACGATACACAGATCTATCTCACTTGCAGCCCTGATGATCTGGTGAATGCCCTTCATAGAATGTCCCAGGATGTTACCGCGATCTCCAACTTTGCGTCCTCCCACGGACTCACTCTCAACCTTTCAAAATCTAACGTTCTCATTCTAGGGAGTGGTGCCTTTATCAACCGGATTGACCTTTCTACCCTTCCTAATATCGAGGTTAATCAAACAGTTCTGCCTTATGCTACTGAAGTTCGCAATCTCGGCCTGCTCATGCGGTCGAACCTCTCCTGGCGCTCTCACGTCCTTTATATCTCGAACAGGGTGAATTTCACCCTTTTCCGTCTCAAACACAATATGAATTGCCTCTCCGTACGTCTCCGAACCATGCTTGTTTCCTCTCTCATTCTTCCTCTTTTCGACTACTGCTCTCTCGTCTATAACGATCTGACCGATGAGCAGAATCGGATCCTCGAGCGTCTGCTTAATAAATGCATCAGATTCATCTTTAGGCTGCGCAGGGATGAGCATATTTCCCCTTATCGTAATGCTCTTTCTTGGCTCAAGGTCGCAAATCGTAGATTGTATTTTATGGGGATTTTTATCTTCAAATCGCTTCGCAACGAATTGCCCATCTACATCAACGATCTGCTTGTACGAGCTCCCGTTCCCACTCGCCCTTCTAGGGCCGTTGTTCCACCAACCTTCGCCATCCCCGTCCACCGCACCTCGACGCTTCAAAATTCTTTTGCTCTGGCTGCGTCTTATTTTTGGAACTCACTTCCTCTTGCCCTTACCTCGCTTGAGTCTCTTCCCGCTTTCAAGAGGGATCTGCATGCCCACCTCCTGCAGTTGCAATGACCAGAGTTGTTTTATTCGGATTATTCGTTTATCTTATTTTGTTTTCTTTCACTCAATGCCCTGCACATCTTTGTTTATCTAATTTTCCTCGCTATATATGCATATTCTTCGTTACTCTAGATGGATCACTTATTTTCTTTCTATCACACTGTATTATTTTTAGTTTTTTGTTTTGGTTTTATTTTTATGTAAGCATTTGTATTCTTATTTGCCTAAGGCCTGCCATGGCATAATAAATTTAATTCATTCATTCATTCTCTCTCTCTCTCTATATGAATTTCTCTCTCACACACGCACGCACACACACACATCCACACAAACTCAGAGACGGTTTGGAGTCTTTAAATACCGTGGAAGTGACGAGCCGTGGGGTCCCGATCTCTGCAAAAACACATAAGCGCGCGCACACACACACACACACACACACACACACACACGCACGCACGCACGCACGCACGCACGCACGCACGCACGCACACACACATGACTTTCGAAGGTATGACGACAATGTGCACAATAGCTGTTATCAATTACCAAGTGCCAATCCATCCACCTCCACGTGGTGAAAGTCGAGCAACAGTGAGTTCTCAATGTAGAATGACTAAACTCACCGGCTAAGAGATGGAAGGCTTAACTAGATCGTTGATCAAATTTCTGATATAAGTAATGATTTGTTATGGAAAATTGTATTACTATTATTGTTTACAGTGTTATTTTTTGCCATGAATAGTGGGGATCGCCAGAGCGATCAGTCGATCAATTTGTTGCATCAAAATTATTGCAAGTTACGGAGATTTAAAAAAAAAAAAAAGTATTTCTTCCATGATCATCGGAACTGAATTGAATGATCGAACAACCGAATTGTATTTGTAATTTTTGTGAGATGCAGATGTCAAAGAACAATGAATTATTATTTTTCACGTTATCAGTACAATTTGGCAATGTGACCGGGAGATCGATTTGTTACAATCGTAACTTTTGCGAGTTGCAGATGACTTGAAAAGGAAAACGATTATTTTTCCATTATTATTTTTCCATCACCAATCGCAATGGATTTGTTTCACTCGTATTTTTTGCGAACTGCGTAAGCAACAAAATAAATAAATCATTATTTTTCCCGTGGTCGATACATCTTGGTAAAGTAACAAGGCAATCGATTTTTTCAAACTAAAACTATTGCAAGTTGCAGAGGTCGAGAAGAAAATAATAATTACTGTGCCGATGAAGAGTACAGTTCACCTGAGTGACTGGTCGATCGATTTGTTGCGCTTCTAATTTTCCTAGTTGCAAATGTCGATGAAATACAGAATATTATTTTTATCGTGGTCCGTAAAACTCGGGGGTGTCATCAGACAATTGAAATGTACTTGGAATTGTTTTAAGTTGCAGGAGCAGAGAAAGAACTATCATTCTCCCGACAGCCAATATCCACTGGTCCCTCAATTTTTGAAAGTTGCAGATATCGATGAAAAATAAATTACAATTTCCCCATGGTCAATGGGCCTCGCTAAACTGAGCAGGCGATTTGTTAGATCCGTAACTGTTCCAGGCGCATAAGTAAATGAAAGAACATTAATCATTCTTTTTATCGTCAGTGGATCTCCGACGCAGACCAACGGATGAACAGTTTTTTCACCTTCGTAATTTTTACGATAAGTCCGAGTAAGGAAAAAAAAAAATATTTTTCCAATAGCCAGTCTTCCTAGTCAAGTGAACCCGGCTGTCGATTTGTTGCATCGGGAACTTTTACCATTTGCACGAGTAAAGAAAGAATGAATTACTATTTTTCCAACAGCCAGTGGGCCTCGCTGGTTTTACAGGACACGAGGATTAATTTTTTCGTATTTTGTACGAAATGTCCGAATTATGGAAAAAATAATATCAATTTTTACAATGTCAGCCATTCCAGGCAGATTAATAAATTAATTAATGATCGCGTCGATAAAATTTTTATTTTTGAATCGTCGCACAAACTGTTTGATTTTTCATCAACAGGAGTGGATTGTCGGGGAGGGGGTGGTTCTAGGAATGCGGAAACGACGTCATTCGGCAGCGAATAATTAGCGACTAATTATCGCGTCGATAAAATTGTTAATTTTGAATCGTCGCGTAAACAGGTCGATTTTTCATCGTCAGGGGTGGAATGTCGGGGGAAGGAGTGTTTCTAGGAATGCGGAAACGACGTTATTCTGCAGTAATAAATCAACGGATAATTATCGCGTCGATAAAATTGTTAATTTTGAATCGTCGCGTAAACGGGTTGATTTTTCATCGTCAGGGGTGGAATGTCGGGAGAAGGGGTGGTTCTAGGAATGCGGAAACGACGTTATTCTGCAGTAATATATCAACGGATAATTATCGCGTCGATAAAAATTTGAATTTAAAATCGTCGCGTAATCAGGTTGTTTTTTCTTCGTCAGGGGTGGAATGTCGGGGGAGGGGGTGGTTCTAGGAATGCGGAAACGACGTTATTCTGCAGTAATAAATCGACGGATAATTATCGCGTCGATAAAAATTTGAATTTAAAATCGTCGCGTAAACAGGTTGTTTTATCATCGTCAGGGGTGGAATGTCGGGGGAGGTGGTGGCTCTAGGAATGCGGAAACGACGTTAGTCTGCAGTAATAAATCAGCGGATAGTTATCGCGTCGATAAAATTTTCAATTTTGAATCGTCGCGTAAACAGGTTGTTTTTTCATCGTCAGTGGTGGAATGTCGGGGGAAGGGGTGGTTCTAGAAATGCGGAAACGACGTCATTCGGCAGCGAATAATTAGCGACTAATTATCGTGTCGATAAAATTGTTAATTTTGAATCGTCGCGTAAACAGGTTGTTTTTTCATCGTCAGGGGTGGAAAACCGGGGGAGGGGGCGGTTCTAGAAATGCGGAAACGATGTCATTCGGCACCGATTAATTAGCGACTAATTATCGCGTCGATAAAAATTTTAATTTCGAATCGTCGCGTAAACAGGTTGTTTTTTCATCGTCAGGGGTGGAATGTCGGGGGAGGGGGTGATTATAGGAATGCGGAAACGACGTTATTCTGCAGTCATAAATCAGCGGATAATTATCGCGTCGAAAAAATTTTGAATTTTGAATCGTCGCGTAAACAGGTTCTTTTTTCATCGTCAGGGGTGGAATCTCGGGGGAGGGGGTGGTTCTAGGAATGCGAAAACGACGTCATTCGGCAGCGATTAATTAGCGACTAATTATCGCGTCGATAAAACTTTGAATTTTTAATCGTCGCGTAACCAGGTTGTTTTTTCATCGTCAGGGGTGAAATTTCGGGGGAGGGGGTGGTGCTAGCTATCCGGAAACGACGTCATTCGGCAGCGAATAATTAGCGACTAATTATCGCGTCGAAAAAATTTTGAATTTTGAATCGTCGCGTAAACAGGTTGTTTTTTCATCGTCAGGGGTGGATTGTCGGGAGAGGGGCTGGTTCTAGGAATCCGGAAATGACGTTATTCGGCAGCGAATAATTAGCGACTAATTATCGCGTCGGAAAAATTTTGAATTTTGAATCGTCGCGTAAACAGGTTGTTTTTTCATCGTCAGGGGTGAAATGTCGGGGGAGGGGGTGGTTCTAGGAATGCGAAAACGACGGTATTCGGCAGCGATTAATTAGCGACTAATTATCGCGTCGATATAACTTTGAATTTTAAATCGTCGCGTAACCAGGTTGTTTTTTCATCGTTAGGGGTGGATTGTCGGGGGAGGGGGTGGTTTTAGGAATGCGAAAACGACGTTATGCTGCAGTCATAAATCAGCGGATAATTATCGCGTCGATAAAATTTTGAATTTTGAATTGTTGCGTACGCAGGTTGGTTTTTCATCGTCAGGGGTCGAATGCCGGGGGAAGGTGTAGTTCTTGGGAAGCGGAAACGACGTCGTTCGACAGCAATGAATTAGAGAAAAAAATCTTGGGTTGCAATTTTTCGTTTTCAGCTTCATTACATCATTTTTGCAATGTGGCGATGCTAGCTCAATTGTAAACTGGGTTTGCCGCATTGTTTTCGAACACGGCTAGAGTGAAAATTTTTTTTCTTCCCGTAATTAAATATTGGCCAAGCTACCGATTCGAACCATTCGAAGTTCTTACGAGCTTCTCGAGTCAATAACTGACCAGGTATTCTTAATGGAGTCCGTGAAAAAATAATCATTTTTTCCGTCGTCAGTGGACATCACTAGACTTAGTGAACGAATGGCTTATTGCATCCGTAATTTTTACGAGATGGCCGAGTCATGAGAATGTAAATAATTTATTGTGCTCATGATGAGTCTTGATCGCCAAATTAATTAGCCTATCGTTTTATTGCATTCGTAATTTTGACGAGTCGAACGATTTATGAAAAAAATAATCACCATTATTTTCATGGTCAGTATTATTCGTCAAATTGACCAGGTTGATTATTGGCTGCATTCGTAAATTTGACAAGGTTCTCAAATTACGAAAAAAAAATAACTATCATTTATCCCATGGTCACTCATTCTCGGTAAATTGACCGTGTTATTGATTTGTTGCACTGGCACTTTTTGTGACGTAAAAATTATTTTCCGTGGTTTGTGAAACTTGAGAGAGGAAACAAGCTATGGATCACCGAAAAATTTGTGATTATTAATAATTCATAATTCGTTTCCTCATTTAAAGAAAAAGTTCAATTCATAAAAATGATTTAATCAATTGATTATTGTTTATTCATCAATAAATTGTTATTAACTATTTTTACGAAACATTTCGATGCAGTCACAGCAATGGATAAGCGATAAACAGTAGCTGAAATCAGCGTGCGATCCGACGTTGAGACAAATGCCTATCGACGGGCAACTTTGAACTGAGATCGCGGGATTTGGCGATTTCCTTCTCACTTTTCAACGGCGTGTTATTTTTAATTGAGGTCATTTCCGATATTGTACGACCACGCATTTTAATCGTTGAGCCTTCCCCTTCAAAATTACACAAGTCCCAACTCTGTCGCCCAAGTCTCTCAATGTAAAAAATGTCGATGAACGTGGGCGTGCACTCGCTAAATACCTAGATCTCATCTACGAGAACACTTATCGCAATAACTGTTACGAGAGTTGTGAGGTCATGATAAAAAACGATTGTGCGAAAAGTTTCTACGGAATCGATCGAGGCGTTCCAGCGTAGCACTTAAAAAACCGTTCTGACTTCCTGGGTCCATATCTCCTCCGGAAGTGATCCGATTTTGGCTTATAGGGGGGGTTTTGAGCCCACCATGAGACCACCTTTCGACTGATATGGGTTACCGAGCTGTTCGGTATCGGCAAATATCAATCCTGGTGTGCACAACCCGCCAACGCCAGACCCCGATTTACACCGATCCGGAAAATCTACTCGCAGGCAGCCAATTTTCAATCGACCACGACGAAACTAGTCTCATTCGAAAGATTATTAGATTTACTCGAATGTGCATTTTTGATTTTTCGAAATCGGTCCAAGTTTCGTCAAAATCAACAAAAAAAACATTGGCCCACTTCAATTGCCGCCTACTGTATTGTTACGTCCCGGGTATTCGAATTATTTTTCCGTTGACGTAACGTGTTTTAAGCTTGTCAGTGCTTCTCTTTAGGCGGGAATGTGCCCGCCAGGGACTGGAGCTAGAGTGGTGATCGGTGATTGTGAATTTTATTCTTTGTTTTATTTACTTTTCTTTTGCTTATTCGGGATTTTCGGAGTGGAATGTCGTAGCAGGTTGTAAATGAATGAAACCGAATCGAGTTTGGTTTCAAAACGCTAACAACAACAAAAACTAATAATGTATAAACAAAATGATTGTATTACATTTTTCCAGAGTTCGTTCCGTAGAACGCGAATTTGGTTGATTTGTGCGACAACTTCCATTTAAACGGCACTAAGCTCGTAGGACGCAATACCATTTTTTTATATTTATTGATTTTCCATTTTATATTTGACTTGAAATTTTGTGACGACCCCGACTATTCGGGTCGGGAGCTGGAGTAGAGGATTTCCGAATTTTTGCGACCTCGACCATTCTGGTCGAGTGTCGTGCTCTAACTGACTTCTATCTTAATGTTTTAATAGCGCAGAGCATCTTCCAGATTACTCCGCGACAAAAAGAGTACGTGGGTACTCAAAAAGATATCCATGATTTTTTGAAAAAATCTTTGGCCAGTGGTTTTTCAGCAATGGCGGCGGCAAATTTTCGAGTTTTCGAAATTACAAAATTTTCAACTCGATATGTTGAAAATTTTGTAATTTCGAAAACTCACTGTCACGCGTTATCTCTTAAAGTTCTCTCATCCGGTATATTCTCACGTGAGATCTCTTGTAATATTGAATCAGCTCTCTACAAGACGTATTGTGTCTAATAATAAAAATACGTTATCGTCGACCGTAGGGTCATACTGTTAATCTCTGTGTGTTCAACATTCATTATCGGCATTCCTCACCTTGCTCCCCCCTCAACCAGATATCTCGCCGGGAACATTAACAACATTAAATATATCATGACATTAAATATATAACATTATATATAGGATGAATCGTTACATTTTATGTACATATATATGCTCCATATATGCCTCAGATCCGGGAATTACATCCGAAAGATAATTAACGAATATTATACGTATCTGAGATGTACAAAATTCCACGGAGATTGTTGAAAAACACACGTCCAATATACGTATATAATACGTGATTTTGACAGCAATGCAGTTGGCTTCATTTCTATCGTCAAGTAGATGTTCCTTATACGTATAATATATGTATATGATTTGATGTCAAATGCTTATTGTATAATATATGTAAGATATACGTATTTCAAATTCTTTCACTACATCAGTTAAATAGCACCACAATATTCACTCAATATACGAATAATATACGTATAATATAAGTCTATTATAGACGTATACATATCATATGCATATATACCAAAAATATATGTACATTAGACGTCAGTGGACTATCTGGGCTCGGTCTTTCATGAAAAATAATCGAGGGGAGTATTAAGGTTCAAGTGAGAATCTCGATGCTTCGTGAAAGAGGTATGGGGAGAGAAGGGCGGTTGCAGGTTGAGTGATATTTTCTGGTTGAGTTAAGCTTGGAAGTCCGTTGGCAGAGGGGATAGTGACTACCCAGTCAGCATGGATTGTCCAGTCACACTGTTATCGTTAGGTTTAGTTTTAGGTAGTCCCGGATCTCACCCATACCCGAAGAATACCACTTGGAGGACAATCATTTTTCTACAATAATTTTAATTCTTGTCCTACATACTTATGGAGATCCCAAGTTTCTTTGAGTCATTTTCGATGTAAAAAACTCTGAATTTTCCGAAAAAAATATTTTCAACGATATAAAATTGGGGGCAACGGCTGAAAAACTGATTTTTAGATTTCAACTTTGATTTTCGAGGTTATAAACTGTGACGTGACATTTTGCCTCGCCACCCGCACGGAGTAGTGTCGACCATGAGGTCGGGCTTACGACCCTACGACGACGCTCATCGACAGACCATCCGGGGAATTTCGACTCACTTTAGGGTAAGTTTTGTTTTGTTTTTTTAGTTTACTATCTGCATCAAAGCGTGGCGAACAATTTATTGGGCAAAGTTGCGTTAAATTCATAGAATGAATTTGATTTTATGGAATAGCGTGAGACCAGCAGTTATCTCTGCCTTAAGGGGGGGGGGGGTAGGGTTTTGAGGGTTCAAAAAAAGTGATTTTTTTTAATTGCATATTATGAAAGTATAGTAACTCAAGAAGGTTGTCTGTTAATAGGAAGTCAATCGGAGCAAAACTCACAAAGATATAGCTTTGGAAGTAGGCGTGTCTCGAACGACTACCTGAGCTGAGCTGAACTTTAAACGCGTTTTTCTCAAATCGATGTTTTTTGAGTCGGTGCACTCTGTATCTCAAAATCTATTCAACCGATCGTTCTCAAATTTTTTACAATATTTCCTTACATAATTTATGAGGTAACCCTGTTGAGATTTTTACGTTTTTGATTTTATTTTTTTTATTATTAACAACAATAGTCATGAATTTAGGCCAAAAATCGGTATTTTCACTTTCAAGTCTTGTAAAAAGTTCAAAAATTAAAAAAAAATGGAAAAACTCGACAGAGATACCTAGAGGGACATAAAAATTAAAGGAAAAACTTTGGTTATTTCATTTCAGATGATCCAGTGCTGAGGTATGACGTGCACCGCAAAATGTATTTTTTCTGAGGCGCCTGCGAAGAATTGCTGCCATTCGGTGAATTTTCAATATTTTTCAACCAATATTTCACAGAATATAGTTCAATTACTACTCTTTAATGTACAATAATCAGAAATAAATTTACTTCCACCGTACGCCCAAAAAAAAATCTGTAAAAACCTGTTTTTTTCTGCCTTCAAAACCCTACCCCCCCCCCCCCTTAAACAGCGAAATTCCGTGTCCCACTCTCGAGCTCACTCACCGGTGGTGAATAAAATGGGACTCGCGAGTGGCGGTGACGTGTCGAGGGGGCGTCTCGCTCGTGGCCGGGCCGTGCATCGTTGCCCAGGAGGGTTCGAGCGATACTTTGCTTATTACGCAGGCGAATATTCGCCATCATTATTCCGTGGAAATAGGGATGCCAACGGAGACATTGGGAATTGGACCAATATACAGCGTCACCCGCTCCGGTTGACTACGCAACCTTAGTGTTGCACCCTCCCCTTCTGCCTCCTCAGTCGTCGTGGACCGTGAGATTCGGCGCCACATTTAAGGGGATCTTTGGGACGGAGCCAGCAACGCGGTGCTGTTTTGCCTGGTGGCGTTTATTGTGGGCCCACCGCCTAATCAAGGGATGCTTTGATTACGCGAGGGAGGTCTCTCCCGTTGCTGGTAATCATCTACGGGATCCCAGGAGGAGGGCGATTGAGGGGCAGCATATCATAGCTGCGAGTAGAGGCTCGCACACGGTTTCGGTTGCGGGAGGGGTTGTCCCTTCGTCACCGTCACACGTCACTCAATGAAGAAAGCGAGAAAATTAAGGAAAGTAGGGAGATAAGAGACCGGCGGGGCGATGCGAGAGAGTGGGGTGCGCGAATCGAAGAGAGAGTGGGCCACCGAGGTAAGTCAATCGATTATTGAGGATCATTAGATCAGTCGTAATTTTTCGGGAGTCGAGAGCGGGAGCAAGGAGTGGTGGTGCGTGCTCAAGTACCGGACAACGAAGGAACTCGGTGAGCCCAACTCTCCTCACTCTTATTTCTGCCATATATTCGCAATTCTTTTCTCGTCTTGTCCATCATGTTTTAATTTTGAAGAGTAGCGACCACGTTCAATAGCGATAGTCTCGCGTTCGTGGTCGTGAATAATCGTTTTGAGTATTCAATTGGGTGGTAGTAATTGAGAATGAATACTTTGACTGGAAAAATGGGCGAGAAGAGAATTCCTCCGAACTGGTCTGAACGATTAAGTGTCGAATTTATCGAATCTTTTGCCTATCGTATTTTTGCCCAATAAATTTCGCTCATTTGGTAATTAAGTTTGCGCGTCACTATTCAGGATTTTAATTAGACTTCGCGCATTTACTTGAATTAATTAATGTAATCGGTAAAATATTATTTCGTATGTTGAGCATTTATTCTTATCAATTTGCGGGCTCAAGGCCTCGCGCTCGAGACAATGGCACGCTCTCGCGTGCCGCGTCCCCGCTTGTTTATCTTTTCTCTCTCTCGCGGCATATACTCGCCAAGCGCGGAGAGCCAGAGTCCCGTGCAAATCAGTCGAATAATTTTGCCTCTATTTCGTTTGTATAATTTATCGTATTTTTCGTGTACCGGGTAAGCCATAAGTAATCATATTTTCCGTATTTCCGATGCCTATTTCGACTCTCATAGAATTCCGTCTGCGTACTATATTACCTCGGTTAATTATTACTACCTCGGTTAATTATTACTACCTCGGTAAATTCACTCAAATATTCAAATAATATCGCAGTCATTTATTCGCAATAGTCTTACTATCTGTACCTCGGTCATTTATTCGCAATAGTCTTACTACCTTTACCTCGGTCATTTAGTCACCATAATTTTACTATCTTTATCTCGTTCATTTATTCGTTACAGCGCAATTATATTACCTCGGTTAATTATTACTACCTCGGTAAATTCACGCAAATATTCAATTAATATCTCAGTCATTTATTTGCAATAGTCTTACTATCTGTACCTCGGTCATTTATTCGCAATAGTCTTACTACCTTTACCTCGGTCATTTATACGCAATAGTCTTACTACCTTTACCTCGGGCATTTATTCGTTACAGCGCAATTATATTACCTCGGTTAATTATTACTACCTCAGTTAAGTATTACTACCTCGGTAAATTTTCGTTCAGCAGTATTGTCTATCCGTGTCGTTACTATAGCATATTTTGTCTTAGGTCATCGCTATTGAGTGGCGAACAATTATGGAATTAGTAATTAAGGAAGGATCTGGCAAATGAATCGGATACTATCCGAGGAATCATTGTGAACCTGAAATTGAAGCATTTTTTTGAATAAATCCTCGAAGGAGGTATTAATATTGAGTTCCGAGTTATTGTCACTCTACTTTGACCGTGCCCCTCTACCTTTTCGTCTCTCAGGTGAGCTGAGCTAGTCGAGTTGTCCTCGATCTCGCCTCACCCGTCCGCGCGTGCCCTACGCAATTCCTGGATTCATATCGAAGCAAATAAATAAAAGTCGGTCCACAACCGGCGGTACTTTGTACCTGGCGCCCAACGCTTTGACTCGAACTTTCCCGTCGCTTGTGGTCAATTCTTTAGTCTTTTTGTCCGGCACGAAAAGTACGGATGATATGCCCGATCAAGAAGTGTGATAGGAACAATCCCGTCACAACCCATAGCATTGGATATTGATATATTTTTTGTTTAAAACTTTAGAGTTTCACGAAAAAAAACGTCTCTGAAGTTTTTTTCAATCTATTCAGGGAAAAAATATATACCTATCGAGTTGAAAATTTTGTAATTTCGAAAACTCGAAAATTTGCCGCCGCCATTGCTGAAAAACCACTGGCCGAAAAATTTTTCAAAAAATCATGGATATCTTTTTGAGTACTATCTTTTGGAAGGCAAATTGAGTTTTTTGAAATTTTGACCACTCGGTACAACTTTAGCCAATCTTTGGCGAAATGACTCATATATATATATTGTGACGGAACGCTTTCCGAGAATATATCGTCTTGTCACTGGGACATATTTCTTGTCGACCACACGTGACTCACGTGTCAGCACACGTGATCGACATGAAATTAGGATTCCAAGAAATATTATCGAACAACAATTCGTAGAATATCGTGACGCTCTTCACCAAAGATCCCACTCGATACTGACCAGCCAATCAGATTGTTGCACTGGTCAGTACACGAAACCCTATTTTTAAGAGCGAGACGAGCAAGACTCGCTCTCATTGAGCAGTCATCACTTGTGAGCATTACACGTGGCAGACGTCACTCTGCCAAAATTCTCGTGTTCGCACATTCGCGACGCGAGCTCGACATCTTTACCATTCTTGAAGCCCGGAGAGCCCCGACGTCTCATCGAGGACTTAAGGCACACCCGACAACAACGCGATCTTCATCGTGCCTTTACACTCAGTGGTCGATTCGAATAGTCTTTAAAAAGACGATTCGAATCGCCCACTGATTCGTCTTTTACACAACGATTCAGCTATAACGTAACCGTGATTCGTCTTTCTTAAGACGAATCATTTGACAACTCTCTTTCAATAACGAATTGTAGATACCAGGAAACCCGTCTCAAGTGAAGCCTTGGGCATTGCTCCCAGAAGTTGGATCTTCAGACGGGCGATCGTCTCAGATCCCTCTCACCCCTAGGTAGGGCCCCTCGAACCGTGTGAAGCCCCAGCTATTGCAGCTGGAAGTTGGCTCACGGCAAGCGGCAACTCTTATTGAAAAACCCATTGCATCAAAAACATAAACGCACTCTTCGAGTAACTTCTCTAAACGTCTAAACGTGGTGACGTCTACTAACGCATTTCGCCGAAACGCATCTCGACCGATCAAGCATCTCACGTGACTCGACGAGACAAACGCGACAAACACCGAGAGAACAAACAGGACTCTTCCTCTGCTCGAGATTAACCGTGAGACCCATCTAACAGATTTATTAATTCATTCAACTTAGCTTCATTCCTCTCACTAACGTACCTTCTTTAAAATAAACCTCTAGGCTTCCCCCTTTTGTTAACGTTTCAGTCGTATTGCAAAGCGACAATTTACGAAAGACAGAATACATAAATTTGGACTCCTTGCATTTTACTCTCGCTTCTCGAGAGTAAAATAAAGAGCTTAATTCCGCTTCTCGGAATTGAGACAACTTAAACCCCGAATCAATTTTCAATGGCCGATGATGAAGGGTCAACTAACGCGTAGCACTATTGCTCACAGACGTGGTTAGTACTCTGAGGCCATCTCGAAAAAACACATAAAAATTCTTGGGCCTTCAGCCTCTGAGAAATCAAAGTAAAATCCTCTTATTCCCGGCTTTTCCTTTCGAGTACAGCACTTCAACTCTGCGTACGGTCACTGACCGACACATAAACAAAATATCTCAAAATAAATTCGTCGCTCGCCTTCCAAGCGACAACAATCGAGAGAGAGAATAACAGTCGCGTGTGTCTGTAAACTCTCAAATCTCGATAATGTTACAATATATAGTATATCTTCTTGCCTTCCTTCGTCCCGAGCCCCGCGGCTTTCGAGCCAGCTAATTCCACTATTTTCGCCAACTCAATCACTTCGTCGAGCGAGGTGTCACCTGATGTTTTTAGTAATTTGTATCTCACTCGTGGATTGTACACTTCCGTTATAAATTGATCCTTGAGCTGGCTATTCATTTCCGTGACTCCGAATTGACATTTCAGAAATAGCTGTCGCAGAGCTGTTATAAAGTCTGGAATCGACGCGTCCGTCTGTTGTTTTCGGTCGCAAAATGTGAATCTCTGTAACTGCTTGTTTGGCCTCGGGTTATAATGTTTCTCAAGTTTTTTTTTTAGTATGTCGTATTCCAACGTCAACGGTGCCTCATTTTCGGAGATGGCTGGTATTGCGGCGAATATTTCTTGCGAAACTTGAGTCAATAGCACAGCCGTTTATTTTCCTGCACTTACTCCATTTAACTGGATGAATGCTTCTAATTGCTGTACGAACGCGTTCCAGTTACCTCCCTTCCGGAATGGTTCGATTTTTCCCAACCAAGTGGCCATCGTGTTGCGATTTACTCTTACCGAAATATGAATTTTTATTTCTTCTAGGAGCTCTACAAACGGGCCGCGATCTTTTACAAAGCTTGCTACTTTTCTTCCAATAGTATCTATTTGTTCATCTTCACTGCCATCGAGTTGAAATTTTCGAAAACTTCCACTAATTTCATCTTCGGTAGCGTATACACCGACGAGGTTTTTCCACTGAACACGAGCGGAATTATTATTTCCCAGTCCATTTTTTCTGCACTGCACATAACGTTCCAATTTATTCTATTTTATTTCATCCCATCCTCGTCGCCAGTGTGGAATAATTACACTCGGGACGTACGGTGAGGAATGTCTTTATTTATTGACGATATACAGGAGACTGCCTGACCACAGTTCGGTATCAGCTCCTGGTAGATCACACGAACGGCACACAAACACGATCGCTCACAATCACTGGCGTCGTGTTTACGCACGTATACATAACAGTATCTCTTACGCACTAGGCTCGGGATATCACATAATACACTTTGAGTATCAGTTTATCCGAAACAAAAAAATTATGTACGTGAAAATGTCTTTTGTTATTTTCCACATATATGCTGGAAAAAATTACAATGGCCATTGCATGGATCGATGAATTGATAGACGGAAGGACAGATAGATGGATGGACGGACGGACGGATGAACGAACGGGTGGGCAACTGACGAATGGATAAATTAATAGATAGACGCACGAACGGGTGACATGACTTTCAAAGGTGTGGTAACGGCAATCATACAGAGTGGTCTCACCTCTCTAGTGACTATCCACCCAACTCGATATGGTGAGATTCGGTCGGGCAAGAGCGAGCTTCCTTCGCTTCAAAGCATAAAAATTCCTACTTAACTGATAGAAAACTTTATAATGAAACTCGAATTACTTATTCCGTCTCGAGAAAAGCGTCATCATTTGGAACTCTGACTTTCTGTGAAACTTTTATTAATCTCAACGAGTAGAACTCTTACCGGAATTTAAAAAAAATCACCTCGGGGTCGATTGTGTAGTTTTACTTTTTCACTTTCCCCATCATAGAAACATTCTGATTGGGTTTGTAAAGTTAAGTCAGCAAATCCAAATGCTTGGACGTTGGTAAAGTAAGAAGCAAAATTACACAATCCACCTGGTGAGCACTCCCGGTCATTTCAACGTTGCGCGGCTGTGTGAGCAGGTAATCGTCGCTGAAAATAACTCGAACAATCACAAACGGCAGTGGCAGCTAAACATTTTTTTCTATAATGTACGACACAAAAAAAAAACTAGAAATATAGATATTACGGCTTATACTCACTTTGACAAAGATAGCAGTGATCATTCTCCTTGTATTAAAAAAACGAGACGTCGCATATGTCATTCTTATAGCGTACATAAGAGGCGATAAATACTCTCCGATTTTTGTTGGATCCAATCTATATAGTGGTTGCGTATATTTTTCCAACGCATACAAGTATTTAACATTCTCTTGCGACAATATTTGTACGGTTGTAACGTGACTGTCAAGTTTCATCCATTTCTAGAATCGTTTAAATTACACATATTCAAGGTACAATATTGAGTATCGAATGATAGATAAAATAGAGACGAACATAATATCACACCTTCACGAGCTTCGATTTAGCTTGGATCAGTAATTGAATAAACATCTGCGTGTAACGACTCTTTATATGCTCGACGATCGAGGAAAAGCGGACCAGCAGTCTTCTCCAATATATCAACTCTGCTGTGGGGCCGGCAGTCTCTGATTCTCTGCGCAGCTGTTGACTTTCAACGATTGCCTGAAAATTAATATCCAAATTACACGAAAAACGGCTAGGCAGAATTTCAGTATAGCCTTGGTAACCAATTTTGCTCGCCAGATATCTGCAATAAAGTACGTACTGACCAAAAACGAGATAAATGCCCAAACGAGAGAAATGATTTTGATCCAGTTTTGACTTGACTATTCGGCATTCAGATACATCGAAGACATGGTTAAAATCAGGACAGCTATAGCCAGACTTATGATGTGTATGTTTTTCCGCGTAAAGTAATGAGTCCACGTTTATAATTAATCTGTCAAATGAGCTTGAAATCGAGCTAGAGAGTATCAAACAAATCGGTGAAGTCACGGGAGACGTCCGATTTGTACGTGAACTAAGTGTACACACGCTCTTTTGGCATTAGCTGCCCTGTTTTTTTTTAAATAAAGAAAATGCCATACGGGCTCAACCACCGTAATTAACGATTATCGAACAAAATAATTTTTTTTTAATGCGCCATTTCATAATGAAACGAGTAGTATATGGACCACTATGGTCACCCCACTCCTATCCATACTCCTATCCCCTCCACTTCCCCCTGCGCTGAAGCCTCTTTCCGAGCGTGGTGGGGGTAATGGTGGAGAGAGGTGGTGGGGGGAAGAGTTCTGAGGGCTCACCATAGTGGTCTGACTATTATTATTATTATGGATTTTTATTATTTTCAACATTCTCTCTCTCTCTCTCTCTCTATTGTTAGCATTATTTAGTATAAGTCTTCAGTACAATTTTAGCGATATATATATTACTTATGTATTGTAAGTATAGGTTTAACGAAAATTTTTCTAATGCTTTGTACACCATACGCTCTTATGGGCTAACCCCCAGAGCTAATCTGATAATAAATCTATCAATCAATCAATCTCTCTCTCACGTTTTCTCTTTGAAACTCCACAGTGGTGCACATTATTATTTTTTAAATATTATTATTATTATTATTTGAAAGATTCTCTCTCTCTATGTCTGGATTATTTTTTTTTACTTTTATTATTATAACTATTATTATTATTATTATAAAATATTTTTACTTACGCTTCTTCCGAGGCTATTAGGCGCATCTCTCTCTCTCTCTCTCTCTCTCTCTCTCATTGTTTCGGCAACACAAAATTTATTTCGAACTCGTGAAAAAATGACCGCACCGTACAATGGCGAAGGAGTTCAAAAACACTCGTAATAGCGTTGAAAAATTTTGCCGATATTCCTACGAATAAGATTTTGAGCGATCTTCACAGAAATTATTCGAAAAAACCGATAGAATGAAAAGCTGCACAGATACATTCGTTATACTCATCTCCGTGAGCCACGTCTTTATTAAATATTTTTTTTAGCACGAGCACACACGTTAATCCTGAGAGCACATAAATCATTTAAACGAACAGTATTTTAATCAATCGCCGTTGCGAGAACATTTTCCCGATGTTACTCGATTAAAAGAAAGACGATTACTGAGCTCTACAGCTGCTTGGAGACAAGCTCCACGCGCCTTTCGGAATAATATTTCGAAGACTTCTTGGCGCGCGCGAAATGCACCGTCAGCACCACGTGCATGTCTCATCATCGCTCAGGCATGCTCGAATTCGCTCATCTTTTAATTCGTATGGAGAATAATATATTTAATGCATATAATGTGATCTGAAGATGCAACGCGAGTACACCTATAGGCACAATAGGTATACCTGCGTGTATACATAGGTATAGCAGCAGTTTTTTTACATACAGGGCGAGGAAAAATTGAAAATGGTCCAGATCGCTGGCAGGAATGCCTGTGAACTGTAACTTTAGCATCGAATGACCTCATCTACAAGAGCATAGCGATAACTGATACTGTTCTTCATAATATACGTATTTTTAAAAATTTTTTACCGGGAGGAAAAAGATGCAAAGCCCTCACCACTACATATACATACTGCTGTGTATAAGAGGATGTCAGCTAATTTGCACGCGCCAAGGTTTACTTTGTTTTGACGAAAACAGAGTATCAATATCATGATGCTGTATGACAGCGATGTATAACTCTGATTCGAGCTATGTAAGAAAATTTATAAACTAAAAATTTTTCCTTAGCCTTGAAATTATTTTCTTTATTGAACGAAAATAATTTTTTTGACAAAAATTGCCGAGAGATGAGCTCGAGGCTCCAGAGATCACGAGCATGTATAGTTATTGAGCTCTCCTCCTCGGGAAAGTATTCGCTAACTCTCTCTCTCTCTCTCTCTCTCTCTCTCTCTGATCTTGGAAAGACGTGTCAAAGTGTGCTCTGTGCCTTATCTCGCGTATTAATCGAACCACGCATCGTAAATAGTTTTGGTGTGCATCATTGTGTGGGCGAAGATCGGAGGTCTTAGCTGCCAATTTTTCTCCTGGCCACGAACTGTGCAGTGTTGGTGACTGCAATTTTAGGTGTCTGATCATTTTGTTTCCGTGGTTTGCCTTTGGCGTGGGAACTCGACAAGCCGTTGTTATTCTTGCGATATCCTATTGTTCGTGTGTGTGTAGTGAGGAACGTGGTGTCTGTGTTGGCTGTCTGACTCTGTATTAGGCTGTACACGCTCACACTATCTGACTTTGTTTTGGTTTGCCTCGTTTGGACTTTGGACTCATTATACGTTAGATTATCGCGGTGTGCTTTCTTTGGACTTTGGACTCGATATACTTTATACTATCGCGGTGTGAGTGCGGATCTCCCTCGTGTGCGAGCCTTACAGGTGTATGCTCTTGATCGGGGTGTATAGAAAGGCCTCTCGCACCTATACAACGCCTCAGTAAGACTATCGTCTTCTCTCTCTCGCCACATCTGTATACTTCGTATATTCGGCAAATATAGGAGTATGCCAGCTGTAAACTGCGGGATTTGTTCCAAGTTCATAGGGTCAGATGATTTATTGCGGTTATGCGCCGTGGATCTGCATGGATTCCATGGTGCCTGTGTCAAGAATAAGCTCGGTATTTCGTCAATGGCCCAACTGCCTCCGGGTACACAAGTAAGCTGCTTCTCTTGTCGTAAACGCTCGGCTAGTATCTCCAGTGCGTCAAATTTGGGACAACATCACTCTCGCCCGTCTACGGATATCTCTCCGCCCTCACTATCCGAACAATTAGCTGGTTTCTCACAACTCATTGCGGCTCTTATCGCCAGGACCGAGGGTTTTGAAGGTGCATTAAGCACCATTCCTACTCTCTCGAATAAGCTCGACAAACTCGAAGGTGTCTGTGACGGGATAAACGAGCAGGTGTCTGGACTCAACGATCTACGCACTGATGTCCGGGATTGTCTGACTCGTTTAGACTCTGTCTCGTCTAGATTGGACAACATCGAGGTGACCACAACATCGCTGTCAGAGTCCTTGGACACTCTTTCTCATCAAGTCGACACAATAGAGCAACGACCTCTTACCACTACCGTGGCTTCAACTGATCCTCGCATTTTAGATCGAGTCAACCATTTAGAGTGTGCTTGACACATTACTGATCTCGTCATTGCTGGGCTCCCAGAATCAGAGGTGGATGACCGCGATAATGTTATCGCCCTTTGCGTCGTGTTGAATGTGCCTCTAGATCGGTCCCAAATCACCGCAATCAGGCGGACGCGCTCGAAAAACAATACGAATAACCCGCGATCACTCTTTCTCTCTGTCAGTTCTGGGTCGCTGAGGAATTCAATTATCAGTGCTAAGCGTTCGGAGGGACTAATCAATGCGAAAAACATTAATGGGGCTTTCTCTGAGTCGCAACTGGTTCACGCCAATGAATTTCTCCCACCGGAACTTCATACTCTCCTGACGCGAGCAAAGGCAGTTGCGAAGGCCAAACATTACCAGTATGTCTGGGTTCGTGATGGGTCAGTTAATGTCAGAAAGACGCAGAATGCACCGGTCATCCGTATCACCCACGAAGACCAACTCGAGACCCTGCCATGACTTGATCGAGCTCCCCTGTCACCTGTTGCCCCGGATCATATCCTGCCTCGTCTCCGTATATTTCACCTTAATGCGCAGTCGCTAGTACCACGATTCAATGGATTCTCACAATATTTATCGACGCATTATTATCACGTCATTCTTATCTCTGAATCCTGGCTCAAGCCACACATCTCAAATCAGATTGTCAATCTGGCGGGGTACACTCTCACGCGGTGCGATATAATTGGCAAGGGGGGCGGCGGTGTATGCATCTACACGTGTGAAGGGCTTCGGGTAAACATCGTGGCTTCTTCTGCTGCCGACACGTACGTACCCTCACCTGAATATCTATTTGCTACTATTTCCGGGCACAACTCAATGAAACTTCTCGTGGGGGTAGTCTATCGCCCGCCTAAAGTCGCATTCTCTGACCGTATTCAGACACTCTTAGCCTCAATTTGCTCGGATTACGTATCTAAGGTAATAATAGGTAACTGGAATGCAAATTTTTGCACGAGCAAAGCGGACAGTCACTATCTACGTCGAATCTTTCATTGCTACAGCTACGACATCGTGCCTCTCGAGCCTACATATCACACAGCGACCTCGTCTTCGTGGCTCGACTTATGCATAGTGGACTCCATCGATAAGGTCGCAACGCAGGAACGAGCATCGTTACCATTTGCGGCTGGTCACGACCGTATCGCAATAGAATATCACTTCGCCCGGGCTCATCTTAATACGATGCATGGAACTCTCCGCCGCAGTTGGCAGTGCCTGCGGGATCCAGGGTTCCCTGGACTTCTTGCCGCACATGACTGGACTCCGGCAATTAGTAGTTTAGAGCCCAGTGCGAAGGTTGCGAGCTTCAATGAGTGCCTCAACAGTTTTCTTGACTGTCACGCGCCGCTCCAAGTGGTCACCTTCCGTCGACCTTCAGTGCCTTGGATGTCCCATCAACTACGGGAACTGATTCTAACACGTAATCGCGCCTGTGCGAAATGGCGGCGAACGAAATGGCCGTCCGATCATCTCGAGTATAAAGAACTCAGGCAGCGCACTCGGTCTCTCATTACGCACACTAAAGCGGACTATTACCGACAGCGGCTTTTGACTATCACGGAGCCCAAGCATCTGTGGCCTGAGCTTCGTCGTATGGCGGGTGGTCTCGAGCAGGTCGCGCCGAAAAATCACAATCCCACCTGATGAGTTGAACACTTACTTTTGTTCGGTGTTCAACCCAGTCTCACTCAGGCCACCCGCGATATTGCAAATGGAGGGACTTTTTGACGACAGCCAGTTCTATTTCGCACATATCACGCCGGGAACTCTCAATCGCTACATCCGGATTGAGGACTCTCATGTCTCTGGCCCTGATAGTTTCTCGGGTATCTTACTGCGTCATTGTTTAACCCCCCTCTTCCCGATAATTCTTGACATTCTCAACTGCTCACTCCAGACCTCGATCTTTCCCTCACCGTGGAAGCAATCGTACATCACCCTTATCCCGAAGGTCAGGACTCCGTCAACGTCATCAGATTTCAGGCCAATTTCGTTGCTATGCGTTCTGTCTAAGATTATGGAGAAACTCGTGCTCGCTGATCTCACAAAGTTTCTGGGAGCCTCCTCTAGAATCGACTCGAATCAATTTGGCTTTGTGACTGGGGGCTCCACGCAAGCCGCACTGATCAGAGTTCTGGATGCAGTACGTTTGGCTGCGGATCGGCGTGAGGTCACGATACTTGTTTTATTCGATTTTTCCAAAGAATTTGATACCGTGGATTACGCTAAACTCATCGGAAAACTGGCAGCGCTTAATCTCTCCCGGTCAGTATTAAAATGGATCTGGTCCTACCTTACGGATCGCAGTCAGGCTGTTCGCACAACGCAGGGGCTGTCTGATTGGTTACCTATCACGTCTGGCGTCCCACAAGGTTCAGTGCTGGGCCCGGCCTTGTTCTCCATCTGCATAGCCGACATTAACGACGTTATCGCGCATTGCTCTATCGTTAAATACGCAGACAATCTACAGATATACGCCTACTGCTCTCTTGACGACATTGCCGAATGTGTTGCTCGTGTCAACGAGGATGTAGCACGTATCTGCGCCTGGGTGGATAACAATCGCCTGCGGCTCAACCCCGCGAAGACTCAAGCAATGTTCCTTGGTTCTGCTCGTGTGGTGAATGCTTTGAGGCTGGCTGGAATCCCAGAGATCGTTGTACGGGGCACGGCTACTCCATACGTCGACTTAGTGAAGAATTTGGGTATCCTAGTCACTCGAAATTTGAACTGGCGGGAGCAGGTTACGATACTCTCAATCAAGTTCACAAGACGCTATACCAGCTAAAGGCTAACGGGCAGGCTCTTACTATAGAGATACGGCGTCTCCTTGTCTCCTCGCTCATCTTTCCTGTCATCGACTACTCCTCTCTTCTCCTGCTCGATATTACCGTCATAGAAGATATTCGCCTGCAACGTGCGCTCAACGCTTGAGTCCGATTCGTTCTAAATGTCCGGAAGTACGAACACATCACGCCTTACTATGAGCGATTGAAATGGCTCAAGGTTTTGGAACGTTGGAACTACTTCCTGGGAGTCTTCACCTATCGTGCTCTCAAGTATCGAGTTCCACCATTCTTCTCCTCCCAATTAACATTGCGCACTACCATATCACGGTGGGAGCTGCCATCTCGTGCACCATCATCCGACTTAATGACGCCTGCATGTAGAACAACAGCGTACCAAAAATCGACAACTGTATCCGCCATCAGGTTTTGGAATTCTCTCCCCCCGAGAGTGCGGGACGTGGCCTCCGTAGATACTTTTAAGGAACGGCTGCACGAATTTCTCATCTCCCCACGATAATAACAATTCTTATCCTACTCACCTACATTTGTACATTTATACCCGGAAACTCGATCTATACACACATGCGGAAATCCAGATCTAAGCATGAAATTAGAATTTAATTAATATTATTTTTAGTTATGTAACTATTTCTTAATTATATATACTCGCTCACTCTGTAACGCCGTTTATACCCACGGGTCTCTACCCCAGTATAATAAAGTCATGTTCTATTCTATTCTATTCTATTCTATTATAGAGAGAGAGAGAGAGAGAGAGAGAGAGAGAGAGAGAGAGAGAGAGAGAGAGAGAGAGAGAGAGAGAGAGAGAGAGAGAGAGAGAGAGAGAGAGAGAGACAGAGAGAGAGAGAGAGAGAGACAGAGAGAGAGAGAGAGAGAGACAGAGAGAGAGAGAGAGAGAGAGCTATTCTCTCTCGTATGACCCGGAAGATTTAGAGGTTTTTCGGTGTGATAGGTGTGTTATGCAACGGTCGCAAGTTACGCCGAGAACCCCTCCGTCTACATAACGTGCTACCACCAAAAAAATAGAACATCAGGGAGCGCGAAAAGAAATGCCGTCACACTCGACGACCTGATGCTTCACCTGCAGCAAATGCAGAAAATGGGTGCTATTACGAACACTAAACTTGAATCCATTGACAATAAGTTCACGGGCGTTGAGCAAAGCATAGCCGTATTACGCTCCGATGTCTCCGACCTGGCCTCGTTGCACAACGCCATGGGAAAACGCATTGATGCGCTGGAACTACACAGCGCCGAGGCTCGTGCCGAAGCGGTCGACATGGGCAAAATAAACCTCGAATTGAAGACCCAAATCACCGAACTGTCGAGCCGCCTCTTAAAAATTGAAACAAAGGAGAAATCATGCGAACTCACTATCTCCGGACTACCATTCGATGCGAGTGAATCCACTGGTGATCTTTTTCGGGCAGTATGCGCGTCCACGCACACCAACTCACCCTGTTTCGATGAAATAGTGAGTTTTCGTTTGGGAAGGTCGCACCCTGACAATCTGGCGAAAATACTTGTCAAGTTACCGAGCATAAACCTTTGTGAAAGGGTCATTGCAAATGCTCGCAGAAACAAACCAAATCTCGTCGCGTCGGAAGTGAACGCGGCTTTTGGTGATGCGAGGGTATTTATAAATCGTAACATGCCAACAGCTCTATACGGTCTCCAGAAAGCCGCGCGTTCTCTAGCTCGGGTCTCTAATTGGATCACGTCAGTGCGTGTTCGTGATGGCTCAGTACACGTCGTTGTATATGGCTAATTCAAACCAGTCGTCATCCGCAACATGGAAGACCTGAAATCGCTGAAAGAATCTACGACAACACGGAGACAAGTAGATATCAACACGAGTGAACCTGACGGGACGACAGAATGACGCCAACCTACTTCGACTCCTTCAGCACACACGAGAAGCAAGCCACCTCGGAGACACGAACTTAAGTTTGCGCATGTCAATGCCTAATCTCTACTTGCTCACTTTGTAGATTTTTGCGCTGGGGTTAGAAATGGTGACTACGACGTTATCGCAATATCAGAGACGTGGCTAAAGGAATCGCATCCCGATGGCGCAGCCAATCTTCCCGGATACCGCCTGATACGCCGTGATCGCGAGGGACGGGGCGGTGGTGGCGTGGGGGTATACACTTGCAATAATCTGAATACGAAAATTCTTGCCGTGTCCCATGAAACTTACTGCGCTCGGCCAGAATACCTCCTCCCGGAAATCTCGCAACCCGGGGCGTTCAAGGTACTTTTCGCAGCAATTTATCATCCTCCTAGGGCAGCCTTTTTCGCCGAATTCGAGACAGATCTTCAAAACCTCCAACATCGTTACGCTGACATTATAATTATGAGTGATTTCAACGCGGACATGTCTAGCAATTCCTTTGAGGCCACTGACTTCCAAAACTTCTTCGACTCCCACCACCTGACGCTCCTCCTCACAGAACCAACCCATCATACTGCAACATGCACATGGATCGACCTTTGCCTTGTTGAGGATGATAGTCGAGTCGAAGATTGTAGCACAAGGGATGCGTCGTATCTCTCGGGTCACGACCTCATCCACCTTGTATACCGGATCGATGATGGAGTTGCAGAGACCCAGAGTGGAACATATCGAGATTTTAGAAACTTCACCAAGACTTCTTTCACACGCGAACTTGAATCCCGTGACTGGTCCAAGCTATATCGCTCACGTTCCCTGGATGAACAAGTCGTGGCATTAAACAACGGCATAGTAAGCACTTTGGATAATCACACCTCTATCAAGCCGAAAAGACCTCTGGTGGCATACAGACATCGCCCATGGATCACGCCTCTCCTACGTATTGACATGAAGCGCAGGAATAGACTCAGAGACAAATGGCGGAGAACCTGCACAACTATGGCAAAATATGAGTACATTGTCACGCGTAACTCGGTTAAGTGCTCTCTCACCCTAGCTCGTCATGCGTTTTACGAAACCCGTCTCTCATCCATTGAGGACTCGCGCATACTGCCGAAGGAGCTTCGTCGCGTCGGCGTGGTCACTGCTCCCCGAAGTTCTCGATCCAAATCTTACTCGGCGGCGGAAGTTAATGATTTCTTCCTCTCCGTCTACCAACCATCATCGGACAATGTGGATATCGTAGTCGAGGCAGCATATAGGGCACCTTTTCATGACGCCCGCTTCGTTTTTGAGTTAATATGGCCTGAGCAAATAAACGAGGTGGTACATGGTTTTAAGTCGCTCGCATGGGGGGTGGATGACATCCCCATATCGTTTATACAACTGTCGTTACCTGCTGTACTTCCAATTGTGCTGAATATACTAAGCTCGTCGCTGCTCACATCGACTGTCCCAGCACTGTGGAAACATGCGGTAGTTGTGCCTGTGGCTAAAATACCTCTACCAACCACTCCAGTGGACTTTCGGCTAATCTCGCTCCTGCCAGCGCTCTCCAAGTGCCTCGAGCGCATTGTCGCTGAACAACTTACTACGTACCTCGAGAAAAACAACCTACTCGATAGTCACCAGTTTGGTTTCCGCACGGGACACTCTACGCAGACGGCTATTCTCGGGTTGACTAACGCAAGACGGGAGGGCATTGACATGCGAAATATAACGATCATGGTCGCTCTCGATCTCAGCAAAGCCTTTGATCGGGTGGATCATTATCTGATGCTTACTGAACTGAGTCAGATTGGCTGCTCGGCCCAAGTAATTGCATGGTTCAAAAGCTATCTTACAGGCAGAACGCAACCAGTGCGTGGTACAAATGGTCAATGCTCGTCCTCTGGCTCGGTGGTGTCGGGAGTCCCCGAAGGATCAGTCCTCGGACCATTGTTGTTTATGATCTTCGTACGAGACCTTCCGCGCGTTTTACAACACTCCAGTCATAAGGCGTATGCAGATGAGATCCAAATATACATACGCAGTCCGCCAACGGAACTGAACAGATGCATCGGACTGTTGAATGCTGACCTCGCTGCTGTATCCCGGTGGATAAAAACAAACGGACTTACTCTAAACGTAGGGAAAACCCAAGTAATGTTCGCAGGCTCGGCTCGTTACCTTAACAGTATCGACGTATCTCTCCTTGATCCAATCAAAGTCGAGGTCTCCTCCCTTGTGATGACCGAGTCGTTGAAATGCTTGTGAGTTACCCTTACGCCGACAATATCGTGGGGCCCGCAAGTTTTATCTATTCGAGGAAATATTTTTGGAACTCTCGCGCAATTCAAACGTAGCCGAAATATGCTATCGAGATCTCTCAGAATTCGGCTAATAGTTTCCCTTGTGTTCCCGATAATGGACTATTGTTGTACGGTTCCAGTCGATGCCACAAACGAACAAAATTTAACGCTGAAACGCGCCATAAATGCATGCATTCGATTTATTGTCAACCTTTCACGCGATGCCCATATATCGGAATATTACCGCGTACTCGCTTGGCTCGAACCTGAAAATAGGCGCAAATACTTTCTTAGCTTACTCACGTTCGCGATACTGAAAAAAGGAATACCCACGCACCTCAGAGACCTACTCATTTTCCGTAGGGAGACGTCAAATCGACTTACCAGAGGAGTAGTATATGGACGAGTCTGGGGACCCCCACTCCTATCCCCACTCCTATCCCCTCCACTTTCCCCCCACGTCAGAGCCTCTTTCCGAGCGTGGTGGGGGTCGTGGTGGGGAGAGGTGGTTGGAGGAAAGAGTTCTGAGGTTTTGCCAGAGTGGCCCGATTATTATTATTATTATTATTCATTTTTATTATCTTCAATATTCTCTCGCTCTATCTCTCGCTCTCTCTCGGGAGAGGTGGTGGGAGGAAAGAGTTCTGAGTGCCTCGCCAGAGCGGCCCGATTATTATCATTATTCAAATAATAATGATAATTCATACTTTTTTCTTTTTATTGTTATTTATTAATAAATATAAAAAACTTACGTGTCTGTGGGGAGACCCTTACGTCGCTCCGACGACGCCTACAGCCGATCACTAAGGGCACACACACACACACACACACACACACACACACACACACACAACACACACACACACACACACACGCGCGCGCGCACGCGCGCGCACGCGCACGCACGCACACACACACACACGCACACGCACACGCACACGCACACGCACACGCACACGCACACGCACACGCACACACACACACGCACACGCACACGCACACGCACACGCACACGCACACGCACACGCACACGCACACGCACACGCACACGCACACGCACACGCACACGCACACGCGCACGCGCACGCGCACGCACACGCACACGCACACACAAGTGGAGTCGCTATGCATCACCACCCTCTTCCTCCTCGGCGAACCCTTCATCGGGATACCCCCGATCGTAGGGTATGTTGCCATCAAGGGCATCCATCAAAATGCCCCCTACATCCCGACGATCAGGGCCCCGCAGGCGCATACATGGTATATCGTAACTACGGTACACCATGCGAGCCACCATGATAGGTTCGCTGAGGCACAGGTTTTCCAAAAGGGTGATGATGCCCTCGTTGTCCACGCCACCCAGTCCCATCAATCGACATACCACACACTGGGGTGGTAGCATGGCGAACAACGGTTCCGGCTCGTATAGGTCCGCGACCTCGAAATATTCGCTGTGCCCCTCGTCGATGAGGCCTACCTCCGTGAATCCGGCGTCGTTGGAATAAACTATCTCCCCGCGTAACATCGACGTACCGCACCGCGCGACGCATGACGTTCCCGCCAGCATGTCATCGGCCGTCATGGTGTTGCCTTTTTGCTGTGCAATATAAAAATCACACAGCAAATGCGAAAGTCGTTCATACGCATCCACCATTTCGGCGGTGCGTACGACTACAAACTGAGCGCTGATGACACTGACCACTCGACACCAAAATGCACCCGACGGAACATCATCTTTGTATCGTGGATACAATTTTATTTTTTAATTTTTAATGAAAAAATTTTCGCGCGCGTGATCTTGATTCTTTGACTGCTTAATAACGACTGAAGTCTACGTGCTATAATATACAGCAGCAGAGAAAATGCTGTGGCTGTGTTGAAGGTGCGATCTTCAAGAAATGCATGGCCCGAAAAAATGCACGTGGTCCGTGTAAATGAGCCCCTTTGTAATTAATATAAGAGTAAACAGTGCCTGGAGACACGACTGTCTGTTTAGCCTATACAGTATCTTTTTTATTTCGCGTTTTTCGCGAGCACCGTGGTTCAGCATATATGTTGCCACGGCAATGGTAGCTGTGCCGGACGTGGTTACCGGGCGAACCCGGGCTAGGTGCTCGTAGAGGAAATTGATTTAAAAGAAAAATAATTCAACAAACAAAAAAAATGTTACGCAAATTTTATTGGGAATAACCCAGGCGACTCGCTCACGCGACGGCTCTCTAGCGTGGCGAGGACGCTCGATACAAAGGAAAATAATGAAAAAAAAATGAATAGGAAGAGAAAAAAAAGGAATGATCGGGCTTAACACTAGTCTGAGATTTTTGGGCGCCAGTCGACACGAGTCGACAAAATTTATATTTCTATTGACTTGACTGAGTGATAAAAAAAATACGGGGGGGGGGGTTACAATTTCTCAGGGTCGTTGATTTCCCGGCGCGCGGGCCTCTTAATTATTACCCACGTCGGGTTTTCTTGGCGGTGAAAAGCAATCAAACTCGAACACAAAAAAACTACTAATTGGAAGAAAAGAAAATGGGGACGACGGGCTTGAAAAATCGCGGAAGTGTAACAGGGGAGGGTCGCGCTGCGTCACCACACGCTCACGGATTAATACCAAAAAAAGGGTATTTTGTCGCGAAAAATGTTCAAAGGGGCAGCAGAATAAAAAAGGTAATGGAACGGGCTTACTTTATCGAGTGGCAGGATTCCACACGTACTCTCGCTCGCGATGCTCGTTCGTGGTTCTCGGCTCTCGAAGATGGTGGTCACGACCACGTGCTCGCTCTTTCGCTTGACAATGCTCTATCGTAATGGCTCGATACAATAAGAAATTCGCTTGACTGTTCTCTGTACCTGCTCTCGCCGAAGTGACGAGCTCGTCGTCTTCTTCACCGGGACAGCTCGTGGGAAAAAGGATTCGGGAAAATTCGGGTAAGATCGGGGTCGAGGGCCTGCGCAATATTAATATGGGTAATCGGGGGATCGATAATCGATGGCTTATTGGGCCACCGAAGTCGCCGTCGCTGGCGCACGCGCCTTCGATGATGAATTGCCCGGCAGGTGCTGCCGACCATGGCACGCGACGGTCGACTCGGTGACAAAGATCGTAGGGGGAAGGGGTGAGGGCTCCCTGTGGACACTGGCTCTCTCGATGGCGTATGACTTGACGTTGCTCGCTTTGTGCTGATTTTTCCAGTAATCCCACTCGCTCGATATACCGACCGGGCCCTCGCAGATGTTCGGTTTCTCTCGGTGTTCTATCCGTGTGAGGGCCTCGGCGCGACGGTGTGAGGGGACTCTCGGTGAAGACTGGGATAAGATGCGGCGTTGTCCTTGTAGCTCGTTCTTTTTCGCCGTCAACAGGGTTTCCTTTAATGCTTTTTGTTGGGGATTTGTAGGTCGACGGGATTATTAAGGACATTATCGGGTTGATATGGGACTACGGAGATGGTGAAAGAAGAGCGACGAGGGACGACGGTGTTTTCGATGCTTTTTCGGGGCTTGGTAGTTCTTATGCTAATTTACATTTTACGGGTTCTTCGGCGTGTGGTGACAGAATTCGGCGGGGCTTATGCCTTGCCTGTGACGCAGTGTCACAATGTATACAACCCTTTCTTTCGAAGAGCAGCATATGCATAAAAATAATATTTTATAAAAAATTTGCAAACCAAATCCATAAGTCATATTCTTTGGAATAGAGGATGACAACTAGTTTGCGCACGCCAAGGTTTACTTTGTTTTGACGAAAACCGAGTATCAATATCACAATGATTCATAAAAATGATAAACGACCTATTAGAGATATGTAAGAAAATTTGATCGGTCTTGAAGAAAAAAAAAATATTGGAGAGAGATATGAGCTGGAGGCTCAGCAGAGAGGTATAGCTGAGATCACGAGCATAGTTATAGAGCTCTCCTCTTTGCGCGAATATTCGCTAACTCTGTCTCTCTTTCTCTGTCTCTATTTCTGCACCCATATCTTTTTACATGCTCGAGAACCTTTCCATCGCAACAATAGCGGCAATTTTTTTATATTTTCGATGTATACCGAGTATTCGGGTATAACACTACGAGATTTCTCGATTTCTCGAGGTGCGTGAAACGCACCATCAGCAGAGCATCAGCAGACTGCACGCCTTCTTCGCTCATTGCTGCGAATCTCTCCTTATTCTTCATTTAATGTGTTTTCGTACTTCATGCTCTTTATAGTAATATAATTTTAATATATTTAGGCCTCAAGACCCATTAAGACTTATAAAAATTATTGAGACCAACTGCTTATTTCTCGTTTTTAAAAGTACATTTTTTTTTAAAAATGATATTGTTACGTCCAGGGCGAGGATTAATACGTCCCGCCCGTGATGCACGATTTACAGTCACAAGGAAACCTCTTGTTTCGGCCGGAATGCGCCGGTCGGGGATAGAGGCTTGCGGTAATGAGATTGGTAAAATATTGTTCACTTACTTTTTGGGCGTAGCGGGTTATTATTCCAATGTAATAATTCCCTCTGGGTCGTTGGAATCTGCGCTGTCAGAGTCTGCGCCTAACGTTGACACGTCGCTGATACTATCTCTGTGGGGCCGGTGAACGGGTCCCGGGAGAATCGGGTCGGGGAGAACGTACGGGGCCGTCCCCTCGGGAACTCTGAATATCGTGGCTACCCCCACAGGGCGCCCCTTAACACTCGGTGATCCGAAAGTAACTATCGGTCGTGTTGAAGGGCCCGGTAAGGGTTGGGCCACAACTTTTGCTACCGTTTCGGCAACCCGTACTTCGCTGTTTTGTTGAGTCGGTGTGTTACTCCCCTTTACGAAATGGTGCTCGCCACGAGTGAGACGTTTCAATTTTTCCCCCTTGCCACTGCGGCGTCTATCCATGTAAATCTAAATAAAAAATTGATGATCCCCCTTTGAGTGAGTCCTGACTCTCAGGCAGAACTCTCATATGGTAGGGTTGAAACCTCCACCACAGTGCGTGCGTCTAGCGCACGGAGTTGTGGTTGGCTAGTTAGAGTACAGAGCGTGCGTCTGGCGCACGAGACTGTACCCGGAGGGAGGAATAAGTAACTACTTAAGCACGTGCGTCTAGCGCACAGTACTGTAGTAGGAGAATGTGAGAAAAAGTAAGTACTTAAGCACGTGCGTCTAGCGCACAATACTGTAGTTAGAGAAGGTGAGAAAATTAAGTAAAGTAACTGCGTGAGCACGTGCGTCTAGCGCACGGTACTGCAGTTATGAAAAGGTGTTGGGAACACGTGAATTTATATGGGAGTTCTGCTCGAGAATATAGACAGCTCAAAATTCGGTTTTGTTCAATTTCCCCCTTCTGTTTAATGTCGCTGGTACGCAAATGAAACGTGAATGCGTTTTATATTTTTTCTTGGGTTTTCATTATTTATTTATTTTCGATGTTTTTCTTACACTGGTTTTGCCGGGGCTACCGTGCTACCGATTTTTATGGTTGAAAAGTACAGTATGTTTTACTTAGAGAAAAAATTGAATATTTCGCGACGGCTATAATGCTCGAGTGATCTTGGGGGACCAGGCTCGAAGTTCGACTGACTCTCCTTAACTAATTGCTGGTCATTATATAGGCCCTTATTCTATTGTCGCAAAAGGTGGGAGATGTCGGCGCGTGAGGGAAAAGTTTCTCTCACACCTCGACATTTTGCTGACGATAATTTCCAGACGCTTTTCCAATTATGGCGGCTGGTGATATGAAAAATCAGCGTCGAGACATCGATATTCTCCAGACGGAATTCTGACTATTGTCAGTGCCGGGACATCGATACTCTCGAGGCGCAACTTTTTGTTTCTGTTGAGGCTCGTCCCTAGGCGATAAGCGCGGCCATTTTGTGCGAGCCGGCGAGACGCTGATTCTCACCGGCTTCCAACATCTGTGGGAGCTTGGTGATAACGCGCGACATACGCCGGTTCGTCACTCACGCGCCTTCTCCCCGCGACGAGCTTCGTTCGTTAAAGGCTAAAATTTCGAGTGTTAGGAGGGTTGCATGCTCGCAGGCGTACTTCGTGCTTGGCGGGTTGCATGCCTGCAGGCATGCCTCACGCGTAGCGGGTTGCACGCTCGCAGGCATACTTCGTGCTTGGCGGGAGAACCCCGGCAATGAGGGTCACCGCTGGTCATTCGTGTTTTTCCCGTGATTAAATGAGAGATTAAATATTTCTACTGTGGATCATACGGATCCGGTTTTATGTTTGATAAATGGTACATGAAATGAAATTTCAAAATTTATTTGTGTTTTTTCGACCCAGGACTTTACAATATTAGGTTTTAAAATGCACCTCAAAGCTGAGCGATCTCCACTTCGTTGCGCTTTTCAAAGGAGTCGTTGTTTAATAAATTTGATCAGAGCCTCGCTATGTAATGTTACATTGAAACAATAAGAGCATTTGGAATGCTTATATAGATATGTGGTGAGATCTTGATATCTTGATACCTCATCGTGCATGTTTTTGTGCTACAAGGGGCATCGATTTTTGATGGCGCTGCAATTTAAGTAAATGAGTAAATTCGCTCAGAAGGCTAGCGCTAAGTATTTCTCATGGAAAGAACAAGATGCAATGTTAATCAGTCTCAATCCAGCAGGGAATTATCACGTATCGTTATCAATCATGGCAGATCGAGCACGTCGCGAGTGTATATTAAATCTTTTGCGTTTGGCCATATTACATAGTTCCCAGCTTCGTCGTCGGTGTAACGACCAATGGTGCAACGAATTCAATCGATTATCGATTATCTTGCAAATCATAGCGGCAGCCTACAACAAAGGCATACTAAACGTTCAACAAGTGCTAGCGTGTGTGTTTGAAGAGCTGCAGCGTCGAGGATTGGAAAACGCGCCGTGTGTCCGCGGTATTGTCGATGAAATCAGAAATAAGTTCTGTTCTATCATAAAAAATAATCATGAATATTTGTAATACTTAGACTGTATTGAAAATTTTTTTCACGACGCCATTATTACGCCAGCACGTATTGAAATTTTTTTCACGATGCCATTATTACGCTAGCACGGGCAAGCCCTATTTATCGAGCTTTTCTCTTTGTGCCATGCTTCGCGTGGACCCGAGCTCTCTACCGCTCTTTGTATCTCTCTCTCTCTCTCTCTCTCGTTCAAGCGGTATGGATCTTAAAGCGTATTGAAAAAATATTTTCACGGTTGTTATTACGATAGTATGGTCAAACTCCATTTATCGAGCTCTACTCTTCGTGCCATGCTTCGCGTGGTTCCACATTCCTTGTCATTCTCTCACTCTCTTGCTCTTTTTCATGAGCACGATGCAGAGCACCTGTTTGCGTAAGCAGAGATAATCGTTATTTATCGAGCTCTACTCTTTGTGCTATGCTTCGCGTGGTTCCGTGCTCTCTACCTCTCGCTGTCTCTCACTTTCATTAAAGTGGTACAGAGAGCCTGTTAAAAATATTTTACGAATTTCTACATGATATATTTAAAAAATTTATTCTTATTCACGAATCTCCTCTTTCTCTGTCTTATTAAATTGATATAGAGCTCTCTCTCTCTCCTCTCTCTCTCTCCTTACATTATCATCTTAAGACAAACATTTATATTAAATTTTAACACGGTTCGTTTACCGGAAAAAATTACGAGCTCAAAGCACTACTTCTATTAAAAGAGGGGAATTATTTTTAATGGTTGTGCACCTAATATAGTATATCGACAGCTCTTGGATGCATCGCCGAATGAAGAAGCAGCTCTTATAGAAGGGGCTTGTGCTGTGGAATAAGCATGCCAGCAGAGGAGCGTAACGAGTCAGCACCTGTCATGCACCGAGCTGAATGATGAGCAGCCTATGAGTACTGTTTCCAGCATCGAGCATCCATCGGAAATATTTACCAATTCGTCGATTTTCGAACGTAAGTTGAAATTAAGGTGCAAAAAAATAAAAAATTTATTCAGAACACATATACCGGGAGCGGGTATCAGACGAAGAAAACGCTGCTCTACCAGGCCCATCAGGTCTATGCCATTCTGGATGACGAGCAGTCCAGCCTCTGACCCCGATGATGTTTTTGACCATCGCGAAAATCAGCTGTGGGAATATGCAATCGAAAACGAGAGAGACGAGGAAATAGCCTTTCAAAGAGCTGATGATTGGCTTTAAATTCTCGTGACTGATGACGACTCTGGTAAATAATTTTTCTTTCATATGAAAAATTAATTAAGCATGTAAGTAAGTAGGGCCTTTTGTATCAGGGTCAGCATCTTTGTTTGAGTGGTGATATCGAAGTATTTAAGCAGTACTATGATGCGCGAGAGGTACAAATATCAATAAAATTTAATAATCGCATATTAATCAGCTCTATAATTAAATACGTGCCTCTTTTTTCCAGAGCTGTAAAGTGGGTCAGGCAGACAGCGTGCTGCAGCAAGGAGCGGACCACTCCATGGAACACACCCGCCGGGAAAACATTTTGAGATCATCGCTGATTACACGAGGTATTTCAAGCGCTTTAAAATACGGGTGCGTGAAACGGCGTTGTGAATTCGTCAACCAGTCTCGAAAGTTAGCGTGGTGGACTGGCTCAACGGTGCGTTTCGTGACCTCTTAACGCATATCATGAGCTCCCGCGAGGGCAGCGATTATGTAGGCGTTTCGTTTACAGCGAATAGCTTGCTGCACGGGCCCGTGTGGTTATCTTTCCGAGCGGCCCGCGATTATGTATGCGAAGATATTTGGAAATTGATAAGCAGCGTGGCACAAAGTGCGTCATCTTTGAACATTGATGACTCGTGCACGATAAAAATGTGCGCTGTCAAGGGGGTCGAAGGGCGCGGTCGGAAAGGTCTCACACACAAGGCTGTCGCAAAACAATCTTTTCTCTCGATCTGAAACACCGACAATCTGTATTCACCGCGTTCGCTGGTAGCAGCCCGAGCATACGCAGAACGAGAAGAAATACGGTCGGGTAGTCTTCATGATAAATGGCAACGTATTAGGCAAATTAACGGGTCTGTTAACAAAAACAGGCAGCGCTCGAACTTACAAGAGAAGCAGATGTCCAAGTACCTGCAGAGGGCTCTGGTGTATACGAGATTGCACGCTATCAGGATTGTCTGGCACGAAACGGCTTTGCTATTGTCGTTTACGAATTTTTAACTCTGGGTCGCGGGGAGGAGCCTCTGTTTGACGGGAGACAGGGTGTTCTGGACATCGCGGGTACAATTCATCACAGTCTGTATATATTGTATTACGAGCGTTTACATCATTTCGAGCCTATTCTCAATCTCACAGCAGCTGTCGGTAGTAGAGATTTTTGTTCCTCGTGTAATATGGCCTATCATCGACTCGGTCATAGATGTTTAAAGAAAAAATGTCCTCGATGCTGGGGGCTGCAGGCGTGCAATACGCGCTTGCGCGATATAATCAGATGTGGGGCGTGCAATCGCGATTTTTTTGGAGAGGACGGCTTTCAGAGACATAAGGTACCGTTCGTGACCATGAGGCGTAGAAAGCCTAGCGTTTGTGAAGCTCTGAAATGATGCCAGAACTGCTTCCGAGCAATAAGGCCCTTGGAAAAATCAGAGAAGCATAAATGCGGAGTAGGGTACTGCAAAACGTGCAAATCCGATCAACCGAATAACCATTTTTGTTTTATGAAACCGATACGTAGTACTCCAGACGTGAAAAAAATAGTATTCATTTTTTATATTTTTGAAACACGGCAGGGCACACCTGTGTAGGGTGATGCGACTACTCTTGTACACGAACCAAATCTTTGCGTGGCACAGCGCGTTTGCACGTTTTGCTGTGTTAACGACTCTATAACCGAATCGTGCGAGCATTGCGGGCGACACGAATTTGTGTTTATTCACAGCCACGTAGCTCACCTTTTCGAATGAGTCATGCAACCGCTCGAAGATTTTTCGCGTACTATCTGTATCGCTCATAGTGCAGGGGGTTTCGACGCTGAATTCATCCTGCGTTATTTCATCGAAGAGAAAAAACTCAACTCCTCACGCTAATCATGAACGGTACAAAAATTATTACGATGCGCGTCCGAAAGCTCGTATTTCTCGACAGTCTAAATTACTTCCCTATGCCTCTGAGTGGTTTGCCCAAAGCCTTCGGGCTTACCGGTGCTATCGTTGAAGGCACTTTTCCGAAATTGTTTAACCGACGGGAAAATCAAAATTACGTAGGCGAATTGCCGCCTCTCGAGCATTATTCTCCGGACACGATGCGCGCCGATGAGCGCCAGAAATTTCTCGATTGGTATCGCGAAACAAAAGACAAAAATCACGTATTTGTAGTAGTAGTAGTAGTAGTCTATGATTGAGGCTGGCTCTGGGCGGCGCACGATTGCGGAGTGCCCATACGGCCATGTGCCACGTATTTGCTTTTTCAAAAGAGCTTATGAGCTATGGTAAGACAGATGTCACGATTTAACGACGTGCGTGTATGGCTTTTCGCACTACGTTCATTACCAGCGGTCGCGTCTGCCCGTTTGATGAAAATACAACAATAGCATCAGCCTGCTTCAGAGTTTTTTAAAAAAACTCCTTGAACGATAATTTAATAGGCATTATACCCACGGGAGGATACAGATGGGTGCAAAATCAATCAAAAAAAGCGGTTTAATGGCTATCGTGGATAGAGCAGTCGCTGGGTGTTCGTATTATTCATGCGGGCCGAACACGCGAATTCAGGATACCTCAAAATCTCTTGGTAGACGGGCACTATGAGACTCCTAACGGGCCGCATGTATTGCAGTTTCACGGTTGCTACTGGCACGATTGCCCACGTTGCTATCCCACAAATAGAGACAACCGACAAAGCGATGGAATATCCATGCACGAGCGTTTCGAGAGAACTACTGCTGTAACTGAGAGGATTCGAACGGGAGGGTATTTGCTCACGGAAATTTGGAAGTGTGATTACGACCGCATATTAAATTCGACAGCCGAGATGAGGACTTTCCTGCAAGATAATCCTTTAGCTACAGCAGAACCCCTCAATCCGCGTGATGCTTTTTTCAGCGGACGGACAGAAAACATGATTACGCTCTATGACGTTGACGCTACGAAAAAAAACGTTACGTAGACGTTTGCTCTCTGTACCAACATATTTGTAAATTCGGTAAATACCCCGTGGACTATCCAAAAGTATACATAGGTAACAACTGCATGGAATTGACAGGCCCTGATAACACCGATCTCACTCTCGTTGAAGGTCTCGTAAAATACACCGTATTGCCGCCTCGTAATCTTTACAACCCCGTATTACCAGTGCGTATGCATAACCGCTTATTATTTGCTCTATGCCGAAGCTGCTGTGAGATTAGGAATCAGGATGTATGCACACATGAAGAACCTGTAGAGCACGTGTTCAAGGGTACATGGATTGTCGACGAGTTGCGACAAGCCGTGTCGTGCAGGTATGGAGTGATAGACGTGACTGAAATCTCGCAATATTAAACGACGCAATTCAATCGCGATACACAGACAGGGGGCCATTTTGTCGAATACATTAACACGTTTTTGAAAATCAAACAAGAAGCCAGTGGGTGGCCCGACAATTGCTCCGAAGATAATGCCGCTCAAGATCTCTATATAGCCAATTTCGAACGATCGGAAGGAATCAAGCTAAATCGCGACTCCATAGCTAAAAATCCGGGGCTGCGATCCGTTGCAAAGCTGTGCCTCAACTCATTTTGGGGAAAGTTTGGGCAGCGGGAAAATCTACCGCAGACAGAGACAGTTTCGACGCATAAAAAGCTTATGGAACTATTGACTAGCCCCGAGTACGAGATAACGAGGATTTTACCCGTGAATAACGACATATTGTATGTAAGCTACACGAAAACCAGTGACGCTGTTATACCATCCAGCATAGCGAACGCCGTAGTAGCAGCATACACCACAGCCCAGGCCCGCCTGAAACTTTATTGTTACCTAGAGTGGTTGGGTCGTCGTGCTTTGTACTGTAATACCAATTCCGTAATTTACGTATCGCACGAAGAAAAAAACGAGTACGAGCCTCCAACGGGCCAGCTCTTAGGGGACCTGACAGACGAGCCGAGCTCTTACGGTGAAGGTAGTTATATTAGAAGTTTCATTTCAGGCGGACCCAAATTTTATTCTTTTATCGTATGCGCCCCCAATGGAGAGAAAAAAGAAGTATGTAAAGTAAAAGGGATAACGCTTAATTTTGCGAACAAGGGATTAATCAATTACAACTCAGTGCGCTCCTTTATAACCGGCAAGAGAGATGAGCCCGTTGTGGTAAGGTATGACGCTATACGGCGCACAGCGTTTCATCAGGTCGTCACACGTCCTGAAACCAAATCATGCAAACCATCGAGCGTCAAAAGGAGATGAGATGGCGAATATGGCACCCTTCCTTACGGTTATAGAGAATAATGTATATAGATATAGACCTCGCGCTACTTTGTAAATAATGTATTGTGACGGTACGACCACCCGAGCGACCGCAAGCGCACGGATGGCCGGAACGTCGCAGTAGGGCCCGCCTATCAATCCGACCCCGGATAAAGGCGGGGAAATATCGCGGAAGAGCAAAGGTACCTCCTAATTACGCGGGGCTAACTCTCTCTCGGTACCTCTCCTCGGAGAGAGTACGGGGGGAGAGAGTGCGCTAGGACCCGACTAAGGAGATGGAGTACATGAGGAGCACGCGAGCGCACGAAACCGACGCAAACCGGATAAAACTGGATATTATGACTCACCTCTCTAATTTCCAGATTTATCCATATTCGCAAATTCCCCGAAATTATAACAGAAAACAATTCGGAGAATATCGCGACGCTCTTCGCCAAAAATCCCACTCAATACTGACCAGCCAATTAGATCATTGCGCTGGTCAGTACACGAAATCATATTTAACCACGAGACGAGCAAGACTCGCTCTCATTAAGTAATCACCTCTTGTGAGCATTCCACGTGGCAGACGTTGCTCTGCCAAAACTCTCGACATCTTATACCATTCTTGAAGCCCGGAGAGACCCGACGTCTCATCGAAGACTTCAAGGCACACCCGACAACAACGCGATCTACATCGTGTCTCCAATCTCGAATCGTCTTTTTAAAGACGATTCGAATCGACCACTGAATCGTCTTTTTAAAGACGATTCAGCTATAACGTAAACTCGATTCGTCTTTGTAACGACGAATCGTACGACAACTCATTCTCAATAAAGATTTCCAGATACTAGGGAACCCGTCTCGAGTGAAGCCCTGGGCATTGCGCCCAGAAGTTGGATCTTGAGACGGGTGAACGTCTCAGAATACCTTTGACCCCTAGGTAGGGCCCCTCGAACCGTGTGAAGCCCCAGCGATTGCCGCTGGAAGTTGGATCACGGCAAGAGGTAAATTTTGTTGGAAAACCCGTCATCTAAAACAGTCAGCGCACTCTTTGAGTGCGCACGCTCGATAATTATTTCACCAACTCGTGGCGACGTCTACCCACGCGTTCTCGTCAAAACTCTGCGTGATTGACCAAGCATCACACACGACTCGACGTGACGACGCTACAAACACCAAAACAAAACAACCAGAATTGCCCTATCCTGGATAATTAACTGTGAGACACATTTAACGAACTCATTAACTCGTTCAAATTAGACGCTTTCCTTTCACTAACCTTACCTTCTTGAAACAAACCTCTGGGCTTCCCCTTTTGTCAATATTTAAGTCGTATTGCAAAGCGACACATCACAAGTAACATATTAAATAAATTTTGACTCCTTACATTTTACGCTCGCTTCTCGAGAGTAAAATAAAGCGCTCAATTCCGCTTCTCGGAATTGAGACGATTTGGACCCCAAAATCCATTTTCAATGGCCGATGATGAAGGGTCAACCAACGCGCAGCACTAGTGCTCATAGTCGTGGTTAGCACTCTGAGGCCATCTCGAAAAACACATAAAAATTCATGGGCCTTCTGCCCATTTCAAATCATAAAACAATTTCTTATTCCCGGCTTTCCTTTTCAAGTCAGTACTCGTACTCCGTATACGGTCGACGACCTATACGTAAACAGAAGATCTTAAAATAAATTCGTCGCTCGCCTCACGAGCGACAACAATCGAGAGAGAACGATAGTCACGGGAGTTGCCTCGCGCGACTGTCCGTTCTCAAAACTCGATAATGTCTCAGTATATAAATAAAACTTTATGTTCTAACGTATATTCGCCTTTTCGAACCCTACATAAGTTTTAGCTAATACGAAGATTGTACTTATTCGCAAAAATGGATGTGCGGTGGAAACATCCTTGGACAGCGATGGTTTGTGGGCCCACGGGCTGCGGTAAAACATACTTTGTGAAAAAGTTTTTGAAATTCATTTTGCATTTAAATAGTGAACCGTTTCAACGAATTATTTTCTATTATTCCGAGTGGCAACAGGCATATACGGAGTACGGTTCTTCGATAGAGTTTCGTGAGGGTTTACCACAAGCCTCGGATTATGCAAACGAACCGCGTGCAAAACTTATAATTATTGACGATTTGATGCGCGCGGCATCGAACAATAGCGTTGTCGACCTCTTCACCAAGGGTAGTCATCATAAGAGTTTCAGCGTGTTTTTTATATCGCAAAATTTATTTTATCAGGGTCACGGGCAACGGGATATATCGCTGAACGCTAATTATGTAGTAGTTTGAAAATATCCGCGAGATTGCGATCAAATACAGCACCTGGCACGTCAGGTTTACCCCGAAAACCCCCGATATCTGCAGGAGGTTTATTACGACGCGACGAGAAAAACACACGGTTATCTGCTCTTGGACTTGAAACAATCGACTTCTGATAACTGTAGATTTCGTACGTGTATTTCCCCTGATGACCCGCAGAATTTCGTTTAGGTGCCGCGATAAAAGTTAAAAAGCACCGACAAAGCCGGAAAAGTACCAGCCTTGCGGCTGTGATGGTAGGTGGCAGGTCCTCTCTCTGCAAGAAGCACGTTGCAATATTGCACGCACTTCAGCATCTCAACAAGGAGCAACGAGACGCAGTTTTGCGTAAAGCCGATCCACGAATAATTCGTTGCATTTGTGAGTGTGCGTTAAACATTCTACGTGGTATCGTGCCTCTGAAGCCTGAACAAAGAAAAAAGTTACGTCGCCACACGTCTATTCTTCGACGACTAGCTGCGAAAAGCGGTAGTTGGAAAAGCAAGAAACGTTTTGTGGTTCAAAAGGGTGGGTTCCTACCGCTGCTGCTCGCTCCCGTACTGGGTACGCTCTTGTCACGTTTGATCGGTGGCAGTGGATAATGAAGCATGTGAGAAAAATAATGCTTGTGCCTGAAGAGAATCTTCAGCATATAGGTGTGCAGAATATTCGACAAATGGAATCTGTTCAACGCCAACAGCAGCAAACAGTGCAAACCATTGGTACGACACTGAGTAGATTGGACACTGAGATGAATGATATTCTGAATTCTAATTCGAACAAGGATGAGAGGGAAAAGTGGTCAGCGTATTTCGCGGCGTTGCAACGTTATCTCCATTTTGCCGATAATGAACGAGTGCAGCAGCATCGTGCACTCGCAAAAAATGACGATTACATTACGACACCTATAGAGGAATAGGGGGATAGTCGGAAAGGCGCCGAAGTTCCACACATAAACGACTCTATGATCGTTGAGAGTGTCCCGAAAAAATATCGCAACAAAGCAAAACTCTTGCTCCGTCGTTTACGCCCTGTACCAGCAACAGAGTTTTGCTGGGATCCCACAGGCACTGTCACCATTGCCGGCAAAGAAATCAAGGACTCCAATATTCTCGATCTTATAAACGATGCTATGCGTGCGAGGAAAATCTCAACGCCAGCGGGTCGTCATGCATTTGCAGGATTTTTAAAAGCGTCCAAATATCCACGCGAGTTTGTTGAAAACGAGGATCTGTGGAGGTCCGATGTGCCCACCTCGACGCCTTTTCGGAAAAAAAGACAAATACCTGTGCACTCCCACGACTTGTCGTTGAGCGACGCGGGAGCCAATCACAGCAGCGAAGAATCCACCGATCCCAGTATTTATGAGCTCTCCAGTACCACAGTACCACAGGAATTTAACCTAGGAGACAGAGTATTCTTGCAAAAGGGACAGAAGCAAGGAAAATTTGGGGATCATTATACTGGTCCACACGAGGTCATCGAAATCGAGAGGGATGGAAACGTAAAAATCAAAATAGGACATGAAAGCCGAATAATCCATCCTAATGGACTTCGCTTATTACCTATAGATTTAAGCGAAGGTAGCAGTGAAGAATGAATGGCCTCAATGAATATTTATTTTTGTTCCATTGAAAAAAAAAACGGCAAAACAACATCTATACATGATCGAAGCCAGGTATCCCCCAGCCAATAGAGGTAAAGCTTTATAAGAAGTCACTAAAGAATCATCAATGGGAAATTATATAGTCTACTAGATACTTGCACCACCAAGGAACTATTCTATACTCTTCAACCAGACTCATGGTTGGAATCCAAACAGTTATTATTCGTAATAAATATGTACGTATTGCAGGACAACTCACCTTGAGCAAATTCAATGAAATACCATAAGAGATTGATCTTCTGAGGCCTCGCCAACAACCTGAACAGGGACAACTTCAACCAGGGGCTTTAGAAACAATATACAGATCTTGGTGTGACCAAGGACACACTTGGTTCAATCCACAAGCACACCAATTTATCTGCGAAGATTGTATCGACGATTTTGAAGGAACGCGAGGTACTGCATAAGGAGCAAGCAACTCGAGCGTTATCGAGCCAAAGCTCACCTAGTCCCGAATCACTACGGGAAGCCCTGACCCCAAAGCTGCAAGACCAGGAATCCAGCAACCAAGAGCAATCGGGACCAGAGACAACATCACCACAAATGGTACCAGGAAGCCCAAACGAATTCAGCCAAGAACCTCCCAACATCAGAAAAATTAACCTTGATCGGGAAAACCGAAGGCAGGTGGAACGCGACGAACGCATAGAAGAGGATATGCGCTTACTTAGACGTCCGGAAACATCACGGGAAACAGAAGTCACCACTACCAGATCTTCCAGAAGACGACGTCGGCTACCTAAACATAACCGGGAAGAAAGACATAATCAAGACAGGGAAGCTCAATAAGCCACATGGGGACATTTGAAGGAGCTTTGTACCCACAAAGCCCTGTCTCAAGGGGGGAGGTGTTACATCCCAACCCAAGCCTACTACGTCAACTCACATCCTAGTATAATCCTGAAACGCCAACCTACACCTGATCATTTCTCTACGCCTCAACGGTATCCTACCATACCGACGTAGGCAACAAGGAAGACTTAAGGTAGTTCTATCGTGGTAACTAATCCATAAGATTAAAATTTTTTTTTTTTTATATCTTCAATTTTAATATATTTATTCATTTCGCGAAACGTCAATGCCCCTTATCGACCTAATTACGGAGAAATCAATACTTGAAAATGCCAGTTCCTCAAGGCAAATTTGCTTCGGTATATAGAAGAACCGATTTCCGGTCACTTTAAAACGATATATCTTATCGAAAATCCAAAAGATTCTTACAAAAAACGAGACTTAGATTCATTAAACATGTAAAAATCTAACGGGCCTAAAAAAAATATGATTGTCGACCAATTTTTTAAGCTATACTGATTTTAATACGAGCATCCGGGTAGTGATACACAACTTATGGCATAATGTCGTGACGGTGAAAAAATGTGGCAACGCGATATCGAAACAAAAGCGGTATTTGACAAGTCGAACAACATAACCTCTCCGCGTCAACGTCAATAGAGCGGGCGAGAGAGTGAGAGGGCACGAGAATGAAAAGAGAAAGATAACGCAACGTTGCCACACGTAAATATCATACGAGATCTAGTAATACTTGAGTCGTTGCAATTACTATTTTACTAGTTACATAATTATTTATAATAAACCGTTGATTAATTGTATTCACCTGGGTAAGCTTATTTAATATTTATTAATTTTAACCCATATATCCAATATTTTTAGGAATCATCATTTAGACATTTATAGCTAATTGACTAGTCTGCAGCGATAGAACTACCTTAACTGACCGCGACATCACCAAACCCTGCAGGCAGATTTCTGTAGGACTGTTAGCGACAGGAGATAACAAGTAAGGAATCCATAACCAACCACATAAGGAAGGCTTGCAAGACGCATGTGTCTTAACAAGGAACAAGAAGGGAGGACAGAAACAATCAATACCCTCCAGCATCGCGCAAGGAAGTAGGGGAGTATCCAGACGACACGCACTCGATCCTTGGCGCCAAGAAACACGTAAAACTCAGCATCCCTACTCATCTCAGCTTTCAATGGCAAGTACGCACCCCTCTCGCCAAGAGCTACCTTCAACAAGACCCAATGGCGCCACGAAGTCGGATACACTTCCCACCTCAGGATAAAGAGCAAGAGAGAGGAACCAAGAAAAGACAGAGACACCAACATACGATACATGACAAGATCTGGTGACGAAGCAGAGATCGCAACTCCAAACTAAGCCGGACGATCGTATGATTCACCCCAAGAAAGAAGCCAAAGCCAAGACAGGGATGAACAGTCAGGCGTTTGTCATAAACAAACCCCTTCTTTGGGAGTTTTTCCTACCACAAACCCGAGAATCCTGGACCAAAAGCACAGCAAGATCGGATATAAAAAGGAGACATCCAGCAGCCAAAAGCAGTCGGTAGCCAGCAGCCAGATCGAGCAGAAGCTCTGCACTAACAAGTCAATATCCGCAGTCGCAGATCGGGAGCCTACTGGAGCGGAATCTTTGTCCGAAGTCCTAATCTCAAGTGCCACACCCAAGTCAAAACTCTTGACCAGCAAATATATTCAAAGTCGCGCTCAACTCCGTATCGCTCATCACCGAGTCACGTTACGAAACCTCTTTGCAACCGTGTACTACCAAGACGAGTATCCGAAATCCCCTATCTTAAAAGCGCAGTCGTTCCGGCATTGAACTCTCTAAGAAAAGCCGCATTCGTTTTCCCTAGTCAAATTTACTCGCAACTAGTCAATTAGACGAATAGATTGTGTGCGTGGTGTAGCGAATTATATAACCAACAGTAGTAAGTGTATACCGGGGAGACATTCAATCGTCCCCCGTGTTGTAGTGCAAATAGAGGAGTTATAATATCCTCGCTACGTTGTATTCGAACAATAAAAATATATATAATCAATACTTCGGTTTACGTATCTCACCAACGAATCCTGCGACGTACTTGGTATCACCCCTACATCGCTGCCGCAGCCGAACGAGCTCACCCTCATCCAAACGGTGCATAATCAGAGTGAGTATAACCACTACCGCTAAAACTCAGCTACTCATATTAGCTAATATCAAAATTCGGCTCAACGGTCTCTCCAATCCTCCACCCCTCTGGTCATTTTTCCCATATCAAAGACATGACTTCCGTCCCTGGTGTAAAGGACTTAATTGTCTTGACCCGAAAGAGAAGTCAAAAACAACCTTCTCGTGTTGCGTCCTTATCTAAATTCCGATAAGCTCCCGGGGACGTAACAATTGCTTTGAGTCCTCGATTTGCACTAGGCGTGCCATGTAATAGCGTGATTTCGTTCATATCAATAATGTTTTCACTTGGCTCCTGAGCAATGTATACTCGTGGTGAGAGCTGACTCTTCTCGTTCGTCTGTATTTCGAGTAGGCTCGATTTCTTAAGGCAATTAACTCACGGAGTTCAGGCGACATCCATGGTGCGGAGGCGCGTTGGAGAGTAACTATGCAATATGGCGAGAGAGAGAAAGAGAGAGAGAGAGAGAGAGAGAGAGAGAGAGTTAGTGAATACTTTCCCAAGGAGGAGATCTCAATAACTATATATGCTCGTGATCTATGGAGCCTCGAGCTCATCTCTCGGCACTTTTCTTTCGAAAAAATAATTTTCGTTTCATAAAGAAAATAATTTCAAGTCTAGAGAAAAATTTGTAGTTTATAATTTTTCTTACATAGCTCGAATCAGACTTATACATCGCTTTCATACAGCATCATGATATTGATACTCTGTTTTCGTCAAAACAAAGTAAACCTTGGCGGGTGCAAATTAGCTGACATCCTCTTATACACTACAGTATGTATGTGTAGTGGTGAGGGCTTTGCATCTTTTCCCTCCCGGTAAAAAATTTTGAAAAATACATATATTATAGAGAACAGTATCAGTTATCGGTATGCTCTTGTAGATGAGGTCATTCGATGCTAAAGTTACAGTTCACAGGCATTCCTGCCTGCGATCTGCACCATTTCAAATTATTCTTCGCCCTGTATGTAAAATAACTGCTGACATACCTATGTATACACGCAGCGTATACCTATTGTGCCTATAGGTATACTCGCGTTGCATCTTCAGATCACATTATATACATTAAATATATTATTCTCCATACGAATAAAAAAATGAGCGAATTCGAGCATGCCTGAGCGATGATGAGACATGCACGTTGTGCTGACGGTGCATTTCGCGCGTGCCGAGAAGTCTTCGAAATATTATTCCTAAAGGCACGTGGAGCTTGTCTCCGAGCAGCTGTAGAGCTCAGTATTCGTCGTTCTTTTAATCGAGTAACATCGGGAAAATGTTCTCGCAACGGCAATCGGTTAAAATATTGTTCGCTTAAATAATTTATGTGCTCTCAGGATTAACGTGTGTGCTCGTGCTAAAAAAATATTTAATAAAGACGTGGCTCACGGAGATGAGTATAACGACTGTATCTGTGCAATTCTTCATTTTATCGGTTTTTCCAAATAATTTCTGTGAAGGGCGCTCAAAATCTTATTCGTAGGAATATCGGAAAAATTTTTCAACGCTATTACGAGTGTTTTTGAACTCCTTCGCCATTGTACGGTGCGGTCATTTTTTTCACGAGTTCGAAATAAATTTTGTGTCGCCGAAACAATGAGAGAGAGAGAGAGAGAGAGAGATGCGCCTAATAGCCTCGGAAGAAGCATAAGTAAAAATATTTGAGAGTAATAGTAATAATAGTAATAATGATAAAAGTCAAAAATAATCATAAATCGGAGAGGGAGGTAGAAATATTGAAAATAATAATAAAAAATAATTATTATAAAAGTCAAAAATAAAAATCCAGAAAGATGGAGATAGAGAATATTTCAAATAATAATAATAATAATATTTAAAAAATAATAATGTGCACCACTGTGGAATTTCAAAGAGAAAAAGTGAGAGAGAGAGAGAGAGAGAGAGAGAGCATATTGAAAATGATAAAAATAAATAATAATAATAATAATAATCGGACCACTATGGTGAGCCCTCATAACTCTTCTCCCCACCACCTCTCCCCACTATTACCCCCACCATGCTCGGAAAGAGGCTCCAGCGTGGGGGGGAAGTGGAGGGGATAGGAGTGAGGGTGGCCATAGTGGTCCATATACTACTGAAACTTTAAAAAAAAAAACTGACTAATAATTATTAGTCAGAAAAAAAGCTAACACGAAACTGTAGTTAGGGCGACCCCTTTGGTTTGCTAGTTCATAAATGTTGTAGTGCATCGAAAACTGAGAGACTCGTATATTTTTTTATTTTCTAATAAACGGTGCAAAACAGTGAAAACGGCCCCTAAAGATAGGCACCTAATGGGGTAATTTCTCAGTTTCGAATAGAATCTATTCATGTATTTGAATGAAACCAATATTGAAATGTTTTTATTGATGAACCATTGAGAACACACCGCAACTTGCTTTAAGGGGCACAAACCACCTTTTTCGTTGCAATACTCTATATTATATGTTAAACTCCTCCTTTTCGATTATATTATTATATGGGTGCACAACCACGCATATAATTTATTAAAATGTCACCAAACACGAAAATAAGTTTACCTTTGCCTTCGTTTCTGAGTAGAATCATCCCCGTTTCGATAATTCATATATAGACTCATTGTGAGTTTTGATATATTTATTATAATGTGTTACGTCCTGACCCTTAACTAGTAGAATTTGTCAAAACACATTTTAACTTTAACAAATAAATTTCGGTGGTCATTAAAATAGTTCTCGACCAACCCCGTTGAGGAATTCGGACGAGGAGCTTTCACAATTTTCACAATTTTAGTAATTGAGCCGATTTATTTTGCTATTTTGCGTTATCTTTTCGTCGCACAGGCGTTAATTTTATTTGCAATAGCGTTCCATGCACGCTTCGCACAGAGTTATCGCGAATCGCGATTATGCACGCGGTCGGGTTCCCAAGATAGACCCACCGATTTTTCCGATGATTGTTCATTAAGGGGAGGCTACAGCCAACTTTTCGTCTATATGATGCAACAGTGGTACAAAAATGAAGAATCCATTTCTGTAGCTGTTTTTCCGAGGAATTCAATGGTCATAAAATTAAAAAATTTCACGAATTTCTCAACTATTTTTGAATTTTTAATTTGCAAAGTAATTCGAGTATCGCAAAGCCCATGCGTAAAAGTTTTAAAAAGACGTTTTTCCATTGGGTAAAAAATCGGTAAGTCAAAAGATGAATTAATAAGGTCGTTGAAGCATATTTATAACAGAATAAAATCGTTTTTCGCCTGAAAAGAACTCTAAACACCTCTTTCTATACATAATTAGTAACGAACTGATTGTTCTACTTCTTTTACAAGACGTTGTGAGGTTCATGGAATTAAAGTATGATTTTTTCTTAACACTTTATTATTCACTCCTTTTTCGTGTTAGTATGTTCTTATATCAGTCGTTTTATGGATCTCAAGGAATCTGAAGGTGTTACATGTAAGGCAGGCGGGTTCTAGGAGTGAATAACAAAGAGTGAAAAAAAATTATACTTTAATTTCATGAACCTCATAACGTCTTGTAAAAGAAGCAGAACTATCAGTTCGTTACTAATCATGTATAGAAAGAGGTGTTTAGGGTTCTTTTCAGGCGAAAAACGATTTTCTTCTGTTATAAATGTGCTTCAACGACCTAATAAATTAATCTTCTGACTTGCCGATTTTTTACCGAATTGAAAAACGTCTCCTTCAAACTTTTACGCATCGGTTTTGTGATACTCCAATTACTTCGAAAAAAAAAATTCAAAAATAGTTGAGAAATTCGTGAAATTTTTTTATTTTATGAGCCTTGAATTCCTCGGAAAAAAACAGCTATAGAAATAAATTTTCTATTCATGTAACACTGGTGCATCATATAGACGAAAAGTTGGGTGTAGCCTCCCCTTAACCTGCTCAAGTAACTAAGTACTCTGACTCCTCACTGCGACTGATTCTCTAACCACCTGACTGTTAACTGCTGCTGCTAATTACTACTGGACATTATATAGTCCGTTATTCTATTGTCATAAAAGTTTGAAGATGTCGGCACGTGAGGGAAGGTTTCCTCTCACGCCTCGACATCCCGCTGACGATAATCTTCAGACGCAATTTCATCTATAGTGACTGGTGATAGCATTGTCAGTGTCAAGACATCGATATTCTTGAGACAATTTTTTGATTATTGTTGGTGTTGAGACGTTGATAGTCTCGAGTTGCAATTCTAATTGTCGTGGCGAGACGAAATTCCGAGTATCGTAAAAAATTAAAAATTTCATTGGTTTCAAAAAACTTATGCGGAATATAAGTGTTGTTTCGACCCAGGACGTAACATTGTAATGATTTTGGCGAGTTTAGGCGAAGCAGTCAATATTTTATGTAATTTTAAAATCTTTTAACGCAATGTCTATGACAGCTCGAAATTTGGAGAGGTGATTCGCAGTTGGCTTAATTTCTCCATGTACATAAAATGCCAATAGAGGTTGATTGGCGTTGAGTTTGTCTAGGATCCGCAAAAAAGCTTAGATTTTGATTAAATTTTGAATTTTTTGAAATTTTAGACTCCCTCATGCTGTTGCTCTCAAGCTTTCCTAAGAATATCGGAAGATGATAACCTGTACAAGCTGAAATATTTCAGTTAAAATCAGTACAAAAAAGCCTGCAAATTGCAAACGTGCACTTTTCTTCATCATTATGTTCTTTCGTTGGAAGCACAAAATTGACACAATGACCCGCTTTCAGAGAATGCACAGTAAATAAGGTGATAAGGATGAAATGGGCAAACGGTTATTTCGTAGGATTTTTCATTCCTAGAAACGCTCGCAAACTTCTCATTTGTTTCTCGAGAAATTAATTTGGATACTCACAAACAATGATATCTAAAACGATTATGAAATAATATAGAATTAATCAAACGATAAAATAAAATGATCAATGCGTAATTTTTTACTCGTTCTATTGCTTTCATCCACTTTTTTACGTTTTCTTCAACACCGTATAGAACCTCTGCGTTTCCAGAATTAATCATCACACTTTCTGGTTCTGATAAATTTTTCGTGTATAGGTCCCAATCGACGTCAAATTCCAAACCACTCTGAATATCAAGAGTTGTCACTGGAATAAAGAATGTATCGTTCTAGGATTATCCATTTCGTATTTAAAATACCGTGTTTGTTATCTTAACATAAACGGGATGATACCTACTACTTATGAAGTGGCAGAAATCCTTGAAGCCGTAGGTAAAAATGCTCTTTGTCGTTCGTCCAGCATCGCTGTTTAATAATTCTCCCCAAAGAGTGTTTACAGCTATAACTGGTTCATTGAGACGCGATATTAGGTCGGAAATTCCAGCAAGGGCCATTTGTGAAGCAGGATCAACCTCAGCATAAGCGTAATATGTTTCCTAATATTTATAATAACATTAATAACAATGCATCCGTATGAGAACATCGAAATTTTAAAAACGGAAATTACCGAATCCAATCTATGAGGAGTTGGTTGAATGTATGTCAGACATAGTGTAAACGCTTGATATTGTGAAATTAAAAAAAAAACACATTTTATCGTAAAATATGCATGTCTTTGTTTCAATTAACCCATGGATAGAGTGTTTTTCATTTTACTTCAATCCAACTAATACATTACTTGTCACTAAATTATTCACTCGAGTCTTCAATCAAGTATTTTGACTTTATGTTCACACGATTGGTTTAAGCACTATCATCGTTGTCATCCAAACGAAATCTTGATCGTGATAGGTTGGTAGCTTCAGATTTTTTAAAATTTTATGCTGTTATATTTTGTGCCAAAATAATTCGTGTACCGTCATTGGTTGTGGCAGCTCCAATCATCTTCTCGAACATTTCCCTGTCCTCATCAAATGCTTTCGCAAATCCCGCAGGTAAGAATACGATGAATTCGTCGATGACATCAGCTACGATACTCTTTCCGAATTTCATCTGGGCCAGTCTCATGTCAGTGAGCGTATAATCCGACTGAACGTAGAGTTCAATCAACTTTCTCGTTGGCAGGAATTCTGATATTTTTCGCAGTTTCCTGGTGATGAAATTGAGATCTTAACTCGGGTGAACGCTGTTCTGATCTTACGTAGAATCTTTCTTCAGCAGCTTGAGACGTTCTTTGAGTTCACAAGTTTCTCTCACATGAGTGGATCAACTGATCCTGTCTAAGCTTACGTTATTCGATTTTATGCTTTTCAATAATCCTCTACCCCTGCGCCAATTTTATACTCTGCTCTTTTGGTCGTCCAACTACCCCGAAGATGATCTAGACGAATCAATCAGCATTTCCCCACTCATCGATGCTTTACATGGAATTTCCCTCCGCCTTCGATGTTGTTTAGAAATCGTGTAGGAATGGATGAGAGTAGGGGAGATATTTTTATACTTATACGTTGGGTGATATCAATCACTCACCGACTTGGAGTGGATTTTGACGTGATTTCTAATATGCATGTTACAATATCTTCATGGAAATTCTCAAAAGCATATCGATTTTGGTATTGATCGTTGCGGAATATTTCAGAGAGTACTTGCTTAGTTTTTCAACAAGAGTTAAACGGCATGATCAGATATGTTGCAAGCTTACCGAGATCGCGCATGGCTCCGTCCGTTAGAGGCTTTGTAGTTGGCGTTTAAAAGTACGCAACTTTGCGGTTTTTTGCTCCGTAAATAATCTTCAAACTGACTGAAGATTTTACAGAGACATAGTTCAAATTTTTTTCCACCAACTGCGTTAACTTCCAATTTTGTTAATAACACGTGATTTGCTTCTAAACGTCCTTAAGCAACACTTCTTACATTCTCATCATGGAAGTGGAGACCATCGATATGGTCTAACATATGAGGGATATTCTAATGCTTTATAGATAGGAGATATAATATAATTTCATTATCAACTCGAAAATGCTCGGGCAAACGATCCCACTGCATATGGATGTATCGGCGCCAATTCGTTAAAAGCAAACATTTTAAAATGTTTTTAAGCCCAGTTTTTGTGAATTCCTCCGGTTTAGGGTGGACAGCACATGCACTTTTAGATCTCTTCATCTTGACATCAATTCAAGGAATAAATCATCCCCTAGAAAATCCAAATATTTCGGGACGATGGTCATCTTTGAATCTCCTATAATAAACTGGATAATTTATGGGCTTACAATGAATTATTTAGGGGCCCACCTTAACCCCTTTCTTCAACTTTTTTATTACCGAAAATACATTCTCCCCCCACCCCTTCCAGCTTATGTTGATAGATGTAAATAAATCGTAGTCATTGCAGCTGCAGGTGGATAAGCCGACCCCCCTCCCAACTACTCAGAACAATGATAATTTATCATCATATATTTAGTACTCCACGCTGTCAAGGTATTGACAGATAATTTAAGTGATGCCTGTTCAGATTCGTGATTCTTGAAGAGTTCTGACGCGTGAATCGCAAGGTTATAAATACCTTTACTATTTGCCTGCTTGTTTCTTTATGTTTTCGCTGGTGTTGGATTTAAGAGAATGAAGCGCTTGCCAAAAAATTTTCGTAAAAATAAAACGTCGTTCGGTTGCTGTGGATCAGCAATGTTACACAATCTTTTATTGACTACGTCATACTGGCTGTCAGTGGTGATTTTCAATCCAATAACTAGAGGCCTATCACTTTAAGGAAGTTCTCTCGGTACATATAGAGTCAAAACAAAAAGTTTCCTCCTCGTGACCCACGTAGTATTTGATGTGTCAACGTCGCTTTTGTTAATGCGTGTATGCATGTGTGTGTGTAGCTGGGTATAACCTGCAGCTGCAGTACAGTGACAGTTGGTGACAGTACATTTGACTTTTGAATAGCACGCCATAAACTTCAATTCTCAAACGTTGCCACATCTCTCTCACAACATATGGAAAGCTACAATTGGTGTTTTATATTTGTTTATTACTCTTTTCATAAGCACCCTATGCAAATTTTTAAGACAGAAAAATGATTCCTCATATTTTTTCTTTCTTTTGTGTAAGTTTCATTAAATCCTGTCCATCAATTACGCAAATACGAATGATCAAATATACCCAATTCGCGATTTTCCCTAAGAGCGTGTGTTGATTGACTCAAAACATAATGACTGATATCTCGATCCAGAGGTACCCTCAACACACAAAAAGTGGGATGAGCTATTTTTACATCTTAATCTAACATTCTGCAAAGTTTCATCAATATCTATCCGTTAATTCTGTTTCCGAGAGAACTCCCTTAAGGTTTTCTGCTTACTAACTGTCGTCCAACTATTTCTATGGTCATCGTTTAATGGTTAATGAGTAAATAATGCTTGATAGTATTTAACGTTACTTCCAATTAAGGTCCAATGCCTGCCTAGAAGCATTCCCTCAGGTGTCCGAGCTAAAAATCCAAATTGTGAAGCAGTGATGCTTAAGAAGGTACGACGGTTTCTGTGGGCGGTGAATCAGCGGAAACGTAGGCGCGGGTGAGCACGGCGAGCGAGGGGCACGCATGAAACAAGAGAGAGAGTCAGAGTTCTGACCATTTTCGACCGGAAAATTGGAACTTTTTTGGGATGTAGTGCTTGAATTACACGGTGAAGAGTAATTTTTAACCCCAAAAAACACCATAAATGGTGTAAAAAAAGTTGAGACAAGTACATTTCCTTGCATCGTTTTATCTTTCCTTACAAAAATATGTCAAACATCAATAGTTGTAAAATAAATCCTCACAAAAAGTTCTCAAATAATTTCAAATCATCCAACTCACAGTTGCCAAGTACATCCAGCATTTTTATTGTTTACATTGTTTATTAACCATTTATAAGTAGGTCACAACGCCCGAAAACGTCTTGAAACGGGACTTAGGGACTTAATCTAAAAATGTATTGTTTGAAAAATTTTTATTGAAAAAAATTCGGATTGAAAAAAAAATTCGAACGAAGTACTGGGCGAGTTACGTAAAATGACTGTACGGACTACCTGTTACGAACTCGCCAAGTACTTCGTTCGAATTTTTTTTTCAGTCCGAATTTTTTTCAATAAAAATTTTTCAAACAATACATTTTTAGATTAAGTCCCTAAGTCCCGTTTCAAGACGTTTTCGGGCGTTGTGACCTACTTATAAATGGTTAATAAACAATGTAAACAATAAAAATGCTGGATGTACTTGGCAACTGTGAGTTGGATGATTTGAAATTATTTGAGAACTTTTTGTGAGGATTTATTTTACAACTATTTATGTTTGACATATTTTTGTAAGGAAAGATAAAACGATGCAAGGAAATGTACTTGTCTCAACTTTTTTTACACCATTTATGGTGTTTTTTGGGGGGATTTGGCTTCTTTTTGCAAAGGATTATATATATTTTTACCATGTAACTTCTATGTGAAAGCTTCGAATGGTGACTGCTCTGCTCAGGCTAGAATTAAACAATTTTTGAGGGGATGAATTTCGTCTTTCCAAAACATTTCGTCATGCGATGGTTTCATTATTTTACAAATTCAGAGGCCCCAATCTAGCAACTAAGACATTAAATATCATTTGCATTTCGTTTATTAGATCCTTAAGGGGGTCAGGTACCGAAAATTTCACATCCAGAACCACTAACGGTAGAGACTCGCTAATTTTGGTCTTGATATCATTTCTCGTATCAAAATACCTCACATTGATAAAATTTCGAAAAATTAATTTTTTCCACATGTTTAAAATAATTTTTTTCGAATCCGTTACGATAGGTATCGGAAATCCCACCTGCTAGATTGTTCATTGTGACCCAAAGAATGTGTAAAAAAATCTTCAACTCTCAAAGTTCAAAATTGTAGGAGGAGATACCATTTAAAGGCACAAAAATTTTCCAAATGTGCGATAAATTAATTGGTAGAATATAATAAATAAGAAGAAAATGGATTCCATGGCCTGAATAAAAAAATTCTATGATATGATCAAGTAATAAAACTTTACCTAGACGAAATTATATAACAACACTTATCACAATGAATAATCTAGCAGTTGGGATTTTCGATATATCAACGGTTTCGAAAAAAATTATCTTGAAAATAGGGAAAAAATTAATTTTTCTAAATTTCATGAGGTATTTTGATATGAGAAATGATATCAAGACAAAAATCAGCCAGTCTCTACCGTTAGAGGTTCTGGATGTGAAAATTTCGGTACCTGACCCCCTTAATAAGCTTAGCAAACTTCAAAATGTTCCATGCGTACAACATGTTATCAATGAGGTTTTCCGATTTTTGAGAATGCTCGCATGACCTATCCGAACAACTTTGAGTATTTGATTCTTGATACACTAGGACCTCGATTTAATGGCCCTCGATTCAATAGACAGTCCCCACCATGTCGCATTTATCGATCGGTTTTTCGCGTGGTGGGAGATGGTGGGGGACGCTTAAAGTCTCCCCGATCAGGCCCGTAGCACAGAGTGCCGATGCGCAGATACAGCATGGGCGGGCATACGCATACCTCGATTTAACAAGGTGCGATGCGGAGCCGGTCCCGCCACTGGCCGTTAAATCGAGGTCCTAGTGTACAATGCACCCTCGCTAAGATATAAAATCATAGGCATCGCTTTTCGATAGTCTGTTTATAATATTGAGCTTTGTTTTTTTTCTTAGGGATGGAATGGTAAAGCTTTGTTTGTACAGATACCAACTGAATGCAGACTCAACCCGACCCACGTAATTCTGCTCATAAAAGACACACACATAATTAACTGAACACAGAAAAATTCGACACATTGCACTGTAAAACAAAAAAAAATGCCATGAAGCGACATGACCCAGACAAACTCAGCCTATAATTAAATTGGTGCAGAAAAACCCAATGCGCCATCGGCTTGCTCCAATTAAACTGGACATATTGCCAATTCAAGGTGGAAAAACTCGATGCATCACCAATTCGACATGCAAAAACTGCCAGGGCATGCCAACACAGAAAAATTCTCCCTTGGCGTAACTCGCCACAGCGAAACTTTCGTGGCACAGCTCGGCCCGCTCCAACTCTACACAGTCTAACGGACTATGGTTGCGTCTGTTGAGAGTTGAAGCGGACCAAGTTACGCCGCATGAGAGTTTTCGCTGTGTGAAACTGTACCATGGGAGAGTATATCTCCATCGAGATAGCCCGTAGGAGATTTTTTGTGCGTTGAGTTGGTGGTGCGTCGAATTTTTCTATTCCAAATTGGTGGTGCTTTGTGTTTTATTGTAGCAAGTTGATGGCGCAACGAGTTTCTTTTTATCAAGTTGGATATGGGCCAAATTTACTGGGTCAAATCCCTATATGGGGAAATGTTTTTGTGACGGCTTAGCGATGTAACTAATTTTTCTGTGTTTAGTTGATGACGCATACTATTTTTCTGTCTAGAATTGCGCGAGCTTCTCTGGTTTGCATTCAGATGAAATCTGTGATAATAAGGCAGTGCAGCTGGGACTTTGTATGATGTCAAATAGAATACTCGGAGTTGATGGCGTAGATCATGTGCGGATTAAAAAACGTTAGAAGAGCTCCGGCATATCGATAACAAGCATAATGCTCACGGAACCTTTTGAAGTCCTGATGATCCTGAGAGAGGGAAGAGATACAAAAAGAAAATATTCAATCGAAATTACACGATGGAAAGAACTTATGAAGTTCACTTGGAATTTAAATATCATTTAAATAATAATTAAAATGTAAAAAACAATGTAAAAAATAAAAATACTGAATGTACTTTGATGTTTGTGGAAAAAAACACAATTCTGTTTCATTAATATACTTTAAACTTTATTTAATTAATAATCAATATTTATTTTTCGAAATACACCAATATAACCACTAAATGGGGAGTCATATCACTACGAGAACGCACATATAAGTATATAATTTTTTTTTTCACCGGTTCTGTCCGAAAATGATAAAATAATACTCTAACACTGTTCGTTTTTTTTTTTTCAATTTATTTTTATACTTCACTTTCGTAATAAAACCTCTGAACTTTCATCTCAAAGTAACGATAAAAAAAAAGCGTAAACGACTTTCGGAAATGCCGAAGCAACGAAGGCAGCTTCGTTAACCAAAGATCATACGTCACATGACATACGTGATTTCAGCCTTTTAGCCTGGTGTGACAGGTGAGCGATGAATTCGCGGTTAGATTCACGGGCGGTGCGAAAATTTGTGGCGGAGACAAAAAAAAAAAAAGAAAACGATGATGATGATGTACGTCGAATGAAAATAATAAAATGCAATATCTCCAATATGTCAATAGCTACAGCATTCATTTGGGTACCGATCGAAAGAGAAAAAAAATAAAAAATATTCGTGTTGATATCATTGCCTAAGTCCGTATAATTCATTAATAATTCGGAAAATAAGTTTCGTTATATAGATATACTCCCGTGTATAAGCCAGATGTGTGGCGTATAAGAGGCTGTAGTACCTCTCGACATGTCGGTAAAGGAGAGGAAATGTACTTGTCTCGAGGCACTACCGTGCCTCTTAATTATTTACAATATCTATTATATCTGATCTGTCAATTCCAGTTTTCCAACGGGTGTAGTTGGATACGTGAGCAGCAAAACCATGATCACCGCACTTCTGGTTAACCGTCTTCATAAGACGACGTGTTTTAGTAACTCAAGCTGCTTGACATTGCAATTTTACCGCGTAAAAACTAAGCGGTCAATGTCGCTCAAATATTGGCAATAGGCGCATAAAGTATTCGTTGAAAACATATAAAAAATTTAAGTCCAAAATTTTGATACGTAGCAATGATCGTACCTCCTTAATGTATCTACAGTACTGGGATTCTGATACGCTTAACGACATTTATGGACATCATTAAGCTAACGACAGCATATGGGAGTTACACTGTTTCTCGGGATCATCCTTGTAATTGGCTGTCGATAGCGTAACGATATTAAAAATTCTCGATAACGAGTTACAGAACCCTGGTTCAACTGTGTAAGCTACATAGCTTATGTGCGTTTCATAAATTCTGAAATCTATGAGCTTCAATACCCAGTGTCATTATGTTTTATCATAAATTTGGTACTTGGAATTCCGCGAACGTGCGACACAACTCTACAGTTGAAGGCAACATGCAATCCTATAAATATTTTTAAAATAAATGACACTGAAAATTTCTAGCCCCCATCATCCATTGCCCCTAACATTTGCCCATACAGCCAACAACGAATATTAGACTCCCCATTTAAATTAAATATATCTAAAAACTTGATAAAACAGTCCCCTATATATCTGCAGTCATGTTAATAATAAAGTATGCAATTTACGTTCGTATAATGAATTGTCAAATTTACGGGACTGCACTATCCTATGTCACCATGTTTCTATACATCATCAATTTGAAGTATTAAATCTCTAGAGCGTAAGGCTGGACCCAACGGACGAAATCATCACGCATTCTTGTAAATATTTAGAAAATAAAAAACTGACAAGAAAAATCACGTTGGTGCCCCCTCCGTATTTATTTTTTATCGACCATTAAAGTGTTTAAAGGGGTGAAACCATCCCGCAAAGGCATGGCAACGGGCGGTTTGGCAATTTCACCTATGAGTATTCGACTGATTTCAATGAATCAAAAATGAAAATGTTGCATGTAAATGTTAAATGGAATCGGTGAAAAGACCATTATATTTATTCAAAAAAAATTCATTGGTGAACTAGCCGTTAACTTTTTTTCCACCCCGTAATGGAAAGTTGAGGATTGAATTGAATAAAACCAGAACTATTTTAAAAAAGAAACAAAGTTGAAGTTTACGTGTTTTTACATTTTTGCAGAAGCGCAAGTTCAAGGGGTTGGCGCCTTTAATGAATTTTCTTATTTTAGGTATTTTCCGTCTGTTCAAAATGTGCTGCTGATTAAAAATATACCTGAAAACTCGTAACTGACGTTTCATAAAGTGAAAAAATTATTAGGCGTGTTTCAGAGGGTGAACCATCATTTCTATTTATATTTCCACTCACGGCATTAAACATTTTTCAATCCATTCCTATATAACTGGTTGTATTATATTGCAAATACGAATTTTGTGTATGTATGTTGGAACGGTACGCTTTTGTCTTTATGACAGATTTTCACGCTACGCGTGAATTCGCGCTTCGTTTTATACGAAGCAGGTGCCACGACGATGAAAAAAATTTAATTTTTCATTTTCTTTGTTTGTTTTCCACTGTTTTATGTCTTACATTTTGTATTCTCTTGTATTATGTTCACAGTATGCTTGTCAGCGCAAAAATGTATTGTGATTTATACGTAATTTTCCCTAATGATAGATGATATAGATTTTATTATAAGTAAAGAGCTCAACAGCGGGAAATCCGAGGCCATCCTAAGGAAATCCGTTGCTGGCACTCGGAATTTAAGCGGACGATTTAGGTGGAGCCCAACGGCGGGAAATCCGAGGTCATCCTGAGGAAATCTGTTGCTGGCACTCGGAATGGGATGAGGAAACTTTGCTTCTATTTGTACTAATTTCGTCACCATAAATTAATGCTCTTTTAGTTTCTATACAATTTTAACTTACTTAAATGATTTTAATTTTGTCTCGTTACGTTGTTGGGCAGAGTAACGGTCTGCATGACTTCTTTGGTCTCTCTGAACTAGAGTAGAATCGATTGGTGAGAGCACCGTTCCCTACTCCGGTCTCGGAGCGCAGTCCTCTCCAGTGGCCGAAATCCCTTCTTTTATAACCGTCCGTGGCCGGCTCCCAGAATCCTCTACGCGTGAGAACCCTCGCTTCTGACATCACAGAACTCAAGTGGCGTTTCTATCTCGCCGTGCTTCTCCCCTTTCCATCCTTCTGCCTGATCTTCATGACGCGTTTCTTCGGCACGCTCTACTCGGCCGCCGGAGCGTTGTGAAAGGGGGGGTTTGCGATATCATTACAATTACTCTAGCACATTCAAAAAATCTCTATAAAGGGGGTAAACGACCCCTCAAGTAAGGGTATGCACTGTGACGAATTTTCCCAACACACTGCCCGGTTAATGTTCTTTCTCCCCTGTACTTATTGCATAATTCGTGGATGACTGTAATAGTGAGGGTGTACTTCCCAAACGACGATAATAGTTCACGACGAAGCGTTGGGCGCCAGGTACCGTAGTACCACCGATCAGCGATGAGATAAATTTATTCAGCTTGCGAAAGGTACCTACAAAATTACAGAATCTACTGTTAGAAGGGGGGGGGGGGGGCGAGGACCGAGGGAGTCTTGGCTAGCTCACCTAAGCGAATATTTTGTTATGTCAAGAATGGGTTATACTGGACATGCCTGTAACATTTATCAGAAATTTTAATATTCAAGGTTAAAGAATTTCAGAATTATAACAAAACCCATATTATTACTCGCTCCCTTTTTAGCCTAGTCTTTCAACCAATAGCAAGGACGGGAATAAATTTGGAGAGAGGAACAAGGAGGTTGATTGATCGTAAGCGAATAAAAGGTTCAACTGACTGATTCGAGTTTTTATTTTAACAACACCTAAAAATATAGACAGGATATAAAATGGAACTTACGTTAAGAAATCCTTTCCAATTACTTTGCGGTACCTGTATCTCAGGTCGACGGTTTCGAAGGATAAACTCAACTAAATTATTAAAATCCCGCACTGACTAAAATTAATTGATGTGTTCAATGGCTATACAGGCCAAATGAAATAAACAAAAGATAAGCCACGTAGGACTTAGTAAAAAAAAGTAAAATCGCGAAGTTTTACGGAAAGTCGCCTAAAAAGATCGATCTATTGAAAAAGTCCGAAGACGGTAAAATTTTGAGTATAACTAACTAGAGGGGTAGTGTGCAAATCTTTTTGTTACTTTCCCTGAGGGTGTACCTGAGGAAACATGGAGGGAAAATTCGGGGTCCAATGGTGCGTGACCTTGGCCCGGAATTTTCACCCCTAAATTCACTAGTCCCAATGCTTCAGGTTTAACTTCGTCCCTTCCACACTGAGATTTCCTCGAGACGTTGGAGCGTGGACAGACTTATCAAGCTCCAACTGCCAATGAGATTTGCTTGGGGAGTCTCATCTTTCCACCCACAGTCTCATTCCTTATTCATTCTTAATTTTATTTTAATCTTATCTTATTCTTGTTATGAAATAAATTCTAATCCTTAATTAAGCGAGGGGTGTCGTCTCGTGATAGTCCAAGTTTATTTGACGGGATTATCTTATAGTCTCTACCTACGCCTGGACAACGCCAAAAAGGCCCGTAAAATGAGAGGGACAAAGACAAAGCCTGAGACGTGTCAGGCGCAGCAAGGGCTGACCCATGTCTTTTCAGTCTACGACGAACGTCGCGAAACATCTGCCCAACAATTCTAGAAACGAATCGTTGTATTAATTTTTGAAATGGTTCGACATATCGATTCTTGACACGGTTCGATATACCGATGTATCGATACTTGGAGCAGTTCGATATATCAAAACTATATCGATATATCGATATATTTTGGGTCTGGGTTATGAGTTTGGGTTTGATTAAAAGATTGATATATTAACATATTGATTCTGGACATGATTAGATATATCGATATATCAATCTATCGCTTCTTGACAAGATTCGCTATATCGATATATCAAACGATCGATTATTTACACGATTCGATCCATCGATATATCAATTCATCGATTCTCGACACAATTCGATATATCGATGTATCAATTTATCGATATATCAATTTATCGGTTCTCGGCACGATTCGATACGTCGATATATCGATTACTGACGCGGTTCGTTATATCGATATATAAATTTATGGATTCTCGACACGATTCGATAAATCGATATATCGATATGCAGGGGGGCCTCTACCCCCTGCATTGATATATCGATATATATATATCGAAACGTCTTAAGAATCGATCAATTGAAATATCGTTATATCAAATCGTGTCCATAATCGATATATCAATGTATCGATTATTCACAGGATTCGATATTTCGATATATCGATTACTGACAGGGTTTAATGTATCGATATATCGATTCTTGACACAGTTCGATATATCGATATATCAATTCTTGACATGGTTCGATATATCGATATATCGATTCTTGAAACCGTTCGTTATATCGATTATTGAAATGGTTCGATATATCGATTCTTGACATGGTTTAATATATCGATATATCGATACTTGAAGCAGTTCGATATATCAAAACCATATCGATATATCGATATATTTTGGGTTTGGTTTATGAGTTTGGGTTTGATTGATAGATAGATATATTGATATATTGATTCTTGACATGATTAGATATATCGATATATCAATCTATCGATTATTAACACGATTTTATACATCGATATATCAATCTATTCGATTCTTGACACGATTTGATATTCCGATATATCAATTTATCGATTCTTGACATAATTTGATATATCGATGTATCAATTTATCGATTCTCGACACGATTCGATAAATCGATTATCGATTACTGACACGGTTCGATATATCGATATATCAATATGCAGGGGGGCCTCGCCCCCTGCGCGCTTCGCGCGCCAACCCCCCATCTTTTGTGTTTGTGTGAGTGGTTAGGGAAGAAATGTTCTCGAAAAATGTTTTTGAAAAAATAAGGTTTATAGTTATGTTTTTTTAGATAACTTGGGAACGGAGACGTGCGCTCATGCGCGCAAGCGGCTGCCCGTCAGCGCTGCAGCGCTTTAACATTGAACATGGTACAGAACTTGAGGTTATTTGACTTCTACCAACGGATCTGCTGAACGAATAACATATTACTCTTTTTTATTTTCCCTGAAGTCATCAATTTTTCAGGTAAAAGCAAATGCAGTTCCTGTGCGCAATTCACGTATGCAGATAAACGGAATATATTCTTGCCCAACATGTCGATCGACTTGGACAAAATAGAGAAAAAAAATTTGGAAAATTCCTTATCTGGTAGAGAATCAGAACAGGAAGAAAAACGACCTCAACCTTTTTGTTCTCCGAATGGAATGTAATTTTGTCGTTTGATATTGAATAGAATTTTTTCCATAAAGAAATCTCATCTAGCGAATCGAATAAGATAAAAAAAAAGTCCCGTAGATTATTTTTCTCTACGCCACGTGTAGGTAAAACAGTTTTCCGGTAGGCAATTGCAATTGTGAGAGTGGAAGCTGCGTATTGCTGTGTGTTTTACTGCGATCCCAACTTTCTTTTCAACGGTTATAATTTTTCAGGCAAAAACGAGAACGGTCAGTTGCGTAATTGTTATACACATTTTACCGTTCTCGTTTTAACATACTGGTACATACTATTTTACGGACTCAGAGAAATTTAAGGTAGTTCTGGAGTTTTTTTTCCAGATGTTAGGAATCGCCTGAAATTTTATTATGGTGTATATAACACATAATATGGTATATATAACACAACTTTTATTAACCGATTCTTTAATTTTCAGTTCAATCCGTGGCTTAGTTTGTGAGATAATTGCAATTAAATATCGTTCTATTTGTACGCGATGCCTATCCTAATACGTGAATGAATTAGGACTTTGCTCGCATTTTTCATTATAGGCGCTAAACGGACCTTAGGATTTTTAAATGAAAACACTGGTGGATGCAGTACTATGGTGGAATTAATGTTTACAAAAAATTAAAAGTTTTGACTACTTAGTTTCGGAAATATCGACTCACGTCAAATATTAATAAAATGAAAACGTGTTTAATTTCGTGAAACAAATTCCGAACGCAACCTGCCCCGCACGTCGCCCGCACCGCGCCATTCGTTCCCCATGCCGCACCCAAGTATAGGACCAGAACCTCCTTAAACGCAGCGGACACACTTATCCCTCATCAGCGTAACCCAAAATTTACAAACATTTTAATGCTATCGCTGGAGGTCTTATGCGAAATAGTATCTATGTTGAAAATCTAGAAACATATCTCTTAACAAAGCATGAAATGTGCGCACAGTTTTCACACCTGCTCACTTCATTTATAACTTCGACATTTCTCAGAGTTATCGCGGAGTCTGCAACTTTAGTCTTGATGTTGAGTCTTTACACTGTGTCTGTCGCTGGGTTTTCATTCTTATAGTCTGAGGCGGAGTGTTCGCGGATATTCCGTTAGACTACGCGTTTCTAGCTTTTAAACGTATCATCCATGTGTTATTATATAGGTGATAGTGATTACTTTGAAAAATCCCACTGCCTAAAACGATGATAAAAACGGAGATCTAATTTATGCAGCACGAAATGCGATATTTTAGAAATGTCACGCCCTCGTAAGGGAGACTTCCTGATAATTTAAATAGCTAACATTTTTTTTTGCTTCTTTTAATTTCCCTCAGCCGGTAACAATGATAAAAACGGGGACCTAATTTATGTAGCACGAGATATTATTTTTTAGAAATTCCATCCCCTCGTAAGAATGGGTTACTAATAAATTAAATCACTTAAATTTTTTTTGGGGTCTCTTCTAAAGCCCCAGAGCCTGTAACGACGATAAAAACGGGGACCTAATTTATGCAACACGAGATACGAGTTTTTTTGGAAATTCACCCCCTTGTAAGGGTGGATTCCTGATCATTTAAATCGCTCAAACTTTTTTGTGGTCTCTTTCATAGTCCCACTGCCTATAACGACGATCAAAAAGGGGAACCAAATTTACGCAGCACGAGATAGGATTTTTTAGAAACTTCGCCCCCTCGTAAGGGTGGGTTCCTGATAATTAAAAATGGCTTAAACTTTTTTCGAGTTCCCTTTTGGAGCCCCACAGCCTATCGCGACGATAAAAACGGGGACCTTATTTTTGCAGCACGAGATACGATTTTTTTAGAAAATTCACTCCCTTGTAAGGGTGGATTCCTGATAATTAAAATCACTTAAACCTTATTTGTAATCTCTTCTAACATCCCAGAGCCTATAACGATGATAAAAACGGGGCCCTAATTTATGGAGCACGAGGTACAAATATTTCGAAAATTCACCCCCTCGTAAGAGTGGGTTCCTGATAATTTAAACCACTGCAACTTTTTTGTCGCCTCTCTCAATATTCCATAGACTATAACGACGATAAAAACGGAGATCTAATTTATGCAGCGTAAATTACGAGTTTTTCGAAAACTCACCCCCTCGTAAGGGTGATCATTTAAATCCCTCAAACTTTTTTTGGAGTCTCTTTCAATGCCCAACAGCCTATAACGATGATGAAAACAGGGACCTAATTTATACAGCACGAGGTATGATTTTTTATAAATTTCACCCACTCGTAAGGGTGGGATCCTGATCATTAAAATAGCTCGAACTTTTTTTAGGGTCTCTATCAATGCCCCAGAGCCTATAACGATGATAAAAACCGAGACCTAATTTATGCAGTAGGAGATACGATTTTTTTTTTCGAAAATTCACCCCCTCGTAAGGGAAATTTCCTGATAATGTAAATCGCTCATACATTTTTTGCGGGCTCTTCCAATGTTCCAGAGCCTATAACGACGATAAAAACGTGGACCCAATTTATGCAGAATGATACGATTTTTTCAAAAATTAACCACCTTGTAAGGGTGGATTTCTGATAATTTAAATCACTGAAACTTTTTTTGTAATCTCTTTTAATTTCCCACAGCCTGTAACGACGATAAACACGGAGACCTAATTAATACAGCACGAGAACGATTTTATACAAATTTAACCCCCTCATAAGGGTCGGTTCCTGATAATTTAAATCTCTTAGTTTTCTATTCGTCTCTTTTAATATCCCGAGGCCTATAACGATGATAAAAACGGGGACCTCATTCATGTAACACGAGATACGATTTTTCGAAATTTCACCCCCTCGTAAGGGGAGGTTCCTGATCAGTCATTAGACGAGGAAATTTTCTATCCATGAATTTTTCGGCGAATCAACCGATTCGCGCAAAAACCGACCAATCACAGCACGAATAAAACGAGGACGTCCGAAGTTGAATTTGTATCGAAAGTTTCGATATTTCGATAAAAATATATCGTTTCGTCACTCACCAACTTTTTAAGAGTTGATAAAAAAAAATAAAAAAATCGAATTAAAAATAAATAAAATGAGTAAAAAAAACGGTAAATTATTTTTTTTTTGTAAGTGGTATCCCCCCAATTAGACCTGATCCACTGTCATCGTGTACCACGAATTTTGATAGGCATAATAGACATAGGATAGAATAAGCAGGTGAGAATTGGAATTACACGACTATGCGGTGTATGGGGTAGTAGATTCGGCGCTTTCACGTAATATGGCTCGTTTTTTTAAATTGTATTCCCAGTAGGCCTAATCAACTATCATTGTGTACTATAAATTTCAAAAAGACTTTTAAACAAATCTCAAGACCTGTATATTTGGAGTATTAATGTTTTTAAAAATTCTTTCCAAACAATAGTCTTTAAATCTGTGTTTCAATAAGGGCGGGGCGTGGATAAGAGGGGAGCGGTGGGGAGCGGAGGTGGGAATTCTTGGCATGGTGGCAGTAATGGCGGTGTTTGGGTTTGGGTTTAGGTTTGTGTCTAACCAAACCCAATGTTTGAATTTGGGTTTAAGTTTAAGTAGTATGTGGACCACTCTGGCGACCCCCACTCTGGCGACCCCCACTCCTATCCCCACTCCTATCCCCTCCACTTTCCTCCCACGTCGGAGCCTCTTTCCGAGCGTGGTGGGGGTCGCGATGGGGAGAGGTGGTGGGGGGAGAGTTCTGAGGTTCGCCAGAGTGGTCCGATGATTATTATTATGATTATTTATTTGTATTACAGTAGAACCTCGATTATCCGAACTCCCACTATCCGAACCCTCCGTTATCCGAACGTATACTTGCTTTATCCGAACGTTCTATTATCCGAACCATGGCGCGATTTTTTTTTTTTTTTTTACAATAAAAATGCCTTTTTTTATGTTTGTTTTTCGTTCGAAATGCTGCTCGTCCGATGTTTTCGACGTTCGCTCGACAGAAGTACTCTCAAACGAAAAAAAAAGCTTCGTTATGCTCGAAGACAAATTAATTTCGCAAGGGGTCATTAAGAATTGCTACAAAGATACGTATCGTTGATAAAATTTTAAATTCACACGGAATAAAACTTGGCTGAATAATTTATAAAAATTTGCTATTAGAGATAAATACAACGGCATCGTCGTGTTCCATGCAAGACTTTTGATTCTTGTTTTTTTTTTTCCTTCTGTTCAATAATAATTTATCCAAGCGACTTTGTCGTTAAAAAGTGAATACTACGAATATTACCCGAGAGCGTTACAAACGTATGAAAAAATATATATTTTAGATTGGTTGAAGAAAAAATAAAATAAACATGATTCCGAGATAATTTGTTGTACGTCCGTAATATCAATTTCTTTTTGAACGAATAAACCGCGAAAAAACGCGTAGCTTCCATACGGTAGCCAAAGATTCAGCAATTTATGATAAAAAAAGCCTGAAATTAAACACTAAATTTTTATGAAGGCATATATTACTGTTTTGTTTTAAATATATAATTGAAATACACAAACATAACGTTAAATTGCTCAAAATATCTGCCCGTTTTTCTTATTTTTCCCATATGCAATATGTAAGACCGCTATCTACGACAACGCATTTCTATTATCCGAACTTTCGATAATCCGAACTAGGCCCGGTCCCGACGGGTTCGGATAATCGAGGCTCTACTGTATTTTCAATATTCTCCCACTTTAAAACTCCACAGTGGTGAACATTATTATTTTTGAATATTATTATTTTAAATATTCTCTTTCTCTCTCTCTCTCGCTCCTTTCACTTAGGTTTTTCTATCTTTTTCCTTCTCTCGCACACACTCTCTGTTTCGCGCACGCCCTTTCTCTCTCTCTGTTATTGTTTCGGTGACACCAACTTTTTTATTTATTAATACATATGAAAAACTTACGTGTCTGTTAGGGGAGATCCTTACGCTGCTCCGACGACGCCTACAGCCGATGCACTGAGGGGCTTGAGCTTAACTAAACTCAAGGTTGGGCTCAGGTTTAACCGAACCTAAGGTTTGGATTTGGGTTAAAGTTTAACTAAACTCGAGGTTTGGGTTTAGGTTTAACCAAACCTAAGGTTTTAGCTTAGGTTCAACCAAACCCAAACCCAAGGTTTGGGTTTGGGTTTGGGTTTCTTTGTTGTCTTGACACGGCGGCGGCGGCGGCGGCGGTGGCGATATCTTTATATAATATAGAACGATATATTAGACTGGTTTTTTTTTGATTTTTTTTTTCAGCTCCTATCACTTTTTCGGTCATGTTTTGACATATAAATAAACATCGCGAAGGCAGGGCACGATCCGTCAACATTTCGAGGTCGTGCTCTCGTCGTTAACTTAAGTAAACGGTGAGAAAAACAGGTAACCTTCGGGAATTTGTATCTCAAAAACTAATGTTTCGATTCGATCCTGTTTTTTTTTGGACAATATGTACATTGAGGTATGTGTAGGAATTTTTTAAAATAAATTCGTTGACTGAAAGCGCCGTTATTCTGGTCAGCGTCAGACGTGTTGATCGTTGACATGGCTTGTGGTGCCAAGGATTCCGGGCAGTCAGTTGATCTGAAACATAAAAATGCAATGGATTCTTAGATATACGGATTCTTAAATATACAAAGGAGGTTGCCTCGTAGGATTTTTTCATTTAATTGAACCATTGCTTTTTTATGCAAAAAAAATCGTCGGAAATTGCGAACGAAAAACGAATGTTAAATTAAAACGGTCGCAATTTTGTCAAAAATGAAAATTACAAAAATTCCTACAAGATGAACTCCTTTGTATATTATACTTCAAGAATCCGTTGCGTTTTCATACTTCAGATCAATCGGTTGCCCGGAATCCTTGGCACCACAAGCCATGTCAACGAACAACACGTCTGACGCTAACCACCACAATGGCACTTCCAGTCAACGAATTCATTTTAAAAAATTCCTAAACATACTTCAATGTACATATTTCCAAAAAAAAAAAAAAAAAAAAAAAACCAGGATCCAATCGAAACGCGCGAAACATTAGTTTTTGAGATAAAAATTCCCGAAGCTTACCTGTTTTTCTAGCCGTTTACTCAGGTTAACGATGTGAGCGCGACCTCTATATCTTGACGGATTGTGCCCTGCCTTCGCGATGTTTATTTTTATATCAAAACATGATCGAAAAAGTGATAGGAGCTGAATCAACCGACTGCCCGGAATCCTTTTGGCACCACAAGCCATGTCAACGAACAACACGTCTGACGCTGACCACAATAACGGTGCTTCCAGTCAATGAAATTACTTCAAAAAATTTCTAATCATACCTCAATGTACATATTTTTCAATAAAAAAACCAGGATCCAATCGAACTATTAGTGTTTGAGATAAAAATTCCCGAAGTTTACCTGTTTTTCTCGCTGTTTACTCAAGTTAACGATAAGAGCGCGACCTCTAAATATTGACGGATTGTGCCCTGCCTTCGCGATGTTTATTTTTATGTCGAAACATGACCGAAAAGTGGTAGGAGCTGAAAAAAATTTCAAAAAAAAAACCAGTCTAATATATATGGGGCATTCCAGGTCAATTCCCTCACCCTCTACAATCTGAGTCTTAATGACCGGAGGTGTTTCATTAGCCTAAAATAACATCTCCAAATTTTTCTCAGATTTTTACCAACCCCCCTGACGCCCCCGACCCCTTAAGTGATGATATTTTCGAAAACGGTCAATCGGACATTTGTGAAAATTATGAAAAAAATTGCATAAATTCTGTAGCCAAAAAGAAAAATATCCCAACCAAAATCAAAGTGGGCAGGCAAAACAGTTATTTTTTACCAATTATTTAACCCATTAACTTTTTTTTTCAGTTATTTTGATTTTTTTTTTATTTTCACAGTTCTATACACCATTCCTAATACAACACCATCTAGAAAGTAATTAAAATTCTATTGAGAGCTATAGTAGATGTTATGTAGATGTTACTTTAGGCTAACGAAACCATTGCGATCATTAAGACTCAGATTGGAGAGGGTGAGGGTCAGACCCTTGTCGAATTGACCTGGAATGCCCCATATATATATATATATATATATATATATATATATATATATCATTTTCATAAAATATCGTGATATCGATACTCTGTTTTCGTCAAAACAAAGTTAACCTTGGCGCGCGCAAACTAGCTGTCATCCTCTATTTCAAAGAATATGATTTATGGATCTGCCCTGCATATTTTAAAAAAATATTATGCTGATGCATATGCTGCTCTTTGAAAGAAGGGTTTGTATATTAAAACGGGACAGACTGAGCAGTCTACCGTTATGAACATATTAGCCTATTTCGTCATTCATATCCATATTCGAAATTGATATTCCAAGTATTTCCAAAATAAAACTTAATCATTCGAGGAAGCATGACGTAGCCCGCGTGCCGTGTGTAAAAGCTCGAGATGGTTAGCAAAATTGCCCTACCACTAACCAGAGTTGTGAAAATTGTAATTAAATATTTTTTAATTACATATTACAAATATAATTGGTAATTAAACTTATTTTAATTACACATTACAAATGTAATTTGTAATTAAACTTTTTTCAATTACCCATTACAAATGTAATTTGTAATTAAACTTTTTTCAATTACCCATTACAAATGTAATCTGTAATCAAACTTTTCGTAATTACAAATTAAAAATTTAATTTGTATGTAAACTTATTTTAATTACACATTTCGAATGTAATTCGAAATTGATAAGAACTTAATTACAAATTACATTTAAAATAGAAACAAGTCCAAATACAAGTTGAGAAAGTATTTTATTCAGTCAATTACTTGGTATCAGAGCTGGCTAAAGTACCAGAAAGTACTTCAAGTACAAAGTACTGTAAGTATTTGAAATACTCGTATGTTTCAAGTACCAAGTACTGCAAACGCTTGAAGTACCTACGCAGTACTGGAAGTACGTAAGTTGACCAAGTACTTGAAGTAGCGAGTATTTAAAGTGGTACAGTACTTAAAGTACCGAGTGCTCGAAATACTAACGACTTGAAGTACGGCAAAAATTGAGTATCGAATACTTCACAAGTTTTTAGGTAAATCTCGTAAGTTCTACGACTTATCTTTGGTTTCTCACCCACTCTTTAAATTCATTTGATTTTCATTTGAGAACTTTTTGTATTCAGATAGTATTTCATAATAATTAAATACTAGTTAGGCTCGGAAAGAAAACTTTTACCCTTTTTAAACTTAACTTATCGTTTCTCATATGAAAAAAGAAAAAAACCACATAGTACGTGTGCGTGCGAGTGTGTGCCGATGTTTGCCTGTATGTACGAGTATGTGCGTAGGGGGGGGGGATATGTGCGAGTGTGTCCGAGTGTGTGCGAGTGTGTGCAAGTGCGTGCGAGTGTGTCTGAGTGTATGCAAGTGTGTGCGTATGTGTGCGGGTGTGTGCGAGTGTATCTGAGTGTGTCCAAGTGTATGCGAGTATGTGCAAGTGTGTCCGAATATATCCAAGTGTACGCGAGTGTGCGCATTTGTGTACGGATATGTGTGCAAGCGTATGCAAATATGTGCGAGTGTGTGCGAATGTGTCCAAGTGTATGCGAGTGTGTGCGAGTGTATGCAACTGTGTGCGAGTATGTACGAGTGTGTCTGAGTGTTATTGAGTGTATCCGTGTGTGTGTAAGTGTGTGCGAATGTTTGCCAGTGTATGCGAGTATGGGCAAGTGTGTGCGAGTGTGTGCAAGTGTGTGCGAGTGTGTTCGGGTGTGTGCAAGTGTGCCTGCGTGTGTGCGAGTGTGTGCAAGTGTGTCTGAGTATGTACGAGTATGTCCAAGTGTATGCAAGTGTGTGCGTGTGTGTGCAAGCGAGTCTGAGTGTGTGCGAGTGTGTCCGAGTGTATGTGAGTGTTTGCAGAAGTATTCAAGGGTAGCTGAGTGTGTGCAAGTGTGTCCAAGCGTATGCGAGTTTGTGCAAGTGTGTGCGAGTATGTGAGAGTGTGTTGGTGTGTGTGTGTGTGTGTGTGTGCTTGAACATGTTCGCCAGTGTGTACGAGTATGTGCAAGAGCGTGCGACTGTGTGCGAGTGTGTCCGAGTGTGTTCAAGTGCGTTAGAGTGTGTGCAAGTATGTTTAAGTGTGTGCGAGTATGTGTAAGTGCGTCCGAGTGTGTGCGAATGTGTGCAAGTATGTGCGAGTTTGTGCGAATGTGTCCGAGTGTGTGCAAGTGCGTCCGAGTGTATGCGAGTGTATCCGAGTGTGTGCAAGTGGGTGCGAGTATGTGCGAATGTGTCCGAGTGTGTGCAAGTGCGTCTGAGTGTGTGCGAGTATGTGCGAGTGTGTCCGAGTGTGTTCAAGTGCGTTAGAGTGTGTGCAAGTACGTTTAAGTGTGTTCGAGTATGTGTAAGTGTGTCCGAGTGTGTGCAATGTGTGCAAGTATTTGCGAGTATGTGCGAATGTGTCCGAGTGTGTGCAAGTGCGTCTGAGTGTATGCGAATGTGTGCGATTGTCTGTGAGTGTGTGCGAATGTTTGCCAGTGTGTGCAAGTTTGTTTGAGTAAAGCCTACGCGCCACAATAACTCGTGATATTTTATGTGAACACGGCTTTTCGAGACATGACGAGCTTTCAAAACAAGACGAGATTTCGAGACGAGGCGAAATCTTGAGATGAGATTTCGAGACGCGAGAAGAAATTTTTCTCGTTTCGTCTCACGGCATCACTACGCAGATCGTTCCTCAATTATATATTAATTTATGCATGCAACCATTAGCAAGACGTATTTAAAAGTATTTCCATCCTTGATAGTTGAAAAAGGACTTGAAGTACATCAAAGTACTTGAAATTTTAAGTATAGAGCCTTGAAGTATATGACATGTACTTGAAAATTTGAGTATAAATCCTTGAAATACAGGTCAAGTACTTGAAATTCCAACCATTCGACTTGAATTTTGAATCATTCGAACTAACTGGATAGTCCGCGTAGTTCAGGTATTATGACACTTGAACTATCAGAACAGCTCGCATAATTCGGGTAGTTCCGGTACCATGATACCGAAACTATCCGAACAGTTCGAATAGTTCGGGTAATTCGGGTAGTCCGGGTATCATGATACCCGAATATCCAAATAGTCCGAGTAGTTCGGGTAGCCTGGTATCCGAATACTCGAACTATCCGAATAATGCGGGTACCCGGGCTTTAAGTGTGATATCCGTCAGATCCGAGTAGTTCGGGTAGTTCGAAAAGACGCAAAAGTGGTAGCTCTACCAAAAACTATGGTGTCATTGACCTGGACGGCAAGAAATACGGCGCGATTGACCTGAATACCAAAAACTATGACGCGATTGACCTCGACACCAAGAACTACGGTGCAATCGACCTGGACGCCAAGGACTATGGTGCAGTCCACCTGGTCGCCAAGATCTATATCGTCATCAATTGGATGCCAAGAACCATGACGGAACTGACCTCGACACCGAGAACTATGACGCGATTGACCTGGACACCACGAACTGTGGTGAGATCGACTTAGACACCAAAAACTGAGACGCCATTGATCTAGGCACCAAAACTGACCTGAACAAAACAAAATTGACATGAACACCCAACACTATGGTGCCATTGACCTGGGCGCCAAAAACTACGGCGCCTGGACAACAAAATTTACCTGGACACCCAACATTATGGTGCCATTGACCTGGGTGCCAAGAACTACGGTGCAATCGACCTGCATACCAAAAACTATGACGAGATCGACCTGGACACCAAGAACTATAGCGCGATAAACCCAGATGCCCAGAACCATGACGCAACTGACCTCGACACGAAGAACTATGACGCGATCGACCTGGACACCACGAAGTATGGTGAGATCGACCTGGACGCCAAGATCTATGGTGCGATCAACCTGGAGGCCGAGAAAGATGACGTGATTTAACTAGATGCCAAGAACTATGGTATGATCAATCTAGATGCAAAAACTACGACGCGATCGACCTGGACACCAAGAACTAAGACGCGATTGACCTAGCCGCCAAAATCTATGGCATGATCATTCTGGACGCCAAGAACTATCATGCTATTGACCTGGACGCCAAGAACTACGGCGCGATCGACCTGGATACCAAAAACTATGACGCGATTGACCTCGACACGAAGAACTATGGAGCATTCGACCTGGTTGCCAAGAACAATGGTGCAATCGACCTGGATGCCAAGAGCCATGGCGCGATCAACCTAGACGCCAAGATCTATGATGCAATCTACCTGGACACCCAAAACTATGACTCGATCGACCTGGACGCCGTACACGGTACTCGTTAAGTGAATGACGTGTCTCAACCAATCTTTGAAATCCCGCGGGCTCTGCCAACTTAAACTTTTGGAAAAATTCCATTCCATACGGAATCAATCAAAATTTAATTGCAAATTGCATTTGTAATGTGTAATTAAAAAATTCAATTACAAATTACATTTGTAATGTGTAATTGAAAAAAGGTTAATTACAAATTACATTTATAATGTGTAATTGAAAAAATTTTAATTACCAATTACATTTGTAATGTGTAATTGAAAAAAAGTTTAATTACAAATTTTATTTGTAATGTGTAATTGAAAAAAAGTTTAATTACAAATTACATTTGTAATGTGTATATGAAAAAAGTTTATTTACCAATTACATTTGTAATGTGTAATTGAAAAAAGTTTAATTACAAATTATATTTGTAATGTGTAATTAAATGGGTAATTTAATTACAAAAGTAATTCATTACTCCCAACCCTGCCACTAACCCAGCGATCAATAAGATCAAGGCACCGGTTGTTCATGGAAAGGTATTTAAGAGCATGACGAGCAAGCCCCGTCCTCATTTTGATCAACGTTATCGGTGAGCATTATCGTGTCAAGCGATTTCTTGACATTCCATATTTACGACGAAATCTCGCTACCATTCAATATTCACTTTAGGTACGAAATCTCCAAGATTCTCAACGACTTCGTATTACACTCTTGGCCATCGAGGACTACATTAGGATTAGAACGACAACTTTGCGACATCAACTCACATGTCTATCTCGAATTGTCTTTTCCAAGGCTCTTCGCGATAGTCGTTGACTCGTTCTTTTTAGGACGAATCAATTATAACGTACTTGCTTTGTCCTCTCAAGACAAAGCAAATAACAGGTCTCGTTCATCCTTGTCAAATGGACGATTTCAGGTATAGGGAGCCTGGTTTTCTTAAAACCCCCGCACTGCGTTGGGAAGTTGGATAGCTAATCAGGTGCATGTCTAAGAAAATAAACCTCGAGGTAGGGAGCCGGAATCCTTGGGAAAACCCTCAGCACTGTGGCTGAGGGCGGGAACACGGAAGAAGGTGCATTGCTGAAAAAACCTTCTACGAGTGATAAGCTTCACGTATCCTCGTGAAACGTTACTATAAACTCCTGAGTCTTTCTGACTATCCGTCAGGATCAATAGAAAATCGATTGATGATCTCATAGAGTCATTTGAATTTGGGTGAGTGGCCTTTACTCCCAGGACGCTGGCTAAAACGTATACAATTCAGTCAGCTGACAATTATAAAATCGTTATCGAATGATTTTGTGCTTCCCATCGCTTCTCGATTGTAAGCATTGTGGAATTTCAAAAGCGCGCACACACACACACACACACACGCACACGCACACGCACACGCACACGCACGCACGCACGCACGCACGCACGCACGCACGCACGCGCACACGCACGCACGCACGCACGCACGCACGCACACGCGAGCACACACACGTGAGCACACACACACACACACACACACACACACACACACACACACACACACACACACACACACACACACACACACACACACACACACACACACACACACACACACACACACACACACACACACACACACACACACACACACACACACACACACACACACACACACACACACACATATACGGGCAACCAGGCAGAACATAACAGAGAGAGACGTCGCATCTTAACGCGAGCATTTGGCGTATCAAGTCGCGAAATATTGAGTACAGTCTCACCTCACATAAGTAGCGAGTTGAGCCCATAAAGACGGACGGGGACGTACGAGGAAAGTTAAGCGATTAGAGTCACATCTACGAACTGTGACAGAACCATTAACGAATTAGAAGCACTTCCCCTACATTGCATTCCGTATTAATCGTGCCTACCACTTCAGCCTTTCTGCTCCCTATTGCCCAGTTGCGACTGGATTGAAGTTTTGCCTATCATTAAGGAGACCTTGCTTTTCAAGGTTCTCCTCCCCTGTAAATGGCTCACTTTCTACAACGCCAATGATGAAAGGTCACGTTATCCCCAGGTCCTCCGGAACCAATGGGAAATAACTCTGCAGCCTGATCTGAGGCATTCTCGAAAAACAACATAAAAGAATAATAAAATTTAAGATTGGCAAACCTCTCTCCTTACACAGAAAGTCACTGACCTCGGGCCTGTGTCGAACCATCTGTTCGCCCGTAGGGAACGACGGGATGACGGACCAGTACACAGAACAAACATCAAAACAAAATAAAGAAAAGCAAAATCGTAAATTCCTTCAAAATACAATTTAAGGAATTTAACAAAATGTTTCAATATATGCTGAACTACGGAGCTCGCGAAAGACGCGAAATGAAAAGATGCTATATAGGCTAAACGGACAGTTGTGTCTCCGTGCGCTGTTACAAGTCGTAACAGTCATATGCCCGTGCGCTAATTACAAAGGGATCATTTACACGGACCACGTGCCGCTGACCATGCATTTTTTTAAGATCACACCTTTAATATAGTCACATCATCTTCTCTGCTGCTGTATATTATCACACATAGATTTCATTCGTTTTTGAGCAGGCAGAGAATTCAGATCGCGCGCGAAAGTTTTTCCTTAAAAAAAAAATGCTCATACGCACTGCCGAAATGGCAGATGCGTATGAGTAGCTCTGCCAATTATTGTGCGATTTTTATATCGCACAATAAAAAGGCAACCGCATGATGGCCGATGAGCTGCTGGATCGCTCATCATGCGTCGCTCCGTGCGGTAAGATGATGCATCGCGGGGAGGTGGTTTCTTCCGACGACGCAGACTTCACAGAGGTATGCTTTATCACTGAGTATTCCGAGGTCTCGGATCTGTACGAGCCAAAGCCGTTGTTCGCCATGCTACCGGGCCAGTGTGTCGTGTGTCGATTGATGGGTTCGGCTGGCGTGGACGACGACGGCGCAACCACCCTTTTAGAAGATGTGTGCTTCAGCAAACCCATCATGGTGGGTCGTGCCGCAGCCGTCGTGTCCCAGCGTGGTGTGCCGCAGTGACGATACACCGTGTATACGCCTGTGGGGCCCTAATCAACGGGATGTAGGGGGCATTCTGATAGATGCCCTCGGTGGCAACATATGCTACGATCGGGGGTACCTTGATGAAGAGTTCGCCGAGGAGGAAGAGGGTCGTGATGCGTAGCGAGTCCGTGTGTGTGTGCGTGCGTGCGTGCGTGCGTGCGTCTAGCGTACGTGCGTGCGTGCGCGCGTGTGTGTGTGTGCGAGTACCCCTCAGTGCATCGGCGGTAGGCGTCGTCGGAGTGGCGTAAGGACCCCAACAGCTAAGTACGTAAGTTTTTCATATTTATTAAAAATATTAAATAAACAGAAGTAAATAAAGAAAAAAAGTATGAATTATTATTATTTTAATAATAATAATCGGACCACTCTGGTGAGCCCGCGGAACTCTTCCCCCACCACCTCTTCCTACCACGTCCCCCACCACGCTCGGAAAGAGGCTCTAGCGTAAGGGAAAGTGGAGGGGATAGGAGTGGGGATAGGAGTAGGGGTCGCCAGAGTGGTCCATATACTACTGACTGGTATTACGAGACTCCTAATGACGCGCATGAATTCCAGTTTCATGGTTGCTACCGGCACAGTTGCATGCGTTGTTATCCCATAAACAGAGACTGTGTTCAAAGCGACGGAATATCGATGCACGAACGTTTCGAGAGAACTACTGCAGTAGCAGAGAGAATTCGAGCGGGAGGGTATTTGCTCATAGAAATTTGGGAGCAAAGTCACAAAGTTCGCGTGCCTACAGCACGTCGAATTTCGCAAAATTGACGTGACTGCCGTACGTATTTAACGGATTCTCAGTTTATTATTCTCAGCTTGCAAAGTCTATATTTTTTCTGAAAGCTCAAAGTTTATATTCTATCCAATTATCCTGGGAATTTGTACAGTTCCTAAAATGGTCGTTGCGATGTTCGAATTTCCTTATTAGATTGAAGCATTTTAATCGTCGTTGCTGATGAAGCAATGACCTTGGATAACTTTTGCACCAATTCGGGAAGCTGTTCTAATGCTTAACTCACTAAAATCACCACAGACCCGCAGAAAATTGTCGGTGACATAAAATCTCAATGTTGATAACAACCGGTTGATCGGTGTCAATGATCTTGATCTAGAATGACGTTTAAAAATTCTTAATTCACAACCACCGGATGAGTAATTTCGTGTCCTCAATTTCAACATTTACAGTTATATTCGACTCATGAAATTTAGCAATCAATTGTGCGAAGAATAACAAAGCATGATTTACCAATTGTACAAAGGTACCGTTATTAATGGTGACTTTTGCGACACACTTGTCGCTGAGTAGGCATGGTACGATTCCACTTATTCGGGAATTGAACGAGGCCATCGTACGATTCCACCTTCTTGGGGATTAATATAAAAAGGCAGTCTTCGGTTAACAACGCGATTGGTCACAGACAGTCATTTGTCAAGGTTGGTACTGTTGCCGTCAGTCAGTCTCAAGGCAAATTATCAAGAACCTCATTGTAACGTATACTCGAATTCTATATCTTCACGAATAAACTAGACCGTATGTTCAGTAATTCTCAAGTTGGAGATTTACTCAACCTTGAATATCACCCATAACTCGTCCTCGACCATTTTATCCCCACGTCATGAAATTCGCTGGCACAACAGTTATTTATTATTTGAACAGAGTACATTCTTGTTTCAGAGTATTAACAATCGGTCTTCAATTCTGTGCAATAACCCAAGTACTGTAGTCTTTTTCAAACGAAATTGTTCGGAAAATTTCATGACATACCACACTTGAAAATTATTCGGTTTATTTCTTAATGTATAGGGTCTTATTTCTGCAAATTCATCTTCATTTGATTTAATAATATTGGTATCTAGAAACAACAAATCCATTTTCGTGTTTATAGTTTTCTTATTACAACAACAATTACGAAATTTGTAATTTTTTTGGTTATGTCAATAAAGTTTCGGTGCATTTGAGTTTCGTACAAGCGTACAAGGAGGCACTGAAGTCATTATCTGACAGAAATGTGCTACCCAAAGTAACGGATAACTTTATCCACCAGATAATAACTTTCTAGAGATTGAGAAAACTGACTCTGGGAGATATCTTTCTGGTGAAGTTATGTAGAACTTATCGACTGGTAACGAAACCGAGCATAAATCTTTTTGCATCCAACCACTAGTTTTTATTACGACCCGAAAAACAACACGTTACGGGCCCAGACTACTTGTCGCGAGAAGTATGTTTCAGAGAACACTTTTTTCAGGACAGAAGACTTTGGCTTCTACGAACTATTCTTTCGTAGGTTATCCTGGCTGCGTGCAGAGTAGAAATATCCGGAAAGAAAATCTGAAGTGGCAACAATCACAAAGTTAAAGAGTGTGGGAAAACTGGGCACAATGGAAGTTTCAAGTGCCAGTAATACTAAGAGACGAAGGTGCCTTGGGGGCAGCGAGCGGTGATCTTAACATGCCCGTGCTAGGCCAAGATCTGACAGTAGCAGAGCGTCACGGATGATTGAAAGCGGAGAATACCGTAGAGAATGTTATAGCAGCGAGTATAGCAGACTCACAACTGGTGTACATCACGAACTGCAGTTTTGCCAAGCACATGTGGGACACGCTACGTAACCTTTATGAGCAAAGTTCTCAGACGAGCAATCATATGCTCCAAAAAAATTGGTATAAGCTAACCAATGAACCTAAGGACAGCATGGTGTCTCCTATTATCAAACTAAAGGATCTAGTGCATTGCATATCAGCCTTTAGTGAGCCGCTAATAAATTCTATCATCAACTCTTAAAAAGTTGGTGACTGACAAAACGATATATTTTTATCGAAATATCGAAACTTTCGATACAAATTCAACTTCCGACGTCATCGTTTTATTCGTGCTGTGATTGGTCGGTTTTTGCGCGAATCGGTTGATTTGCCGAAAAATTCATAGATAGAAACTTTCCTCGTCTAAATGAACTGACAGCTGACAGCAGTTGTCGAGTTTGAAAAGCCGTGGCGCGATGTCAGATGCAACATAGTTTTCTCGATGTTTATAACCCCGCGTGTGCGCGATGCGTATATTTCATCGCGTCTTCGCTCCGTTGTGTCATCGAATTATTATTGATCGAGGATTTTTCGCTGCAATGATGCGTTCAACATAATAAAAGTGTGTTTCAAGTGCAAGAAAAAAATATGCCCTCGGTGTCAAATGCATTTTGCTCCGAAACAGCTTTCTCGTCGACTTTATAATCTCGAGCGCGTCATCATCGTGTTTCTCGCGCTCCGTGTGTGAAATCGATTTACATTTGGAAATGATAGTTTATTTGCTGTAATTTCAATTAAAAAATAATGTCAAAGTGTGTGCGATTAACAATGAGATTACCGACTACATTAGTCATGTCTTCGATCTTCATAACCCCTCCCTTGGAGCACATCGCTCATCACCGACTACAACGATGTTTATGATAAAAATAACGTTAAAGTTTGCATCGTTGGAGTACAACGAAAATAAGTCATACAAAAAAATAATCACTTTCAAGTTCTTATTGCACACATTTAGGCTCCAGGTTCCCTAAAAAGACCCCAAATACGCTTTTATAATTTTTGTCTCTTACGAGGGGGTGAATTTTCGAAAAAATTGTATCCCGAGCTGCATGAATTAGGTTTCCATTTTTATCTTCGTCATAGGCTCTAGGGCTTGATAAGGGATGAAAAAAAATTTTGAGTGATTTCAATTATCAGGAACGTCCCCTTACGAGCGGGTGAGATTTCGAAAAATCGTACCTCGTGCTGAATAAATTAGATCTCAATTTTTATCGTCGTTATAGCCTCTGGCACATTAAAAGAGACTTAAAAAAGTTTGAGTGATTTAAATAATCAGGAACCCACCCTTACAAGGAGGTGAATTTTCGAAAAAATCGTGTCCAATGCTGCATAAATTAGGTCCCCGTTTTCGTCGTCGTTATAGGCTCTAGGATATTAAAAGTGACCGCAAAAAAGTATGAGCGATTTAAGGGGTAATACCACTGTAAAAATCTAAAAATGCACAATTTTTTTTGGGATGGAAGAAAAGGTAATAAGATAATTATATTTGAGGGAGTTATTAGGCATATATTTAAGTATAATACAAAAAATTATTATCAAAAAATATTCAAAAATGGCAACACTTGAGCCATTCCCGCGAGACATGCGGCACGCAGTGTAACTGTCCCAAATTTGAATTTGAAAAAAAGCACTTAATCTATAGATATATTAATAGCTACAGAAATGCGTAGTGGATTTTCTAAAAGTTAATTAAAACATTATTTATTAACAAATAAGTGCCCTCTCTTTTGTCGAAAATTCGAAATTTTCATTCAAATACTCGCCAATTACACAAAAATCAATATTTTTAAAATCCCCTACTTATTTCTCTAGCAATAGACGTGTAGATTAAGTAGTTTTTTTTTCTAGATTTAAATTTGCATATGTAATTCTGCAGTACTGCGTGCCGCAGGATTCATTAAGTCTCACGAGAATGGCTCCAGTGTCGCCATTTTAAAATATTTTTGATAATAAATTTTTGTATTATACTACCTTTTCTTCCATCTAAAAAAAATGGTTAAAACAGCGCTTTTCTTTTGTTTTTACAGTGGTGTTACCCCTTAAATTATCAGTAACCGACCTTACGAGGGGGTGAAAATTTGAAAAAATCGTATCTCGTGCTGCATAAATTAGGTCCCTATTTTTATCATCGTTATATGCTTTTGTGTATTAAAAGAGACCTCAAAAAAAGTTTAAGCGATTTGAATTATCAGGAACCTTAAGAGGGGATGAAATTTCTAAAAAATCGTATCTCGTGTTACATGAATTAGGTCCCCATTTCTATCATCGTTATAGGCCTCGGGGTATGAAAAGAGACGAAAAAAAAACTCGGAAATTTAAATTATCAGCAACCCACCCTTATGAGGGGGTTAAATTTATATAAAATCATTCTCGTGCTGCATAAATTAGGTCTCCGTTTTTATCGTCGTTACAGGCTGTGGGAAGTTCAAAGAGATCACAAAAAAAGTTTCAGCGATTTAAATTCTTAGAAACCCACCCCGATTCTTAGAAATTCTTATTTACCCAAGGGGGTTAATTTTTGAAAAAATCGTATCATTCTGCATAAATTGAGTCTACGTTTTTATCGTCGTTATAGGCTCTGGAACATTGGAAGAGACCGCAAAAAAAGTATGAGCGATTTAAATTATCAGGAAATTTCCCTTACGAGGGGGCGAATTTTCGAAAAAATCGTATCTCCTGCTGCATAAATTAGGTCTTGGTTTTTATCATCGTTATAGGCTCTGGGGTATTGATAGAGACTCTAAAAAAAGTTTGAGCCATTTAAATTATCAGGATCCCACCCTTACGAGGGGGTTAAATTTCTAAAAAATCATATATCGTTCTGAATAAATTAGGTGCCTGTTTTCATCGTCGTTATAAGCTGTGGGGCATTGAAAGAGACTCCAAAAAAAGTTTGAGCGATTTCACTGATCACCCTCACGAGGGGGGTGAATTTTCGAAAAACTCGTAATTTACGCTGTATAAATTAGGTCCCCGTTTTTATCGTCGTTATAGTCTGTTCGGTCGAACGAATATTTTAAAGGTACCCAGGTACCAAGGGTCACTAACGCTTATATACAAACTCAGGCGTCGCGCGGTCAACCATCCCCTTTAATTTTCATGTGCTCGGGTAAATCCGAATTGGAAGGGGTAATGCTGGCTGGGCCTCGTCAGTCGAACGATCGCGGGACTGATGGACAGTCGTCTTCTCTTAGTTTTGTCTGTTTTTCCGAGAAACAAATTTAATCTAACAATAAAGGATTTATCGCGATTAAATCACCACTCAGGAATCGTGAAGTCGCGTGTGTCACAAGCGCAATGCTTACGAAGTCGCCAGCGACTTTATACAACAACACATTCTCTGGAACACAAGCGCAATGCTTACGAGTCCACAACGACTTCAAACACGGTAATGATATTACCTGAACACAAGCGCAATGCTTACGAAGTCGCCAGCGACTTTATACAATAACACATTCTCTGAAACCAAGCGCAATGCTTCCGAAGTCGCCAGCGACTTTATATAATAACACATTCTCTGAAACCAAGCGCAATGCTTCCGAAGTCGCGAGTGACTTTATACAACAACACATTCTCTGGAACACAAGCGCAATCCTTACGAGTCCACAGCGACTTTAAACACGGTAATTATATTATCTGAACCCAAGCGCAATGCTTTTACGAGATCACTAACGATTTTATACACAATAATCATATATTATCTGAAAACATGCGCAAAATGCTTTTACGAGGTCGCCAGCGACTATACATAACAATCATATCGCATGATATAATTAAACCTACAATACACATACACATCCATAAGTCGTCTCTGACTGTAGATTTCACCTTCACAATAATTATTACGCGAACGATATTCTATAACCTTAAAGACTGTATCGATTGTAAATACATCATTCGCGAGAGGTTTTTTTCTCTGAGGTTTACACCTCGGAGATTGTCCTCTCTGAGCCACAATTAAACGAATAACTTGTATGGCTTAAAAAACGTGTTTGATTTATTTCTTTTCCTACTCCTTGATCCTTATATTCATACAATCAGAATCGCTTTTTACCAACGTCGAAATTTACTATTTTTTCGAGAATTAAATACGCGTCTTCTTTTTTAGTAAAGAATACGCGCCTCACAAAACATAGTCTGTGGAATATTGAGAGAGACGACAAAAAAAATTGCAGCGATTTAAATTATCAGGAACCCACCCTTACGAGAGGGTGAATTTTCGAAATAATTGTACCTCGTGCTCCATAAATTAGGGCCCCGTTTTTATCATCGTTATAGGCTCTGGGATGTTGAAAGAGATTACAAATAAGGTTTAAGCGATTTTAATTATCACGAATCCACCCTTACAAGGGAGTGAATTTTCTAAAAAATCGTCTCTCGTGCTGCATAAATAAAGTCCCCGTTTTTATCGTCGCGATAGGCTGTGGGGCTCCAAAAGGGAACACGAAATAAGTTCGAGCCATTTTTAATTATCCGGAACCCACCCTTATGAGGGGGTGAAGTTTCTAAAAAATCCCATCTCGTGCTGCCTAAATTTGGTTCCCTTTTATGATCGTCGTTATAGGCTCTGGGACATTGAAAGAGACCACAAAAAAGTTTAAGCGATTTAAATGATCAGGAATCCACCCTTACAAGGGGGTGAATTTCCAAAAAAACTCGTATCTCGTGTTGCATAAATTAGGTCCCCGTTTTTATCGTCGTTACAGGCTTTGGGGCTTTAGAAGAGACCCTAAAAAAAGTTTGAGTGATTTAAATTATCAGGAACCCACCCTTACGAGAGGGTGAAATTTCTAAAAAATCATATCTCGTGCTGCATAAATTAGGTCCCCGTTTTTATCATCGTTACCGGCTGTGGGAAATTAAAAGAAACAAAAAAAAATTTTAGCTATTTGAATTATCATGAAATCTCCCTTACGAGGGCGTGAAATTTCTAAAAAATCGTATCTCGTGCTGCATAAATTAGGTCTCCGTTTTTATCATCGTTATAGGCAGTGGGATTTGTCAAGATAATCACTATCACCCATATAATAACACATGGATGATACGTTTAAAAGCTAGAAACATGTAGTCTAACGAAATATCCGCGAACACTCCGCCTCAGACTATAAGGATCAAAACCCAGCGACAGACATAGCGTAAAGACTCAACATCAAGACTAAAGTGACAGACTCCGCGATAACTCTGAGAAATTTCGAAGTTATGGATGAAGTGAGCAGGTGTGAAAACTATGCGCACATTTTATGCTCTGTTAAGAGATATGTTTCTCGATTTTCAACATAGATACTATTTCGTATAAGAAATAGGCATGGGGAACGAATGGCGCGGCGCAGGCGACGTGCGGGGCAGGTTTTCGTTCGGCATTTGTTTCACGAAATTTAGCACGTTTTCATTTTATTAATATTTTTCGTGAGTCAATATTTCCGAAACTAAGTAGTCAAAACTTTTAATTTTTTTAAACATTAATCCCACAATAGTACTGCATACACGAGTGTTTTCATTTAAAAATCCTAAGAGCCGTGCAGCGCCTATAATGAAAAATGTAAGCAAGGTCCTAATTCATTCACGTATTAGGATAGGCATCACGTACAAAAAGATCGATATTTAATTGCAATAATCACAAACTAAGTAGTGGATTGAATTTAAAATTAAGGAATCGGTTAATAAAAGTTGTGTCCACACCATACTAAAATTTCAGGCGATTCTAAGATTTGAAAAAAACTCCAGAACCACCTTAAATTTCTCTGAGTCCGTTAAATAGTATGTAGCAGTATGTTAAAACGAGAACGGTAAAATGCGTCAATTATGCAACCGACTGTTCTCGTATTTTGCCTGAAAAATTATAACCGTTGAAAAGAAAGTTGGGATTGCAGTAAAACACACAGCAATACGCAGCTTTCACTCTCACAATTACAATTCCCTACCAGAAAACTGTTTTACCTACACGGGGCGTGGAGAAAAAAAATCTACGGGACTTTTTTCATCTTATTCGATTCGCTAGATGAGATTTTTTTATGAAAAATATTCCATTTAATATGGAGCGACAAAATTACATTCCATTCGGAGGAAAAAAAAGTTTAAGGTCGTTTTTCTTCCTGTTTTGATTCTCTACTAGATAAGGAATTTTCGAAATTGCTCTTCTCTATTTTCTCCAAGACGATCGACATTTTGGGCAACAATATATCTCGTTTATCTGCATACGTGAATTGCGCACAGGAAATGCATTTGATTTTACCTGGAAAATTGATTATCTCAGGGAAAGTAAAAAACAGGAATATGTTATTCGTTCAGAAGATCCGTTGGTAGAAGTCAAAAAACCTTAAGTTCTGTACCATGTTCAATGTTAAAGCGCTGTAGCACTGACGGGAAGCCGCTCGCGCGCGTGAGCGCGCGTCTCCGTTCCCTAGTTAAAACTAAAATTTTGATGTCGCTGCCGGTAGGGTATAATCATTTCATAACGGCATGGGAATCCGGGAGAATGGAGAAAGACAAAAGAAAATCGAATTTCTTGAAGGAAGCAGACTCCTCGCGTAAACGAGACACAAATGTTTGTCTAAATTGCGAAAAACTAGGACATTGGGCACTTTTTTCAGGGTTCGTACGCTTTTTTGAATTTGAAATTCCCTGATTTTTCCAGGTATTCCAGCCTGAAAAGAGGATTTTTCCAGCAATCTTTCACGAAATATGCTGCTGATTAATGACAATTTTTTTACACATTAATACTTACACATTAATACATTAATAATTAATACATTTACACATTAATACACTAATACTAGGTAATATCCTAGTAAATATTTTTCTGTCTGATTATCTATTTACAAACAACAGCCTACGGTTTTCCCTAAGCAAAAAAATGAAAAAAGGTTGGTATTAAGTAATATATTTTTTCAAAATAATATTACATCTTTACAGCTCTATTTGTGTCGTAAGAAATAATAGAAAAACTAAAATAGGTAACGACCTTACATTTAAATGTTCGACTAGTAGCTGCAGGTAATTCATGAATTAACACATTAGCATAAAATATTTCGACATCACAGAATTGAAGGAATACTTATGAGAAATTAAAATAGACGCAACACAATAAAGTAAATTTTAGAAATGGCACGCATTTGGTCATCCAATATCTCGGCTTCTTTGTGTGATTCTGTCATTACTTTTCGTTTCTTTGATTGTAATTCTTTTACTATCTGATTCTCTTCCTTTCGTTTTCTTGACGTTCATTTTCTGTCGCCTCTTTTTTTTTATGCTTAAGATCTTCATGATATCTAGCACGAGAATTTCTCGCACAGTGGATCATGTGCTTAGTGATAGATACTTTGTCAACTCCTCCTGCACTTCGACCAGCCTCGTTCGACAGACGCGTTTCCGTGTGACATGACAAAAATCTTCTTGAGGAATGACATAAGTTCTGAGGAAAGATTGTTGCTTACGGCCATATTTTTCCAAAAATGGTCCAACCGCTCGTTTCTTGTGAGTTCCTTCATCTTTTCTATTACTGCTGGCTTTGCGCTTAGCGCTTTGAATTCTCGTTCGATTTTATCTGCTGAGATGCCACTGATCCACTTATGAGAAACGAACTCAGTCAAGGCGGTCGAAAGTCGTTTCGAGGCGATGTTTCGGGATTCTAGGGTAATTCTAGGATTACAGAAAGAAAGAGCTTTCGTCAAACGATATGTGATAGGGGATCTATCTTGCAGTTTTCGGCAAAACGTTTGTAGACACCGTAGGCAATCCTGCCTGAAAAGAAGTACCTCTTTTGTATTAACACCGTCCATTGCCCAAAACGCTGAACGAGTGTCATATCCGATGTTGATATGTTTTGCTTCTTTCAGATTTTCTGCTTTTGAAATATCCACGTCACACACTGACGCAGACTTTTCCAATACTTCTTCTTTCACAAATCGGCCCATGATTGAAATAATTATTTCATTTAGATCGGTGTAAAGGTATGGCACCATCGGTTGTTCAGCTTGATAGGCAGTCAAAAATGGGTCTACTTCAGTATAAATAGTTTCGAAAAATGCCAATTTAGCCCTGATAAACTGGTCCTTAGTGGCCTTTTTCATCAACTCGTAACTATCGGATTTTGGTTCTTTCTTCTCTTTTTGAACTCCAGAAACGTATTTCTCCAAATTTTGCAAAATCAAGCCAGCTCGTTTACCAACAGTACCATTTTGCAACCACCTTACTGCGCAAAATTTCATAGGAAATTTCTGGGACCCGGAGAATCGAATGTAATCCGCTCTGCGGGCGGGTACATGTGCGAAAATATTGTAAATAGCACGTAGTAATTGTACGATGTCCCAGCCCGTTGCTTTCATGGCAGCTTTAAACGCATTATGCAAATTATGAAGCCCGCAGCTCCCAATATCTAAGAGAACTGGAGTATCAGGACCATCATTCAGTTCGCTCTTAAGGTCACGTAGAAACTTGAGGTTTACGTTAGCCCCATCCATGGATACCTGAATCAGATTTTTCATATACAGCGAGGACAATTCTTTTTTAAAAGCAGTCAAGAGATTAGCCGCGGTAGTATGACCGAGGAAAGCAGATCCGAAATATCTACTAACGGTCTCGTCCTTAGTTTTGCTCCAGTATCGTAAAACAAAATCCATCTGTTCTGATTGACATACTTTTTTCAAGCTTTCGTCAAACGACATGACAAAGCACTCGTTTTGCGGAATATCATTCAGTACCTCGTTTTTAAAGAACGGGTCAAGGCCGTGCAAAATTGTATATCCCATTTTGTTGGCGCCCAGTGCCATTGCTTTAGCTGTCCCATTTTCATCAAAGATTAGTTTAAAAATTTCTGTGCATTTTCCTGCAGCAGAAAGAGAGAGGTGACAAAATATGGTCTGAAGACACCACATTATCTCTGCTCGTGTAATTTTCTCCTTTTAAATGAAACGATCCATTCCTCGCTGCTTTTGCAGTATGCGCGAGAGGGACGTTGATTCTAACTGTGTTGACGTTCTTGGTTGCGAAATCGTTCCTGTCTTCTGAGTTTCGTGTACTTCGTATACTTTATCAACATTTGTAATCAAACTTCCATCTGAAATGAAACAACATTCATGACATGCAACGTTTTGGTTACACAATTAGGAGTATGAATGACACTTTTTTTTCAATCATCGGGGCGCATCATGTAGAGTAAGTAAATATAATGAGAACGTAGTTTTTATTTTTCGTTAAAAATGACAGATGCACCTGTTATAGTCAATTTAATTTCACGGATTTTGATGTATATAGAAATAGCGTAACCTGTGACGTCATAATGTTATATTTTTCAATTTGTTATATTAATGGCAATTTTGATTCAAATAAAAAAATTAAACTACGTACTAAATATTTTTTCCTAAACTACCAGATTTTAAAATAAAAAAAATTCATTTATACTTCCAATTGAGCACGTCGATCATAAAAGGGCGTCTCTGCGCGAAATTCAGTAAAAGAATCGTCCACGGGCAGAAAGTGTAAAAATTTCAAATCATTTCACTAGTTATTGAGATAGAATTAACGAGTTGAGTTTTAAAAAAAAGATCGAATTTGGGTGCGATGAAAAATGCAATTTTTATTTATTATTACTTCAACTAATAATAGGATTTATAAATTGTATCGGCAAAAAATATCGACTTTTGCCAGGTTTAGTTAATGATATTGTTTATTTTTTTATTTGACACCTTTTTTTTCATCCCGCTTTCTGCGGTGGATGATACTTTTATCAAATTTCGCGCGGAGACGCCTTTTTGTGATCGGTATGCTCAATTTTTAGCCAAGGCTAGAGACGCGCACTGAGCGATTGGATTTCGATGAAGTTTGGAAAAAAAAACACAAGAACTGCGCTGCTAGCCGACCGAAAAAAAGTTGGGAACGTTGAGTACCCCACTTACCAAGTGCAAGTGCAGTAGATTTTATGACGTCTACTGTTTTCGGTGATAGAAATACTCCAATTCCGAAAGTAGTATTTTGACTCCTTGCAGCGTATTCGTGTTTACGTCCTTTCATGTGACTAGTTAAAGCCTGTCGGCCCATGTTGCTCAGCTGCACGGTTTTCTTATACACATAACACAATAAAATGCAAACTTGTCATTTATGCATTCTTTCAGCCATGGCGAAAACTGATCGTCGCTAAGCCATTGAAAACTGAACGTGGATCTCTTTGGTTTAGAAAAAGGCATTGATCTGAGAAAAAAGGATGGCATACGGAAAATTTCATCATTTCGATCAAGATCGCGCTGCATTGACCTTCATTGAAATGTTATTTTAGAATACATATAACATACAAAGTCTATTCCCCACCAAAGTCATTCCAATGCAGAGCTCATACAATGTAATCTCATAACATATTTCACTACAGTTATTTGACGATATAATGATCACACCTAATATGACGATCAATTTCCAGAAATAATAATAATAAAATCACGTGGAGTGCATTTTATTTGAATTCTTGCTTTAAAATTTTAAGTGTGGAGTGGACTTTGTAAGTTAGCAATTTTTTCAATTCACAGTTTTTTTTTCAACCTTTTGACTGATCCTAGAATTTCTATTATAAAGGTGTAAGGATTAATCTGCGTATTATGACGTTAATTATAACTTTTTCACTTCCGAAATATAAGTCATCGAAAAGCGCAGGTAAACAATATAGATCGTACTTGACATGTTGAACAAAATATTCGCACTATACGTATATCGTATAACTGATCACGACATAATGATGATCTACTTACCTTATATTATTTTTCGTTTGTCTTTTTTTATTCGGCAATCCTTTAATACCTTGACGCGTTGGTGGCAAAAATTATTTCCACGATTTAAACGTCAGTATATTTGTTGAGTTTCACAAACACAACACACACCAGCAAGTTGAGACTGGAGCGCTCTTATGGGCTGGTTGAAGCTGTCAGGGGTACTCCTCTCACTCTGTCTAACGATATTTGTGGTGAGGATTGAGACTGGCATGAGGTGACCAGTGACGCTGGTCCGAGCGAAGCCGACGCCGCCTGAAGTTCTTATGGTGGTGCGACTTTAAGCGTGCAAACAAAAGCGCGTATAAAGCGGTGCAACGAAACCGAATTTTAATAGCAATTTTTTTTCCCCCTCAAGATCCATAGTACTTTGTGTAAAAACGAGTTTATTTCTTCGACAGACTTAAAATTCCAGTATTATTTTCGGAATTCCCTGATTTTTCCCGGTTTTCCAGGTTTTCCCATTGCGTACGAACCCTGTTTTTGGTGAACAGAAAAAGTTGAGGAATCGACCCGAAGCAAGAAACCCAGAGGTGAAGCGTTGGTTCACAAGCCGTTGTGTGTACGGATGAGTAGCGAGGCAGTGCGGAGTACTGTAGATTCAGGTGCTATGCACCACATGTCAAACCACGAGCGATGATTGACAGATCCTGAGTATTTTAATAAGACTTAATCGGTCAACGTGGAAATAAGTGCAAATCGATTCGAGCTTTGGGCAAGGAGAATATAAATGCTCTGGTCTCTGATGGAAAACAATAGGTAGAATAACGTCTGTCACAAGACTTTCTTAATGTCTAATCTTAGATAGAACCTGTTTTCAGCTGGATCGGCATTAGATAAAGGGTGACTCCAGATTTCAACTGCCGAGATGTGTTTTTAAAAAGGATGAGATTATAGTTGTAGTGGGAATGCAAAAAAACAAACTATTTGAAATGCAGTTCAGAATGCTCACTCCAGAAGACAGTGAGATAAAAGCGTATGTGGCCATCAATGATTATTGATGGCCACATGAAGCAAACCACACCAAGAGGGCCACTAAAAAATCATGTGATCTCGAAATATTATGAAACATTTTTTTTAAGGGTATTCGAGTGTCAAAAGTAAGCTGAATTTTTTTCAAATTTTTAAATCTGATTTTACGCCCCCAAATTTGGATATCAATTAGTTTATTTTTTTTTTTTTTTCAAATCCATTTTACATATAAAACGATCCATTGCACAAAAAAAACACCTTAACATAAAATTTAGGTTTTCGAATATACTTTATAATCTCATCTATTTTGAAACTGTCCAGAATTCTCTTCGTGTATTTTCCAGCAAGACAAGGCAATAATGATTTTTTTCATCGAGTTCGCCCATTTTTATTTTCGTATAACTTTGAGAGAACTTTCGTTGATTTCATAACAAACCACAGAAAAAGTGGCATGGTGGAGAATCCATATCATCCAAGTGCTTTCTAAGGTTAACTGATGAAAACACTTGCTACTTACGACAAATATTCGATGTTATCCAACGCCCCCATTAAATTTATGGAAACAACATTGAATATACATTATTTACCGTGTATCACCGTGGGGGTCAAAGTCAAAAGTCAAAAGTTGGGACCTCACAAAATACCTTGGTATTTCCGAACAGTAAACGATTTACACATACATTTACACAGATAATGATATTAACGCACGGGCACGCACGCACGCACGCACGCACGCACGCACGCACGCACGCACGCGCACACGCGCGCACGCGCACACGCGCACACGCGCACACGCGCACACGCGCACACCCGCACACGCGCACACACGCACACGCACACGCACACCCACACGCGCACACACGCGCGCGCACGCACGCGCACACACGCGCACACGCACGCACGCACGCACGCACACGCACGCGCACGCACGCGCGCGCACGCACGCACGCACACACACACACACACACACACGCACACACACACACACACACACACACACACGTACACACAAACACACAATTGGACTCGCTACGCATCACCACCCTCTTCCTCCTCGGCGAACCCTTCATCGGGGCACCACCGATGGCAGGGTATGTGGCCACCGAGGGCATCTATCAAAATGCCCCCTACATCCCGACGATCAGGGCCCCGCAGGCGTAAACATAGTGTATCGTGACTACGGTACACCATGCGAGCCACCATGATGGGTTCGCTGAGGTACAGGTCTTCCAAAAGGGCCATGATGCCATCGTTGTCCATGCCAGCGAGTCCCATCAATCGACATACCACACACTGGGGTGGTAGCATGGCGAACAACGGTCCCGGCTCGTATAGGTCCGCGACCTCGGAATATTCGCTGTGCTCCTCGTCGATGAGGCGTACCTCCGTGAAACCGGCGTCATCGGAATAAACTATCTCCCCGCGTAACATCGACGTACGGCACCGTGCAACGCATGACGTTCCCGCAAGCACATCATCGGCCGTCATGCGATTGCCTTTTTGTTGTGCGATATAAAAATCGCAGAACAACTGGGCCAATTGTTCATACGCATCCACCGTTTTGGCGGTGCGTATAACTTAAATTGCTCACTTAGCACCCCCACCACACGACACCAAAACGCACCTGATGGACTATCCTCTTTATATCCCTGATACATTTTATTTTTATTTTAATGGAAAATTTTCGCGCACGAGTTCTGAATTCTTTGACTGCTTAATAACGATTGAAGTCTACGTGCTATAATATACAGCAGCAAAGAAGATGCTGTGGCTGTATTAAAGGTGCGATCTTCAAGAAGTGCATGGCCCGCAAAAATGCACGTGGTCCGTGTGAATGAGCCCCTTTGTAATTAATATAAGCGAAAACAGTGCCCGGAGACACGACTGTCTGTTTAGCCTATACAGTATCTTTTTTATTTCGCGTCTTCCGCGAGCACGGTAGTTCAGCATATATATATATATACAACCCTTTCTTTCGAAGAGCAGAATATGCATAAGAATAATATTTCATAAAAAATTTGCAAGCCAAATCCACAAGTCATATTCTTTGGAATAGAGGATGACAGCTAGTTTGCGCACGCCGAGGTTTACTTTGTTTTGACGAAAACAGAGTATCAATATCACAATGATTCATGAAAATGATATAAGACCTATTAGAGGTATGTAAGAAGATTTGATCGGTCTTGAAGAAAAAAAAATATTGGAGAGAGATATGAGCTCGAGGGTCAGCAGAGAGGTACGGCTGAGATCACGAGGATAGTTATCGAGCTCTCCTCTTTGCGCGAATATTCGCTAACTCTGTCTCTCTTTCTCCGTCTCTATTTTTGCACCCATATCTTTTTACATGCTCGAGAACCTTTCTATCGCAACAATAGCGGGCATTTTTTTCAAATTTTCGATGTATACCGAGTATTCGGGTATAACACTACGAGATTTCTGGATTTCTCGAGGTGCGTGAAACGCACCATCAGCGGAGCATCAGCAGACTGCACGCCTTCTTCGCTCATTGCTGCGAATCTCTCCTTATGCTTCATTTAATGTGTTTTCGTACTTCATGTAATATAATTTTAATATATTTAGTCCTCAAGACCCATTAAGACTTATAAAAATTATTGAGACCAACCGCTTATTTCTCGTTTTTAAAAGTATATTTTTCGAAAAATGATATTAAGTTTTAAAATGCATATCGAAGCTAAGCGATCTCCACGACGTTGCGCTTTTCGAAGAAGTCGTTGTTTAAAAAATTTGATCAGAGCCTCGCTATATAATGTTACATTGAAACAATAAGAGCATTTGGAATGCTTATATACATATGTGGTGAGATCTTGATATCTTCATATCTTGATACCTCATCATGCATGTTTTTGTGCCGCAAGGGGCATTGATTTTTTATGGCGCTGCAATTTTGGTAGAAGAGTCAATTCACTCAGAAGGCTAGCGCTAAGTATTTATATTAAAAGAACAAGATGTAATGTTAATCAGTCTCAATCCAGCAGGGAATTATCACGTATCGTTATCAATCATTGCAGAACGAGCACTTCGCGAGTGTATATTAAATCTTTTGCCTTTGGCCATATTACATAGTTTCCAGCTTCGTCGTCGGTGTAACGAGCAATGGTGCAACGGATTAAATCGATTATCGGGCGATAGACTTATAAGACGCCTAAAATATATTGTATGGTGGGCGCCCTTGCGAATCATAGTTGCAGCCTACAACAGAGGCATATTAAATGGTCAACAAGTGCTAGCGTGTGTGCTTGAAGAGCTGCAGCGTCGAGGATTGGAAAACGCACCGTGTGTCCGCGGTATTGTCGATGAAATCAGAAGTAAGTTCTGTTCTATCATAAAAAATAACCATGTATATTTGTCATACTTAAACTGTATTGAAAAATTTTTCACGGTGCTATTATTACGCCACCACGTATTGAAATTTTTTTCACGATGCCATTATTACGCTAGCACGGGCAAGCCTTATTTATCGAGCTCTTCTCTTTGTGCCATGCTTCGCGTGGTCCCAAGCTCTCTACCGCTCCTTCTCTCTCTCTCTCTCTCTCTCTCTCTCTCTCTCTTTCTCTTTCTCTCTCTCTACCTCTCGTTAGCTTTTTTTCATGAAAGCGATACAGAGCTTCTGTAATCGTTAGAAAATTTTTACGAATTTTAACGCGAAATATTTAAAAAGTATTCTTATTGATCAATTTCCTCTTTCTCTTTCTCGTTAAAGCGGTATGGATCTTAATACTTAAATCGTATTGAAAAAATATTTTCACGGGTGTTACTACGATAGTACGGTCAAGCCCTATTTATCGAGCTCTACTCTTTGTGTCATGCTTCGCGTGGTTCCGCATTCTCTGCCATTCTCTCACTCTCTATCTCTCTTTTTCATGAGCGTGATGCAGAGCACCTGTTTGCGTAAGCAGAGATAATCGTTATTTATCGATCTCTACTCTTTGTGCTATGCTTCGCGTGGTTCCACGTTCTCTACCTCTCGCTGTCTCTCTCTTTTATTAAAGTGGTACAGAGCGCCTGTGATCGTTAGAAAAAATATTTTACGAATTTCAATATGATATATTTAAAATGTATTCTTATTCATCAATCTCCTTTCTCTCTCTCTCTCTCTCTCTCTCTCTCTCTCCTTACAGTATATTGTAAGAAAAACATTTATATGAAATTTGAACATGGTTCGTTTACCGGAAAAAAATTACGAGCTCAAAGCACTACTTCTATTAAAAGAGGGGCATTATTTTTAATGGTTGTGCACCTAATATAGTACACGACAGCTCTCGGATGCATCGCCGTATGAAGAAGCAGCTCTTATAGAAGGGGCTTGTGCTGTGGAATAAGCATGCCGTCAGAGGACCGTAACGAGTCAGCACCTGTCATGCACCGAGCTGAATGATGAGTGACCTATGAGTACGGTTTCCAGTATCGAGCATCCTTCGGACATATTTACTAATTCGTCGATTTTCGAACGTAAGTCGAAATTAAGGTGCAAAAAAAATGAAAAATAAAAAAATAAAAAAATAAAAAATAAAAAAATTATCCAGAACACATAGACCGGGAGAGGGTACCAGACGAAGAAAACGCTGCTGTACCAGGCCCATCAGGTCTATGGCATTTTGGACGACAAACAATCCCAGCCTCTGACCCTGATGATGTTTTTGACCATCGCGAAAATCAGCTGTGGGGATATCCGATTGGAAACGAGAGACACGAGGAAATAGCCTTTCAAAGAGCTGATGATTGGTTTCAAATGCTCGTGACTGATGACGACTCTGATAAATAAATTTTCTTACGTATGGAAAATTAATTAAGCAAGTAAGTAAACGGGTCCTTTTGTAACAGGGTATTCATCAGCATCTTTGTCTGAGTGTTGATACCGATCTATTTAAGCAGTACTATGATGCGCGAGAGGTACAAATATTGATAAGATTTAATAATTTCATATTAATCAGCTCTAGAATCTAATACATGCCACTTTCCAGAGTTGCAAAGAGGGTCAGGCAGACAGCGTGCTGCAGCAAGAAGCGGACCACTCCAAGAAATACACCCGCCGGGAAAACATTTTGAGATCATCGCTGATTACACGAGGTATTTCAAGCGCTTTAAAATACGGGGGCGTGAAACATCGTTGCAAATTCGTCAGCCTGTCTCCGGAGTTAGCGTCGTGGACTGGCTCAACGGCGCATTTCACGACCTCTTAACACACATCATGAGCTCCTACGAGGGAGGCGATTATGTAGTATGAGGAATTTTTCAATTCTTCGACTCAGACAACTGAGCTCAATTTTTCCAAATTACACAAACGATAATGTCCCGAATACGATATCCCAATCTAACCAAAAATACGTAACCTCCGACTATTCGAGAGTTAGGCGCCAGGTAACGAACGAATCTCGCTCGTTACCACCATCCATGAACGAATGGCTCATTTATTTTTCACTCCCAATAGCCGGCAACTCGATAGATGCAAATTGAGTCAGTACAGAATGCCGGCTACGCTCACCAAAAACGGTACGATTATGGTAGAGGGGCGGGATCCTTAGGTGAAAGAGAACAACGCGATGCTTCGGGAAACTACTTTATTTTTAATCGATCCCGGTGATCATCCGCCCGTATTGCGACGGGGATGTACAGTAGGTTCGGCGCTGTACAATAAAATCGTGCTTAACTTATATTTACAAATTAACAAAACGAATGCGAGCTCCCGAGAGCCAATGATACGAAATACTCAACTGTGGGTGATTTACAAAGGTAACCTTACTAAATTAGAACAAAGCCGGCGGATTCGCCGATTTAAGATACCCTGACTTACAATATTACACTAGATTCAACGATAACGCGTCTCTTTCAACGCGACTTACGATAACGGGAGGAACAAAGCAAAATTCACGCGTATCTTCCACAATAAATTACAGGCTTGCCTCATATACGAGGCTCGAGAAAACACTACGAAATATAACCGGAATTCACAGACAAATTAAGACGCAATGTATGAGTTCGTTACCGTCGTCCTGAGTTACAGAAAATCCGAATTATCGAATTCAGAATTTAGGCCAAATAACGTAAGCTTAGTCTGACGCGCGAATACCGTACCAACTCCAGATAACCGTAGCTTCTCCGATCTTCACAGATCACGCAGGTAACCCAAGATAACCGTAGATAACCGAGATGCGAGATCTCACAGATAGCCGA